>JACEFZ010021330.1:974860-1152360 GCA_014155875.1 Cepaea nemoralis
TAATGAAGGATTGATGTACAATGATGTACAGACCAGATGGAAATAGAGGAAGAGGCCGACCACGTAAACGTTGGGCGGAGTGAATAGCAGAGTCCATGGGAATATCGATACATGAATCCCATAATCAGGCACTCTCACGATGTTTATACTTCACCTCGACACCGCAAGGTACAAGAGGAACATGATGAGATGAGATGAGATGAATGAAGGATTCATGGACGTGAAAAGTAAACATATGCAATTGGTCATCTTTGCTACACCGTTCAATGCGGAACCAGCTGGTATGCCTAATAATCTTCAACACGAAATCATTCAGCTGCAAAGCGAAGATGAATAGTAACAGGTACAGCAACCTACAACTGCTTGATTTCTTTACACGTTACATAAGCAGCGATGAATTTCCCACTGTGAAGAGACATGGACTAAAAATACATCTGTGTTCTAAACACTTACTGCTGCGAAGTTCTTTTCAAAACTGGTTGCTCCTCAGTCTAACCGAACAAACTTAGAAAAGCAGTTGCGACTAGCAACATCATCAATACCGGCAAAGATCACACGCCTCACCACAGAGTGGCAGTTTCAGTCATCACGGTGGGGGTGAATTAAATAAATGTTTCATAAAATATAGCCGGCTAATTTTTAAGTTGATAAGTTTGTTTGGTACCGTGATTAGTGTTATAAATACACAAATGGCCCTTGGCCAGTTGAAAAGAAATGTTCCGAACGCCTTGCCTAGATGTACGAAAGTCTTACTACGGACTTCTAGTGTTCTCCTTTGTAGTTAGTGTCAAAACTGTCATCTACTGCCTAAAGTACCTTGCGGTGTAGGGCAGGGCGATCTTTACCCTGAAGAATTAAGTCCGACTGGCGAGTGCAGTCGCCGCGAACTGTGCAGGTTAGGGTTTTATTTTTAGAGTCGACCACAAAAAAAAAATGAACACCTTACCGAGGATTCGAGCCCTTGTCTTCCGAAGGAAGGCTCGGCATTCTAGTTAACTACGAAATTCAATTCACGTATCACAATCGTCATCATCACGTACCCTGTTAACTGGCGTTGGCGTTCATGCTTCTCCACAAATCTTGGTCCTTGGTGTTTGGAATCAACTCTCTTGATATTCTTCCACACCAACGACTCATTCCACCCAGCACTATTTCGGTCGCTCTGTCTATGCTTCTTTTCCCAGTGATCTTTTCAGTCGTCACTACATTTTCCAATGTCTCTCTTCTTACTCTACATACATGATTTAAAGAATGCGTGTTTGTCTCTTTCTTATACATACTTGTATACATTCTTACAGTTCATTGCTTCCTCCACACAATGCGTTCTAAGAAAAATACTGACTATGTTTTGGCCATGCAAGAAGTATTTCTTTGTTTATTTTATGTTTCTTTAACATATCAGTGCTCCGGCACCCTCCCCCCCCCCCACCCTTAACATGAACGCTCAACTGGTATATAACGGATCAACGGGTGACCATGCTCTACATGTAGACAATGGCGTAGTCATGCCAGGGTGAACCATTATATACAACAACAACAACAACAACACTAAAACATCAATACTAACAACACCAATACTAACAACCACAACATAACACAATAATAATAATAATAACAATCGTCATCATCATCATCATCATGTTAACAACTATGGGGCCATGCTGTGTAGCTCCATGTATTTACAACTAGTATTTTGTGTCAATATAATGCAGTTTGCAAAACGCCCCGCACTCTTTATTTTATGACTACCTCACTGTATACAGCTGTAGAATATCTTCTCCATACTTTCACCTTCAGACGTCAGTACGAATGCATGCAAAAAAAGTAGTAATTAACGTAAGCATGTGAACATATCCATAGAGTTTGTCCTCACGTGAAGTCAATCATTCATTCAATCAATCAATCAATCGATCAATCAATCAATCAATCAATCAATCAATGAGGTGCCGTCTCCACAATGAAGGTTGGCTGCAATGGATCTGCAACACTGTCTATCTCTCGCCCTGACTGCACATTCTGTCAGGTTGATGTTCGTCCATCTCTTGATGTTATCTTCCCACTTGTATCGTTGCCTACCTCTTCTAGCTTGCCCTCAACCTTGCCTTCCGGTATGATTTTCATAACATTGTTATGGCTTTTAACGTGGCCAAAATATTTCACTTATCTCTGTTTAATTCCTTTCATCAACGTTCTTTTCATTCCCAGTTTTTCTAGAACCTGTGTATTCGTTGGTTTTTGTTTCCATGAAATACGACATATTCGTCCGTATATCCACATCTCCAGGGCATCTATTCGACTTTCTAGTTGCTTGTTCAATGTCCAGGCTTCCACGACATACAGTAGTGTTGAATATACGTATCATTTAACAATTGTCATTTTTAAGGCCTTGCTAATCTCTCTAGATGTTAATACTGATGTCATGCCATTGAAAGCATTTTGGCTATTCGTATTCTCTTTTTGATGTCTATTTCATTTCTGCCACCATCATCTGTTATTATATGTCCAATATAGGAGAAACGTGTTACTTGTTCTAGTATCTCCCCGTTTACTGTGATGTTCATTGATGGCCTTTCCTTTCCATTGCTAATTATCATAGTTTTCGTTTTTGTGTGTGTGTGTGTGGATGTTAATATCTAAGCATATGTTTGGTTACTTTTTCTATTAGGTTTTGTAACTCTTGCTCACTTTCTGCTAGTAGCACGGTATCGTCAGCATACCTAAAATTGTTTATGATTCTTCCATTGATGTAAAGTCCAGACAGTTCAATATGTTTACAAATTCTTTCTGTGTATAGGTTGAAGAGGCTTGGGGACAGCACACATCCCTGCCGTACTCCTCTTTTTTTTTCTCTCTATAGTCGACGAATTATTCCCGCATCTAATAGACGCCACTTGTTCCCAGTACAAGATACTAATAAGTCTGATGTCCTTTCTGTCTACTCCTATATCTTGAAGGCATGTAATTAGTCGTACATGTTATAGTCTATCAAAAGCTTTCTTGTAGTGAAGTGGGGTAGGCCAAAATACTTGTCTCTGTTCTGCATATGATGGACAGTCCTGCAACAAATATTTAACTGTCGGTTTACCAGTTCCACAGCTACATTCATCAATACCTCCGGTTTACCAGTTCCACAGCTACATTCATCAATACCTCCGGTTTACCAGTTCCACAGCTACATTCATCAATACCTCCGGTTTACCAGTTCCACAGCTACATTCATCAATACCTCCGGTTTACCAGTTCCACAGCTACATTCATCAATACCTCCGGTTTACCAGTTCCACAGCTACATTCATCAATACCTCCGGTTTACCAGTTCCACAGCTACATTCATCAATACCTCCGGTTTACCAGTTCCACAGCTACATTCATCAATACCTCCGGTTTACCAGTTCCACAGCTACATTCATCAATACCTCCGGTTTACCAGTTCCACAGCTACATTCATCAATACCTCCGGTTTACCAGTTCCACAGCTACATTCATCAATACCTCCGGTTTACCAGTTCCACAGCTACATTCATCAATACCTCCGGTTTACCAGTTCCACAGCTACATTCATTAATACCTCCGGTTTAATAGTTCCACAGCTACATTCATCAATACCTCCGGTTTACCAGTTCCACAGCTACATTCATCAATACCTCCGGTTTACCAGTTCCACAGCTACATTCATCAATACCTCCGGTTTACCAGTTCCACAGCTACATTCATCAATACCTCCGGTTTACCAGTTCCACAGCTACATTCATCAATACCTCCGGTTTACCAGTTCCACAGCTACATTCATCAATACCTCCGGTTTACCAGTTCCACAGCTACATTCATCAATACCTCCGGTTTACCAGTTCCACAGCTACATTCATCAATACCTCCGGTTTACCAGTTCCACAGCTACATTCATCAATACCTCCTTTGTTTTCGGTCGCCCGCTTTGAACTCAAGCGTAGTCCATACACTTGCTACTACTTGTTTACTGGACAGATTGATACGTGTGGATTAGCTTTCCATATTACAAGTGTTCCTCGCCATCAGGCGAACCTACTCCTACTTCTGAGGTACTTGTAGTTTACGTCCACAAGTTACGGACGAGACGTCAATATTGTAGTCTACTGACCGGTGTAGGAATTGAACCCGCTACCTCGGCACCAGCACATCAGAAGTTAAAGAGCGAACGCCCTTATCCACTAAGCCAAGCTAACCTCATAAATGTCTCCTATCTTGAATTGGTTAAACTCGTGGTCATCATCATTATCATCACCACGTGCCATGCAGATAAGCGTGGGCGGTCATTTTTCGCAATTTTACACGATAACAAGAGTTGTGGATGAGCTATGTGTTCTTGTCTCGAGTATGCCATGAGGCCAAGCCATCCAGATATTTACTTCTCTTCCCTTCCCTTGTCTTTTTATCCTCAATCTTGCCAGTTGTCACCAAGTTTTCTAATTTATTTCTTCTCATAACGTAGCCCAAAAATGTTTTGACTGCCTATTTCTAATTTTTCTAATCAGTTTATGGTTTTCATTTCCGTATTGTAAGACAAGCTCATTTATGTATTCTGTCTGCCCATGGAGTTCTTTGCATTTTCCACAGAAACCACATTTCCACAGCCAATAGTTGTTTTTTTCAGTTTGTCTACTCACTGACCACGTCTCACATCCATACAAAAGCACAGGTTCCTTGTAGCACTTCAACCGTGATACTTCACTCTACTGTGTGGTATATAATACAATAACGACGTACTTTGCGTATTTACCTTTCAGATCCCAACGTGGCCCCAGTGGCTATGAACTTGGATACTACTGTCATGATCCCCGAGGATTCTACGGGAACAGCCTACCCAATGAAGTTCACTGACGGAAATGGTGACCCCATCACATACACTACCACTACAAACAACCCAGCAGGAGCGGCTCAGTTTAAGCTTGACGGTTTGTTTAAATGTGATCTTACTGCTTCAGTTTGTTCTCTGTCCACAAGTGTTCAGTGTCCATGTGTTGTTTTGTTATGAATTTTGTCCCACAATGCTATCCCTTTGTCCAATACTGTTGTCCCTTTGTCCCATACTGCTATCACTTTGTCCCATTCTGCTATCATTTTGTCCCATACTGCTATCCCTTTGGGAATGGGTTGGAGTTTGTTTAGAACGAAAATACCTAAAATTGTTGCAAAAAACATTACCAACTTCTCCAGCCTCACTCAAACCAACTTCTTCCCCAACCTTACTCAAACCAACTTCTCCTCCAGCTTCACTCAAACCAAATTCTTTGCAGCTTTCCTCAAACCAAATTCTCCCCACCTTCACTCAAACCAACATATTTTCCAGCCTAATTCAAACCAGGTTTCCTCCAGCCTCACTCAAACCAGCCTCTTCTCCAGCCTCAGTCAAACCAGCTTCTCCCCCAGCCTCAATCAAACCAGCTTCTCTACCAGCCCTGGTAAAATTATCGTTTCCTCCAGCCTCACTCAAGCAAACATCTCCTCCAGCCTCACCTGTGTGCGTGTGGGTGGGGAGATGTGTGAAGGTGGGGGATGTGTGGGTGGGTGATGGATGGGTGGATGCATGCATGTGTGCCTGGGTTTGTGTGTGGGTGGGTGGGGGGATGTGTGTGGAGGGATGTGTGGTTGGTGGGAGATGTGTGTGTGTGGGTGGGGAGATGGTGTATGTGGGGGTGTGGGTGGGATGTGTGGGTTGGGGATGGGTGGATGGATGGGAGAATGTATGTGCCTGTGGGTATGTGTGTGGTTGGGTGGGTGGTGGATGTGTGTGTAGGGGACACGCGGACGGATAGGGGATGGGTGGGTGGGTGGGTGGGTGGGTGGGTGGGTGGTGGATGTGTGTGGGTGGGTGGGTGGGTGGGTGGGTGGTGGATGTGTGTGGGTGGGTGGGTGGGTGGGTGGGTGGTGGATGTGTGTGTGTGGGTGGGTGGGTGGGTGGGTGGGTGGGTGGTGGATGTGTGTGGGTGGGTGGGTGGGTGGGTGGGTGGGGGATTTGTCTCATAACATGGTAACATGCATTGTTTATGTTAACATTCATTTGACAATGTTTTTTTTCCCTATGTGAATGCACTATGCACTGATGAACGAAAGATGAGTGATTGGAAGGGCCTAATGTAAGACGGCCTGCGTGCCCAATTTTATACCCTTTGAAAATAAAGTTCGTTCGTTCGTTGGTTCGTACGTTCACCCGAACCAACTTCTCCAGCCTTAGTCTAACCATCGTCCTCCCTAGCTCACACAAACTAACGTCTCCTCCAGCCCCAGTCAAACCAGCTTTCCCTCCAGCCTAAGTCAAACCAGCTTCCCCTCCAGCCTCAGTCAAACCAGCTTCCCCTCCAGCCTTAGTAAAACCAGATTATCCTCCAGGCTCAGTCAAACCAGATTCTCCTCCAGCCCCAGTCAAACCATCGTCTCTTTCAGCCTCACTTAAACTAGGTCCTCCTCCAGCCTCAATAAAACAAAGCCCTCCAGCCTCAGCCAAACCATCGTCTCTTCAGCCTCATTCAAACCAGCTTCTCCTCCAGCCTAACTCAAACCAACATCTCCTCCAGCCTCAGTCGAACCATCGTCTCTTCCATCCTAACTCATACCAGCTTCTCCTCCAGCCTCATTAAAACCAAGCCCTCCAGCCTCAGTCAAACCATCGTCTCTTCAGCCTCACTCAAATCAGCTTCTCCTTCAGCCTAGCTCAAACCAACATCTCATGCAGCCTCAGTCAAATCATCGTCTCTTTTAGCCTCACTCAAATCAGCTTCTCCTTCAACCTCACTAAAACCAACTCCCTCAGCCTCAGTCAAATCATAGTTTCTGTCAGCCTCACTCAAACCAGCTTCTCCTCCAGTCTAACTCAAACCAACATCTTCTCCAGCGTCAGTCAAACCAACACCTCCTCCAGCCTCAGTCAGACTAAGCGTAATGTCTCCCACTGTCACAATCTCTGTCTATGTGTGTGTTTGTGTATCTAGTGAATATTATTTATTATTCTGAGATATTTCACATCGGGTTTAATGCTTTACAAAATTATGATAATGTTATCATATGTTATAATTGTCAAATTCCATGGTGTAATTCATACAGGGCATATATATGTGTTTCTATGTTGAACTCTGCGTGGAAAAACATATATCTAATTCTCTCAGAAACAGAGAGAGAGAGAGAGAGAGAGAGAGAGAGAGAGAAAGATAGAGAGAGAAAGAGAGAGAGAGAGCGAGAGAGAGAGAGGCAGAGAGAGAGAGAGAGGCAGAGAGAGAGAGAGAGGCAGAGAGAGAGAGGCAGAGAGAGACAGAGAGAGCGACAGAGAAAGGCAGACAGAGTGAGAGGCAGAGAGAGGCAGAGAGAGAGAGGCAGAGGCACACGGAGACAGACAGAGGCAGAGAGAGACTCACACAGAGAGGCAAAGAGAGGCAGACAGAGGCAGAGAGATATAGAGAGAGGCTGAGAGAGAGGCAGAGAAAGAGGCAGAGAGAGGCAGAGAGAGAGGCAGAGAGAGGCAGAGAGAGAGGCAGAGAGAGTCAGAGAGAGGCACAGAGAGAGGCAGAAAGAGAGTGGCAGAGAGAGACAGGTAGATAGACAGGGAACGAGAGAGACAAAGAATGACAGAGAGACAAATAGAAACAGAGAAAGAGCGACAAAGACAAAGAGAGGTAGAAAGAGACAGACAGAGACATAGAGAGGCAGAGCGAGACACAGAGAGACAAAGAGACAAAAAGATATACCGAGAGAAAGAGAGAAGAGAGATAGAGAGGCAGAGAGAGAGAGCCAGAGAGAGACAGAGAGACATAGAGAGAGGCAGGGAGAGGCACTGAGAGAGGCAGAAAGATAGAGGTAGAGAGAGGCAGAGAGAGGCACTGAGAGAGGCAGAAAGAGAGAGGCAGAGAGATGCAGAGAGAGGCACCGAGAGAGGCAGAAAGAGAGAGGCAGAGAGAGACAGATAGACATGGACAGAGTGAGACAACGAGTGACAGAGAGACAAATAGAAACAGAGAAAAAGAGACAAAGACAAAGAGAGGCAGAGAGAAACAGACAGAGACATAGAGAGACAGAGAGAGACACAGAGAGACAAAGAGAGAAAGAGATAAACAGAGAGAAAGAGAAACACACACACACAGAGAGAATGAACGAACGAGCGAACGAAGGAACATACTTTATTTTCAAAGGGTTAAGAATCGAGCACGCAGGCTCGTCTAACATTCAGAGAGAAGACGCAGACAGAGAGAGAGAGAGAGAGAGAGAGAGAGAGAGAGAGAGAGAGAGAGAAAGAGAAAGAGAGAGAGAGAGAGAGAGAGAGAGAGAGAGAGAGAGAGAGAGAGAGAGAAAACATTTGGTAGCATTTTAAAAATAAAAGCAACTAAGTATAGAAGTCATAGAGAAACAAAACATGAACGGTTAACTGACGGAAGCAATAAAACAATATAGGCACCAGTCAAATATCTCCTCCAGGCTTGCAGCCCAAGAAAGCCCAGTACTGTAATCTCCCACAAGACAGACTTTTACATAAATTGACCTGAACCCCCCCCCCCCCCCCCCCCCCCCCCCACCAGATCAGGTCGATCCAGCCCAACATGATTACCAGGAAATGTCCAGGAAAGCAAAGGCAGCCTAGGAGATATTGAGTACGCCACGAATCGAGTGCCGATTGTTTTAACATTATGCGACTAGCACCATATACATAATACACCTCTAGGCCTGTGCAAGAGTTATTTGTTACATGTTTAAATGACTGTTGAACGAGGGCGAATTTTTATTTTGTTCCCCCGTTAATACTGAGCCGGGCTCTTAACTTGATTTTCTGGCTCAGGCAGTTACTGTTCAAGTTATTTGCATGACCTCTACAGAGCGTGCCCATCTCCCTGGCCTAGCGGTTAGCGACTTTCTCCGTAATCCCTGTGGTATGTTGGGAGGAGAATGCAGTACCCACCCGTGTTGAAGTCAAGCTAGAAGGATGGGACTAATTTAGTCTGGAGGGGATGGGTCTTTGGAAGCCAAAGTGCCCCATATTGGCTCAGGAAATCTAGGGGTTTCCCGGGAATATTGATGATTTCCCTCCAAACTTAGCCTTCCCAGAAAGGAGTTACTTATCTAGCGCGTGTCCCCCACTTGTATTCATTTTCCCTTATAGATGAAACGGTTACAAGAAAATTTGTATAATTTTAAGTTCTCCTTTATGAATAACCTGGAACCTGGGTGCTTACAATAGTACAGAACGTTGCTGTCTTTTCGTGGTTACCCAGCCACCTGTCGTTCCAGATTCTTAAAGTATGTGATTTAGTAATGTTAACTACACACATATAAAAGTTTTTGTCACATCACAATGTACCCGACAAAAGAGGAAGTAAAAGTGAAATCAGTTTATTGAATAAAATGCTGTGGAGATAAAAGCAAGTTATGCATTTCTGAAACATGTATTTCAATCATTAAACCAAGAGATAATGTCAATATGTCCGGTAAGGATCATTTAACTCCCATTTGATCTCAGAATGAATCAGTCCAGATAGCCACTGTACTTAACCACAAGTTCTTCCTAACAATGTCTCTGGCTTACACACGATGTTATGGGGAATTTCCATGGATTGAAGATATTGTGAAATAAATAAAGTCTCGAAACACACTTATGACTAGTCGTTATTAATTAAAGTTCTCAGTTCAATGAATGCGCGATGCCTAGGGCAATAGTTTTTAATTTCCTTAAAGTTTAAGGGAAATCAGTTCAGTTCATTAACGTTGGTGGTGAGATGGTACTGGGTCTGACATGCTGGCTTTAGGAAAGACACCTAGACAACACTGAGCACTAGATTCTCTGGGAGTTATTAGGTTGGCAGCTCCTCTATGAATTGTTTTCCAATAACAGATTCGGGGTAACTGACCACCTGACGTAGTGCAAGGATCCATAATTAGTTCTCCAGCTGATCATTGGCATTGGTTCTGGTTTAGTCCATTCCCTACTCAGTCTGTCCCTCCATCTAAGATGATCTTATCAACTTTGTTCTTCAATAATCTGCTCTAATCTGCAGTGATCTGAAGTAATCTGTGCTAGATCTGAGATAAATCTGCGAACACCGTCTTCCTCACCTGACGTGAATAAACATGGTGATCCTATTTATATATGTTCAACTGATGATAGTTCTCCAGCTGACAAGAATGGAAAGGGCTACAGATAGAAGTGATAGAAAGTAGAAGATTCAGGAAGTACCTACAAGTGAGAGCTACAGTGTCTCTTCTTTGTACTGGTATCAGGCGCCTTCAATTCATCTGGCAAGCTACATCTTCTTTTGCTCTTGTACATAGTGATCTGTTTGGGCTGATGTTCTCACAGAGGACACAGACACAGAGAATGACAAGGCTAGTAGATGAGTGATGGAGAGTTCATGAAGGAATGCACACAGCAAGATCTGATCCTGAACAGCGATGGTAAAGAACAGGGTGATGGTGCATATCATTCATATAAACTCATGTTACCAAATCAGGGCTGCCTCAGATGTTTAGTCTGCCTAGTTAAATTTCTTGGTTATTCCTTCCCACTTCATCTGTCATTTCCTTTACTTACTTTTACAGACAGGGGTGCAATATTACTAATGATATTCCCCAGGCTGATTAGTAATGATAATGCATGAAAGCATAAGATGTATATCTTCCTTTACTTACTCTTTCAAACAGGGAGGTGATTTAATGAAATAACATTCCACAGGTTGAATCAAGGCAATAATGTAAGGAAGCATATAATGAATATTTTCACTTATAAGTTAATACAATGATTGTCATGTGTATGGTATGAATATTGAGGTGCAGGTGAAGTATTCATTGTGAAATTTCACACCGCTTCTCATCCATTAACAACAACATATATACAGAGTGATAGAGAGATGAGATGACAAAGTACAACTCATTCTCTCATTCTAACACTAATCTTCTTCTTCTTCGTTCACTGGAGTGCCTGGACTGGGTTGTTAGCCTGACTTCAGTTCAATCAGAGTGCGAGATACAGTGGTGATCATTTCACAACTCGTTTGAATATATCACAGCAGTTTAAAACGCTGGACCTGTCATCGATGCTAATCAGTCATACAACACAATCTTTCTTCACACCACGGACATATAAAGACAAGAGGAAGAAACCATTCATTCCTCCTTCTCTCATTCACGTGTGCTGAAGATTGGCCGTGGATTAAAAAGAGGGCAGCGGTCGCCACAGAAGTCATAGCTTGTCTTTTACTAAACCAAGCTCTGAATTAATCAAGAAGCTATAAGGGTTTAGATTAGAATAGCAGTTTGGGCTTAGACTTGCCTCTTCTCACAGCTTAAGATTTAGTGTACCGTACAGCACTTCTTTTGGAAACAGAAGATAAGGATGGAGCTAGATATTTTCTAGACAGTGATGGTGGAATTAGCCATTGCCTGAACAGGGAGAGAAGTTGGCGGCTATCTCCAAATTGAATATATTTTCTTTCGTGCTGGAACCTTCACACACAGATCACACATACACAAAGCTTTACCTGACGCATATGTCAGCTACGTATCCGTTTTACAGAGGCATTCTGACCTGAACAAGGCGAGGGACACGCAAGTTACGAAATACACAACCGGCTTTCTAAGATATCAAACTGTATGTGCCCGATCAAGGCTCTCTCCTACCCATCAGTCCGTGCAACGACGCTACCAAGTCTAGGTCGTCCAATAGTTTCACAAGATTCGAACACCTGACCTGTCCATCATCGGGTGACATCTTTTGACGTGATACAACATTCCTGATATTCCAATGCGCTTTAGCGTAGGCACTGTGTAGAACAATGTGTTTTAGAACAGTGGTGTGCAGCGGTGTAATGAACTGAGGTGCGCAACATGCGACAATCCCGTATACTCTTGTGAGTAATGTGACGACGGCGAAAATCGGTAGCGGTTCTAACCGCGTCGGTAACTTACGGGGTATGTGAGCCGGTCGCTCATAAACAATGGCAAACTACTGAGCGTAATCTTGCCAAGAAATCAACAATCAGCTGAAATATGCTGATGTTGACAGCGATGTACTGTAAAGGATATGCAAACATTTCTTTTTCTCTTCAGAGCGTGCGATCAACGTCATCATGTATTGGCTGTTTGTCATTTAAGAGACGATTTTAAATTTTAGCAGTGTGCCATTTCTCTTTGAACGGGCAGCAACGCTTCATGCCATCAAAATTAACCAACGCAAAGCGATCAGTTTTAAAATCTGGAGCTGCTGATATCGAGCCCTCGACTCACTATGTTGGGGAATTGTGAAACGCGATATCACCATCACCTATGCCTCAGCACCAGTTAGGCAGTTATTGCGTGCAAATTGACTGAGGGCAGTAATGGCTTGGTCACGGAGTGTGGTCGAGACAGTTTAGATCCACGACTCTGGTGATAGTGTGAGATAGCGAAACATGACGCCCGCGCTTATCGGCATGGTAACATGATGATAATGATGATGATGATGATGATGATGATGATGATGATGATGATGATTAACTGGCTTTAGGGATGATTTGAATAGGAATAGTTCAAAGAATTAACTGACATTCTGTAACAGGAAAGAGCCCAAACATCGATGTAGTGGCAGCTTTGGACTATGAAAACGCAGCACTCCGACAGACAGACGAAGTTGTCACTGCCTCAGACGGCTTCTGCACTTCTCCTCCAGCCACACTCAGGCTAAGGGTAATGTCTGTCTGTCTGTCTGTCTGTCTGTCTGTCTGTCTGTCTGTCTGTCTGTCTGTCTGTCTGTCCGTCCGTCCGTCCGTGTCTGTCTGTCTGTCTGTCTGTCTGTCTGTCTGTCTGTCTGTGTGAGTGTTTCTTTGTGTGTCTGTGTGAGAGTGTGTGTACCTGTGTGTGCCTGTGTATGTGTGTGTATGTGTGTATCTGTGTATGCGCCTGTCTGTGTTTCTGTCTCCAGTTTGAATGTATATGTCTGTCTATGTGTCTGATTGTATGTCTGTGTGTGTGGGTGTGTCTCTGTCTGTCTGTCTGTCTGTGCACTAGTGCGCTCGTGTGTGATTGTGTGTTGCCAGGCAACCGAGTGTTTACAACTGCCCGTGTCACAAATGTGGAATCGTGTTGGCTGCTGGGTAAGGTTCCGTGATTTGACCTGTCGGGGTGAAATAACAGCCTCAGCCTGGAGACTGTCTGGTGACCCCCTACATACAACCTTAATTTTTTGGTCAATGAAACCTCAGAGACACAGTACACATGCAGTAATAATAGTAGTGTTGTGGTGTGTGTGTGTGTGTGTGTGTGTGTGTGTGTGTGTGTGTGTGTGTGTGTGTGTGTGTGACGCAGTCAGTTGTAAAACTCTTGTAAATAGAAGTAATGTAAGAAATGGTAATGTTACAATATGTAAATGTATGATGTCCTCTTGTTATTTTCCCTATGTTCTTCGGGTAAGCCATACCGCACTTCAGTGTCACATTTTAAATATCCACGACAGACAAAGTAATTAATATCTAACACTATGTCCACAGGTAACAGACGTCAATGAGAAGCCTACTATAACTCCCGAAGATGGATCAATTCAAATCTGTGAAGGCCAAGTAAGTTTAACACTTCACTAAACGAGTATGTGTTAAAAATAGATAACGGAACGCCAACATAATTCTAAGAGTGAGTCATTGGCGCTAAAGTTATCATTCTGACATTCGTCATGTAGTCTTAGAGGAAGACATGATCTCGCCAGAATATATTGCCAACAGCCAGGCCTATCGTTAACCTGAATCCACCATGGAACTGCTAAGTAAAATATTATTCATTCATTCATTCATTCATTCATTCATTCATTCATTCGTTCGTTCGTTCGTTTGTTTGTTGATTCATTCAACTAGTCACTCATTCATCCACCATCGTCATGCTAGTCACGCGTAAGTCTAGTGTTTAAATCTTCTAAACACCCTTACAATCTACTATACAAATAAATAAATAGATAAATTCATTCATTGATTCATTCATTCATCGTCGCCTTGCTAGTCAGGCGTTAGTACCGTGCTGATAACTTCTGAATATCTCCACTGTCTACTATACCCATTCATTCATTCATTCATTCATTCATCGTTGCCATGCTAGTCAGGCGTCAGTCCCGTGCTGATATCTTCTAAACATCTCCACTATCCACTATAACAGGGGTGGGCAAACTTTTTGTGCGTAGGGCCACATTGACAAATGTATAGCTATTGGGGGGCCGCATATATATTATGTTCACTTTGATTACAGCAATAAGTACGAATTATTTATAGGTTATTAAACAGTGTACATAACTAATTACTGCAATAATATAAAAACAGATAAATAGAAAGAGATTTTATCAAAAATGTTAAAACAATCATAACGTTACATGAAATGTTTTAAAATTCAACAAAATAACTTAAAAACGAAGCAAAGCGTTTTATTTCTAAATGCCCTCGAGGGCCGCATAATATCAGTTGCCGGGCCGCATGCAGCCCGCGGACCGTAGTTTGCCCACCCATGCACTATAGTGTCAGTAAGAGAACACGACTCTTTCCTAAATCATACAGACATATTAGGTATAGAGAACTAGCCCCATATTTATTTACAGACCAGTAGTCAAACGATGGGTGATGTGGTCAATATGACGACGCCCGCCTTTACCTCGCACAACATTTCCTGGTACCTTTTTTAGGGAGGGTCGCCGTGGGAGTCCAGGCTAATGAAAAACAGAATTTCCGCTTGGAAGAGGATTCGATCACATGACCACCGAGGCGGTAGTCACACGTGCTAGCCGCTGCACCACCAGCTGTTTTTACGGTCCACTAGATGCCGGGTCAGTTGCATATCCTTTACAAGACGTCGCAGAAAACCCCATTATTTTTTTGTGTGGCTATTTGCGATTTCTTGGCAAGTTTGCGTTAAGTAGTTTGCCATTGCTGTCCGAACGACCGGAACTCATGCCATTTTATAAAAACCAACGCAAGGCGGTCTGCTGTCAAATCGCTCGCAATTGTGTTTCGAACGCGATATGCGGGATTACGTATTTCGTCGGCAAGCCTTTCGCCAGAGAACCAAATATCGGGTAGCGTTGAGAATTATCTGGAAGTAACCTGGAAAGCAAACATTTCGAGGAAGGTAACAAGTACACGGTCTCATTATGACGTGACTTAGTATATGTGCAGCTGTAACACCCCACTACCTTACATCAAGATTTGTTTTCTGGTTATCTGCACTATTTAGAAGTTGGGGAAGCCATGGCTGAAAGGTTGCATTAGCTGCCTCAAGTTCAGAAGGTGCCCGGTTGAATCCCAGCATACTGCCGGTATTTTTTCCAATGGCCATTGGTGTCTAATTATAACAGATGTTCCTGCTCTCTGGGATAGTGAGATCGGATATCTAGCCTTCTCTGATAAGAGCGAAAAAAGGGTCCCCGTGTGCTAGGTATGATGGTTACAAATCCGACAGTAGTTCCACCTTGCAAAGAATGATCCTTAAGGTCACTGCATGGGAAAATTGTCAGGAATGAACCCCCCCCCCCCCCCCCCCGGGTGTATAGAGCCCATGATCTTGGATGGAATCTGTCTAAAGGGTAGATAGAGCCCGTGATCTTGGATGGAATCTGTCTAAAGGGTAGATAGAGCCCGTGATCTTGGATGGAATCTGTCTAAAGCAGTGGTTCTCAACCGGTGGGGAATTCCCCCCCCCCCCCCCAGGGGGGAATTTCAGGGTTTCCAGGGGGGGGGGGGGAATGAAGACCATTTCAAGATCGTGTTAATACAAGAACCGATTACTTGACATAGTTTTTCCCTTCATACTTTACAGTTATGTATGTCTCGTCCTTCTAAAATTCATTTTATAAAGTAAGTAGACCCACAAATCATGTTTTATGTGGATGTCTAGACTTGTTTTAGTATATGCTATTACATTTGCCTTCCACTTTTACGTATACTGTGTAGGGGTGAGGGGATATTTAGATAGGAAATATGAAAGGGGGGGGGGGGGATGACGTTCTGAAAATACGGTGAAGGCGGGAACGGGCCAAATTTTTGATAGGAAGGGGCAGGGGGAATGGCGTTCTGAAAATATGGTGAAGGGGGGAATGGGCCAAAAAAGGTTGAGAACCACTGGTCTAAAGGGTAGATAGAGCCCGTGATCTTGGATGGAATCTGTCTAAAGGGTAGATAGAGCACGTGATCTTGGATGGAATCTGTCTAAAGGACGCAAACTTGAAACAAATGCATGCCTAAGTAGAGTATGCCGACCTTTGATGTGAATAACCAGATATGACGTCCTCCCCTCAAAAGAGTAATCTAGAAAAAGAAGGAGATTGAGAAATCATTTCATTTGGTATTTTAGGTGAAATACAAAAAAATTGTCTATTGAATCCCATCTTGTTCCTCTTGTACCTTGCGATGTCGAGGTGAAGTATAAACAACGGGAGAATGTCCGCTTACGGACTTCATATATCGAGATTACCATAGACTCTACATTTCCATCTGTCCATCGTTTACGTGGTCGGCCTCCCTTCTGCTTCCATTTGATCTGTACATTATTGCTTGTTGTGGTATACTGTTAGGTGGTAATCTACTCACATGGCCAAACTTGCTGCCGTCTAATAAAATCTAGCGCTGCTATTATCCCCGCTTTAATCCTGATTTCTTCATTTCTTATGTTCTCTCCCCTTGATACATTGAGTATTCATCTCAGGCATCTCATTTCTGTTGTTGTGGTTGCATTTTCTTGTTTGTTTTTGTTTTTAAAGTTGCATATCGCCTTCAGGACGTTGCAGTCAACACCAGAAATGTTCAGCTGTTGTTGATGTTCTTGGCAAGATTACGCTCAGTAGTTTGCCATTGCTTTCTGAGCGACCGGCTCACATACCGCGTAAGTAGCCAACGCGACGCGATCCGCTGCCGAATCTCGTGCAGCTGTTTTCCTCACGGGATTATGGAGAAAGTCTTTTATCCCTTCTCCAGGGAGACCGACTGTGATTGAATAACGTAAGCATAATAACACTTTTTTCACCAAGGGGGAGTTCGATCCAGGATATAAAGTAACGGATCCAGACAATCCCGATACAGTCACGTGGTCATTCGATCCAAAAACCTCGAACAGCCAGGGTCGCTTCTCCATCAATCCACAAACCGGGGCAATCATTACACTAGTCGACTATGACGTGGATGGAGACAAGCCGGACCGGACGTCGCCTATGCCAACTACAAATAAATTTATTGTTGTGGTAAGTATGCAGTTCTTGACTTTTCAAGTGCTCATAGATTGACTAAATGATACAGACAGTCATGATGATGATGATGATGATGATGATGATGATGATGATGATGATGATGATGATGGATGATGGTGATGATGATGGTGATGGTGATGATGATGATGATGATGATGATGATGATGATGATGATGATGATGATGATGATGATGGTGATTCCATTAATCTCATTATTGATATAGTTACATTATGACTTTGCCTCGAATTTGTAAACGCTGTTTGTTTATGTATTATATGATGGGAAGACATGCACTGGAAACAATCAATAGCTACCACATAATACCTGGGGACAATACTTAACTGCATTACATTTAACACGAGGTGCAGATACCAAAACCCGGTATTAGGGGAAGCAGAAGTTCAGGCCTTAACTAATACAATGTCAAACAAAACGAATGTTTCCACCAAACACGGTGCTCAAGCAAATGAACAAGTGTTATAATTTAAATCTCTGTTCACCGAGCATTGACATTGCGGAACATACCACGAAACAAAACAAATAACACTATGACCCTTGTATGGAGGTATAGCGTCCTTCTATTCAAATGGGAGGTCGTATTTGGAGATATATTGTCCCGCGGCGCTTAATCAGTTACTATTTGATAATTGTTCTGAGGATAATATAGTTGGCTACACAGATGGGCGTACAGCTCGACTCGTCATGTTTTGTGGCTCAGGTTAGAGGGAAACTGTGAAGACAGATTCAATGCCTTCGGTTTGACAAGTATTCTGACTATGGAGGTCATAACAAGTTAGTTGCATATCCTTTACAGAACATTGCAGTCAACCCCATAATTATTTGGTTGTTTGTGATTTCTTGGCAAGTTTACGTTCAGAAGTTTGCCATTGCTTTTTGAACGGCTGGCACTCATATCATTGTATGAAATACCAAAGCAAGGCGGCCTGCTGCCAAATCGCCCGCAGTGGTATTTTGAACGCGGTGTGCCGGACTGCAAATAATTTCGGTAACTCCTTCACCACAGAGCCGCATGGAGGTCATAATAGTACAGTGGTTCTCAACCGGTGGGGAATCCCCCCCCCCCCCCTCCAGTGGGAAATTTTGGGGTTTCCAGGGGGGAATGAAGATTATTTCAAGATTGCGTTAATACAAGAACCGATTATTTGATCTTGATTTTCCCTCCATATTTTACGGTTCTATACGTCTCACCCTTCTAAAATTCATTTTATAAAGTAAGTAGACCCACAAATCACGTTTTCTGTGGACGTGCAGACTTGTTTTAGTATGTGCTATTAAATTTAGCTTCAATTATTACGTATACTGTGTAGGGGCAGGGGGAAATTTTTAGGGATGAAATACGAAAGGGGTGGGGGGGGGGGAAATGACGTTCTAAACATATGGTGAGGGGGGGGGGAGAATTACGTCCTAAAAATATGGTGAAGGGGGGCGCGGGCCAAAAAAGGTTGAGAACCACTGTAGTAGTAACTAAAACAATAGCCTGGATGGAGACACACTTTCACCCAGGCATACTTTCTTAGTGACTTAATGAGTATGATCAGATGGAGACATACTTTCACCCAGGCATGCGTTCTTGGTCACTTAATGAGTATGATCAGGGACATATAGATGAACTGGTTTCGAACACAGTTCCTTGAGTATCTGAAGTCAAGACTGGCACACATTAGCTAGCAATACAGAATGAAGCAAATGATAGTGATCATGTGATACACAAGGGACCGGCAGTAGTGTGTATGCGATACATCCTAACCTTATTGATGATTACAGACAGGCTCAAGGTGCTGCAGGCTAAATCATATCTCCGAATGGTTGCAGACACAGAATAGCCCTGGACATAGTTAAGGGCTACTGTCTGATCGGAGGAAAATTATGGATGCTCAGGCAGAGGACACAATCAGAAAGCAATACAAGAACAATATTTGCCATCTAGACTGCACTTTCAGTGATTAACTTAATATATATGCAGTCAGGTTGTGAATTAGATTGTGATTAGGCTGATACTGTTTCATTTATAGGGTTTAGAAGTTTCTTTGTCAACATACCACTGATAGATTAAAGATAAACCTAGCATAATCTTTACAGGCAACCGATAAGGGAGGTCTAACGGCAACCGCGACAGTGACAGCAACTTTTCTAGATTGTAATGACAACGCTCCACTTTTTAAGGAACCTGCCTATGAGAGAGCAACCACCGAGTGCACTGTAGGAGGTTCGAAGTGTTTTAATAATGTCTGCACATTACATTGTATTCGTTTGTCTTCCACAATATCACAACAATGTATTCCCTCAGTGAATTTATACACAGAAGTCACAAAGTAGGGATAGGACACATTATTACCTGGCATAGTTAGTTAGTTGACAGATCATCCTCATTGCACATCGAACCATTTAGTCCATAAGTGCTAATTCTCAGCAAATCCCGCAGCGTGTAGCGACTCACGACACCAGTTCTGTGTTGGTTTACAAATCTGTCGACTAACTAACTAACTAAAATAAAGTAGAGCTTTCTTAACCATCTTAAGTATAGAGAGTATTTCATAATCAACTTAAGTATATAAACTGCTTCATATGCAACTTCTATAAATAAACTGCTTCATATTTAACTTTAGTACATATATTATTTCATAATCAGTTTAAGTATATATATCTGTTTCATAACCAACTTAAGTAAATTTAGTTTTTCTTAGTCAACTTAAGTATATAGTGTTTCATAATCAACTTAAGTATATAAACGGTGTCATAATCAACTTCTGTAAATAAACTGCTTCATATTAAACTTTAGTAGATACGCTATTTCATAATCAGCTTAAGTATATAAACTGTTTCATAATCTGCTTCAGTACATAAACTGTTTTATAATCAATTTAAGTATATAGAGGTTTTCTTAATCAACTTAAGTATATAAACTGTATCATAATCAACTTAAGCATATAAATGGTCTCATAATCAACTTAAATATATAAACGATCTCATAATGCACTTAAATATATAAACTGTCTCATAATCAACTTAAGTATATAAATTGTTTCATAATCAACTAAAGAGTGTAGAGTGTTTTTTTTTCTAAATAATCAACTTGAGTATTTAGAGTGTTTCTAATCAACTTAAGTATATAAACTATTTCCTAATCAGCTTAAGTATATAAACTATTTCCTAATCAACTTAAGTATATAAACTATTTCCTAATCAACTTAAGTATATAAACTATTTCCTAATCAACTTAAGTATATAAACTATTTCCTAATCAGCTTAAGTATATAAACTATTTCCTAATCAGCTTAAGTATATAAACTATTTCCTAATCAGCTTAAGTATATAGCGTGTTTCATACAGAGGGTTTAATATTCAACTTAAATATATAAACTGTCTCATTATCAACGTAAGTATATGGACTGTCTCATAATCAACTTAAGTATATATATCAACGGTTTCATAATCAAATTAAACATATAAACTGTTTCATAACCAAATTTAGTATATAGTTTTTCATAATCAAGTTTAGTATATAGGGTGTTTCATAATTAGCTAAAATAAATAAACTGTTTCATAATTAGCTTAAGTATGTAAACTGTTTCATATTCATCTTAAGTATATATACTGTGTCATATTCAACTTAAGTATACAAACTCTCTCATATTATACTTAAGTATATAAATTCTTTCATATTTTCACAACCAGGTTCAAGACTGGGATCCATTACTGCTACAGACGCAGACATATCGGCACCCAACAACGTCATATACTACGAGTAAGTCTTGTTAAATACAAGCAATATAATAAGCTTAGTAAGACAGTCAGCTGTGCCGAATGAATACGTGCGTTTGTTCTTGGAATGTCGGTATGCTGATGCCGAGGTAGCGAGTAAAACCATTTACACCAATCAGCTGGACTAAAATGTTGACTTCTCGTCCTTGACTTGGAGACGTAAATTACAAGTGCCTCTGAAATCGGAGACTGGTAACGGGGAAAGCATACATCAGTGCAGTGCGCTAGAAGTAGTAACATGTGTATGGACTTCCCTTGAGTGCACAGCGAGCTAACGCCAAAGAAACGCTTAGTAAATGTAAATGTATAGGAATTAATGAGATTCATCGGCGGCGACAAGGAAGAAGAGAGTACTGTCTTGTTAAGACTAGTGCGCCCAAATGCAACAGCGAAGTGAATGGAACATATCTGAAACAAATCGAAATATTTAAGCTCGAGGGATATTCCAAAATCAACCTCAGATTGGCTGGTAAAAATAAATCGATTGCCATAGCGACATCGTTCATTGCTTGCATCATTCAGTAGTCTTTTAGCTCACTACACATCAACCTACAGTCGCATTTGTTCAATGGTTCACGAATCGCGAACAAATAAACATGGACACTGTTATTGCCTTTCCATCAGATGTTAGAAGTATTACGAAAGATACATGTAAAATAGCCTATGTAAACGCAGCATGTCACAATGTGAAAGTACTGTGCGGCAACTCCAGTCATTAGATGTAAAACCGTACCCATTCCTACACCAACAGTCAAAGAGCCTGTTCCTCTGTACGCCACAAACAATGTATTTACCAATTCACATGTAGATGCCAGGCCGTTTACATGGCCGAACGGAGAGACAGCTTAACAAACGGGTGTCAGAACACATACCTCAATGGGTCAACAAGATTACAACACACAGGAGATGATAGCCACGAGGAGCCGACACACCGGAAGCTCCCGGCGTCTTCAATCGGCAGGCACATTGTCGCCAGTCGCCATGTTGTGTCCAGAGAGACTGCATTTCGCGTGTTGTTTAGAACACAGAATACTCGCTTGTTAAAATTTGCAGAAGCAATTATGATCTATCAACGCAAGCCAGAATTGTGTAAACAGAAAGACATGTTAGTCAGCTTAAAATTACCGTGGTAGACAATCGACATTACTGTGCGAAATTGTGTATATTTCAACTTGAGGGATTTATCTAGTTAATTTCACGTAAGTTGTGTGATTTCTGCAGTATGTACCTGACGAGATGCAGCGAAATATGCCAGGCAATAAATCGTGCAATCTATTGTTTGTGTCTTCGTTATTCAAATTCACTACGGGAAAACATTGTTTTGAATAATAATAATAATAATAATAATAATAATAATAATAATAATAATAATAATAATAATAATAATACCAACAATAATATGAGCGGCTTCAAGTGGAAACCTTAAATATTTTTTGTGTATGGCGAATATTGTCCAACCAGATGAAAATCGCTTGGGGCTAGGTTTGGCGAATACGCAGGATGAAAGTGGAGGTCTTCAATGGTTTCAACCGTTGAACGGGCGGTATGGGGTCGAGCATTGTCATGTTGCAAAAAGACACCTTTACTCAGAAGTCCATGTCGTTTGGATTTGATTGCGGGTCGAAACATCCTACTCTACTTATACACTTGCTGGATTGACAGGCATGCATCACCACACTGAAGCTTCATTCGTTGATGAATTTCTATAGGTCTTACCCCTTCACTTATAAACACAAAAACGGATAACAGAACTCTGCTTCTCTTTGGTGCATATCTTTAAACTGTCCTTATGACTTCACCATGTTCATCTGGACCGTGATGTCACATGCTTAAGGCTCGTAACATCCTTACCAACAATATTGCCAGGTTACAAGTCAGTGGCGTGGTTATTGTAAGTTCTATTACACTTTTAAGGCTTTCATTTGAAGAACCCTCGTATCTTCGGGTTGGCTGAGAACGGTGATCGTTATAGGCTCTCTGTGAAAACCACTGTTTACTGCATTTTCCTAAATTGTGTGCATACAACCATGAAGGACGCAAGGTAATTACTCTGGTACGTTCCGCTGGCTTGAGGACAATTAGTAAACATACCGTAATAGTAACGGACTCCCAGAGCATGCTGAGGAGGGCGAAGATAGGCATGATTTGCACAGTGTTGCATACTTCAAATAATACCAACAGAAATCAAAGATAGGAAATATCCATTCGATCTTGTCTCCCTGGAACATTCTGGCACTGTGGGAAACAAGACACTGTGGGAAACAACTAGAGCTGTCAGATTAGCTGGATCTGCAACGTTTAGCGGAGTATTCGTGCACGATAAGGCCGATGCAGGTTAGCATCCTTTGAGATGGTGTGAATAATGGGGAATACACGATAAATCTTTATGGTAAAGAGGACGACTTGGCAGGGAACCGACACTCAGTGGTCCTAGGAAAGGCTACATAATCAGATTGCAGTTGGTACTATTAGTATTGGGGCATTTTGCTGGCTGTTCAAGTTGGGGACAGAAAATGTATGGGAAAATCCGCCACTTTAACTCCACTCAACTTAACTCTAGGTCTGCAATGCAATGGAATGATGGTTCCTAACTTAATTCAACTTAACTCTAGAATTCTCACTGTTCAGGGGTTCTGGCGGAGCTGTCCAAGTCGGCACTGGAGGAGAAATTATCGTCAACAACCCCTTGCCCGCCGGAAGTGTGGTGACTTTCAAGGCTTACGCCTGGGACAGAGGGGTCAACCCGGGGCCGCTTCGCAGCCTCCAGCCCACGGTTATCAGCGTTCGCTTCACGGTATGCACTCACTGAATGCCTGACCTACAGCAGAGGTTGTGTGTGTGTGTGGGTGTGTGTGCACTCACTGAATGGTCGACCTACAGCAGAAGTTGTGTGTTTGTGTGTGCACTCACTGAATGCCCGAACACTACAGCAGAAGTTGTGTGTTTGTGTGTGCACTCACTGAATGCCCGAACTACAGCAGAGGTTGTGTGTTTGTGTGTGCACTCACTGAATGGTCGACCTACAGCAGAAGTTGTGTGTTTGTGTGTGCACTCACTGAATGGTCGACCTACAGCAGAAGTTGTGTGTTTGTGTGTGCACTCACTGAATGCCCGAACACTACAGCAGAAGTTGTGTGTTTGTGTGTGCACTCACTGAATGCCCGAATTACAGCAGAGGTTGTGTGTTTGTGTGTGCACTCACTGAATGATCGACCTACAGCAGAAGTTGTGTGTTTGTGTGTGCACTCACTGAATGGTCGACCTACAGCAGAAGTTGTGTGTTTGTGTGTGCACTCACTGAATGCCCGAACACTACAGCAGAAGTTGTGTGTTTGTGTGTGCACTCACTGAATGCCCAAACTACAGCAGAGGTTGTGTGTTTGTGTGTGCACTCACTGAATGCCCGAACTACAGCAGAGGCTGTGTGTGTTCGTGTGTGTTCGTGTGTGTGTGTGTGTGTGTGTGTGTGTTTGTTATTGCTCGCTCGCTCGCTTTGAACTCAAACATAGTCCATACACACTACTTCTAGAAGTGTTGTGTATTAGTTTCCCTTATTAAGAGTGTCCCTCGCCATCAGGCGACCACCCACTCCGACTTCAGAGGTACTTGTAATTTACGTCCCCAACGTCAATGAAAAAAGGTCAGCATTTTAGTTCAAATGTCCGGTGTAGGGTTGAACCCCTTACCTCGGCATCAGCACACCGGTTGTTTAAGAACACGAGTTTTTATCCATTCGGCCATGCAGACCTCCGGTTGTATTTTCTCTGCGTTTTCAAATGATCGCCGGACTTCCTCGCCTCGGAGTTAGCGACTTTCTCCGTAATCCCGTATACTCTCGTTAGTAACGTGACGACGGCGAGAATCGGTAGCGGTTCTAACCGCGTCGGTAACTTACGGGGTATGTGAGCAGGTCGCTCAGAAAGCAATAGGTAAACTACTTAGCGTAATCTTGCCAAGAAATTAACAATCAGCTGAAAGATGCTGATGTTGACAGCAATGTCTTGTAAAGGATATGCAAAAATGTTTTTAAAATGATCATTGACCACAGATATCACCATAAATGTGCTAGCTCCCTTACAAAGAGCACATAGAGATGTCTCAACAATGTGCACAAGCTCCGTAGAACAAAAAAAAAACGAGGATATAATCTCGTGTGCTAGAAAAATCCGTACTATAAATAATCCATTCAAATGGAAAAGCTATCTATGTAGGTAGTTGTGGATAAAAGGGCGGCTTCTGCTGACAATTAAATACATCAAACCAGCGAGAATCATTGCCAACCACACTTTAACCAGCTCTTACTTTATTATATGACTCTCTTAAAGTAGCCAAATGCCTCGTCATTTAATTAGTGACGCGCATGAATGGATTAACGAGATCCCCACTGTCCCTATCTACTATCTAGCGAAACCACAGCCAAGGGAATGGGCTTGGTAGAATCAGCGGGGAAAGAAGACTCTGTTAAGCTTGGCTCTAGTCCGACTTTGTGAAGACACATGAAAGGTGTAGCATAGTTGGGAGCGCAAGCACAATTGAAATACCACTTTTGTTTGTTTGTTGCGTATCCCTTACGGGACGTTGCAGTCAACACCAGCGTTTTCAGCTGCTGTTGATGTACTAGGCAAGTGTTACGTTCAGTAGTTTGCCATTGCTTTCTGAACGACCGGCCCCTATACCTTTTTTTCGAAAAAACCAGCACCGCTGTGTTTCGAACCCGGGTATACGGGCTCACAAACCGCGATCGCAAGCCCTTAACCACAGAGACCGAAATACCACTACCTTTATCGTTTCTTTACTTATTCAGTCAAGCGGAGAGCAGGGCGCAAGCCACTCGTGTCTGGAGTTGAGCGGGAACTGGCTCTCGTCGTCGTTCGCGATCTGCTCTGAAGACAGTGTCAGGCGGGGAGTTTGTCTATCTATCTATCATTTTGGAAACAAACATCCAAAATTCGGTCTCTTTCAACCTGCCCCCTCAGCGTTGGTTAGAGTTGAGATCCGTAGTTGTGTGAACTTTTAGTCCTGATTGGAACTGGTTTTGTTGGTTCCGCTCTAGTTGTCGGATACGGTTGGTTTATGTGCTGCCTGGTAATTTCCTTATTGTTTTATGTTGGTCCTGATGAAGACGGACTTTAGTCAGACCTTCTAGGTTCCGCAGTCTTTCCTTTGTTGGTATCTTTCTCTATTAGCCCTAAGTGCTGGTTGTTTCTTGTGTTGTCCTCACCGGGGCTGGTCCCGGTCATGTCCAGTCCTCATAAGGACTCAATGTAGGCATAGGCAGAGAACTCAAGTGCAGTCTCAAGTTGTCCTGCTGGTCAGCCGCCCGTTTTCCTACGTTTGCTGTCATCATCATCGGTGAGGGGAGTTTGACAGTAGTACATGCTTATATAGGTCCAGACATTTGGTGTGAGGTACTCAGAGTGAGGGATATGGCTAACGCCTCTAAGTCAAATTCCCCGGATGTGAGGGCCTGGCCGCCTCCCATCTCCTGCTCTTGGAAGTGTGATTCTGGGCCGCCAGCATCTACAGCCTACTTTGTTCCAGACGTAATGGTTATCCTTTCCTCTGGAGACAACAAGGCAAGGCCGAGAGAGGGATCATGCTGCATGGGCAACGCATGTTCTCTAAATCTAAGGGTACTGTGCGCTGGAATGTTATTTCCAATCCACATACTTTCGTCTGTAAAGACGGCAAAGTGCCACGTACTGTCTCTCCGCAGATGTGAAGTTCCATTACCCGTCTCGCACACACCGGTTTCTGAGCTTGGAGAAGAGAAGTAGATCTTTGCAATATAGTTCCGTGGAGATAATACTTTCGTGCCGGGTAGGGAGAGAAGTTTCCACATCAAGCTCAGTCATCAGGTGCACTGCTCTTTTTCCTGGCTGAGGCAAACTGAACTTCACTGCATTTAATTTGAGAACTAAAACTCATACAGAGTAGCTGTCTAGTGTACACACAATCCTTAGAATATAACAACCCAACACCAGAGTCTATTCTAGAATCTTTATAACCTATTCATAGCTATATTATTGTTTATACTCTCATGCGTAACGTGACATACGTGAGAGTCGGCAGCTGTTCTCTCCAAGTCGGTAACTTACGGGGTATATGAGCCGGTCGCTCAGAAAGCAATGGTAAACTACTGAGCGTAATCTTGCCAAGAAATCAACAATCAGCTGAAAGATGATGATATTGACAGCGATGTCCTGTAAGGCTAAAGAATATGCGGGGGAAATAAAAACAACAAGTTAGTTGTATTCCTTTACAGGTTGTCGCAAGTAACCCCAGCATGTGTTGGCTGTTTGTGATATACTAAACAATGTTTACAGTCTGTAATTTGCTATTACTTTTCTGAGCGACTGACGCCTCATACAATCGAAATCAACGCAAGGCTGGTATGTTTCCAAATCGTCTCCGGTTGATTTCGAAACCTCGACTTTGCATGTCGGGGAATTGTGAAACGCGTTCACTGCCCTTAGGCCATATTGGCGTTGACTGTAAATCATGTTTCCAGCTGAAATAGCCACATGTTTCTTTTACTATGTTGCTAGTCTTTGTTCTAGTGAGGTGGGTGTGGTGTGAGTTGGGAATGGAGGGAGTATATTGTATCTGTCTTATTTTATGAAGATCTATACTGTCCAGCTGCTGAGAAGAAGGGGCTGACGTATGCAATTGCTAATTTGGAAGCAGACCGCATTGCGTTGGTTTCTATACAATGGTATTAAGTGCCGGTCGTTGAGAAAGCAATAGCAAATTACTAAACGTAAATTTGCCAAGAAATTGCAAACAGCCAAAAATAGTTGGGTTGACTGCGACGTCCTGTAAAGGATATGCAACTATCTTAATTATATCCATATGGCACAACAGCAACACGGAAGTTAAGTTGTTGATTATGTGGTTGTTTCGGGATTTAAAATTTAAATATTGAGCACAACCCACTACTGGCAACGCCGATCGCATTCTGGTATGAACCTAAGGCCTATCCACGTCAATATGGAAACACTATACTCGAGTTTCGCCCTCATTTGAGCTCGTCAGTAGTGCATATCCATGACCGGATCCGGAAACAGCCCCGGATCACGCGTGTGAAGCGGGTGTGTAACCACGCGGCACACACTGGACACACCAAATTATCACAACAGAACATCACAACGCTACCCATCGTAGGCTATGCTCAAGATTGCCCAATCGCCGCGACCGACGTCCGTCAATCGATGGGACCCGAACGATCAGGACTTCTCACTGGCAAGGAACACCAGGCCTCCTAAATCCAGTGAGCAATAATTAATTGATTATGTGGTTGTTTCGGGATTTAAAATTTAAATATTGAGCACAACCCACTACTGGCAACGCCGATCCCATTCTGGTATGAACCTAAGGCCTATCCACGTCAATATGGAAACACTATACTCGAGTTTCGCCCTCATTTGAGCTCGTCAGTAGTGCATATCCCTGACCGGATCCGGAAACAGTCCCGGATCACGCGTGTGAAGCGGGTGTGTAACCAAGTTGTTGACAACATACACATTTCAAAATGACTAAAGATGAGGATTAGAGCTTTTGAGCTCAAATGTTACAAATAAATTCTTAAAATATCGTGGAGCAAGAAGAACACTACTTTTTTACATTTTACCAGACCTGAAGATTGAAGAAAACTAACTCATAAACTGTATCGTGTCTTAGAAACTAACATAATGTGGGCATATTAAATATCTCGCTGGTCCGAAGGGGACAGTGATGGCTGGCTTGTTTTATGGAAGATATAGCAGGGGTCTACGAGCACAAAGATAGACACGGGATACTGCAGTCACCGTGGGTATGAGGGTGCATAAGGCGGGAGAAATGGTTCGAGATAGGTTGACTTTTGAGAAATGATCAGAGATATGGAGAGTTTTGAGAAATGGTTAGAGATAGAGAGACTTTTGAAAAATGGTTACAACAACAACAACAACAAAACTTTATTTTGAAAGGGTTAAGAATTGGGCACGCAGGCCGTCTAACATTCTGCCCTTCTATCACTCTCTTTCATACGTTATACCATTCACACATCGTTCAAGGCTAACTGAAAACAGCAACAATATAAAAGTTATGCATTATAAAGGCATGTGGAAAATTAAAAATCAATACTACACGACTCAGTAATAATAATAACTGGTGTGGCACTTGTTATTAGCTATATGGAATATACTGGCTTACCAAAAGGGGACTGGCTGTTATACTAGGGTTTTATTATTATTATTTCTATTATTAAGGGGGAAGGTTAGAGATAGGGATATCTTTGGGAAATGATCAGAGATAGGGAGACTTTTGAGAAATGATCAGAGATAGGGAGACTTTTGAGAAATGACCAGAGATAGGGAGAATTTTGAGAAATAGCCAGAGATAAGGAGACTTTTGAGAAATGGCCAGAGATAGGGAGACTTTTGAGAAATGGCCTGAGATAGGGAGACTTTTGAAAATGGCCAGAGATTGTTAGACTTTTGAGAAATGGCCAGAGATAGAGAGACTTTTGAGAAATGATCAGAGATAGGGAGACTTCTGAGAAATGGCCAGAGATAGGGAGACTTTTGAGAAATTATCAGAGATAGGGAGACTTTTGAGAAATGGCCAGAGATAGGGAGACTTTTGAGAAATGGCCAGAGATAGGGAACTTTTGAGAAATGGCCAGAGATAGGGAGACTTCTGAGAAATGGCTAGAGATAGGGAGACTTTTGAGAAATGGCCAGAGATAGGGAGACTTTTGAGAAATGGCCAGAGATAGAGAGACTTTTGAGAAATGGCTAGAGATAGGGAGACTTTTGAGAAATGGCCAGAGATAGGGAGACTTGTGAGAAATGGCCAGAGATAGGGAGATTTTTGAGAAATGGCCAGAGATAGGAGACTTTTGAGAAATTGGCAAAGATGGAGAGACTTTTGAGAACTGGCCAGAGATAGATAGTTTTGAGAAATTGGCAAAGATGGAGAGACTTTTGAGAACTGGCGAGAGATAGATAGTTTTGAGAAATTGGCAAAGATGGAGAGACTTTTGAGAACTGGCCAGAGATAGATAGTTTTGAGAACTGGCCAGAGATAGATATTTTTGAGAAATGGCCAGAGATAGGGAGACTTGTCGGCACACCGTGATGAGAGCAACGTCCTGCGAAGGATCTGCTAGTAGAGGAAACATCCATGAGATGAAGAGTTTCAGGTATGGTGATTTACTGGCATATTGTGCCCCTGAATCACCTCGATTGTTGTGTGGTTTTCGATGACAATAACATTGGATCGGGGTTTCAGGGATTGGCCGATAGGCAGCACTGAAGAGGAAGTGCAACAATTAATCCACGACAATTCGTGACTAGGCAATATAATCATCTATACGGATGGCCCTGTGCTAAGACGTGAAAGAAGCGCCCGGGGGTTTGTGGCGAATGTTGGTGGGCGGTGTCTTATGACAGGAGAGCCTAACGTATGATACCACAACATCAAGTCAGAGAATGGAGATGAAGGCGGTCACAGCGGCGTTCTACTCGCTGGAGGAGAGACAGCACCCGCATGTCGTGGTTGTAACGGACTCACAACATGTGACGAGAAACGTGGAGACAGACATGCTTCGGGCAGAGTGGCTAAGTTGATAAGTAAGTGCTTCAATTCATGCTTTCAGGCAGAGTGGCTAAGTTGATAAGTAAGTGCTTCAATTCAACAATCAACAGTAGAGAGCACAAGTTAGATTCCACCTCCTCTCCCACGGACATGCTGGTGTGGTGGAAAACGAGCAGACGGTCAGATCAGCGGGCTATGCACCCGTTGGTCGAGTTTTGGTGCGAGATAAAGCAGATGTGGTCAGGGGCCGTTGGAACCGTGTGTATAGAGCAGACGAACAGATCGGCGGGCTATGCACCCGTTGGTCGGGTTTTGGTGCGAGATAAAGCAGATGTGGTCAGGGGCCGTTGGAACCGTGTGTATAGAGCAGAAGATCGGATAGATCATCACGGTTTGGAGAGAAAGGTGCTGCAGGGCGTGACAAGACAATATGGCCGACACTCAAAACTCCGAGCAGAGGCCAGAAAAATCATATAATCAGACTGCTACTCGCACCATTAGTTTTCGGACTTTTCGCTGGCTGTTGTAGATGAGGACGTATGGGAATATCCCGAATGCTGTGATGTCAGTTCTTGACTTATCTCAACTCAATTCGATGACAATAGAGAAAATTCCACGAAAGGACACAAAATGGAATCCAGAACGTCCTTCAAGAAACAAATCAAAACCATAAACTGATTAAAAAAATGTGTTGCAGACAGTCCATATCTCCCGGGCAAGTTATTAGGAGAAATAAGCTGGAAAAATTAGTTACCAAAAAAGTGATTAAAAACGTGAACAAGGATTAATCAAATGTCTCTTGCTGTAGACTGTAAAAGCGTGGTCATCTAAGATTTAATATTATTGAAAATAACGTTTCCTTCCCATTGATGTGCCACCTCATAGTCTGTAATTCCAATTAGCAAATTTGCCGAAAATGATAGGCTCTTTGACTTCTAATGAGAATGCAACAGAAGTTCAGCTAATGCCTCTTATCTGGTGTCTGGTGCACACGTTAATTTAGGTTAAATATTTCCTAAAGAAGTTAATAACTATGAACGATCAACGACATCTGTCATTAAAATTATGAAAAAGTGAAAGTACATAACGTCAAAGGGAGAGAAATGAGACAATTGCTCTTTTAATGTTACAATGATGATTATGTACCTTTGTAATAAACACCTTGTTTTTTCCAATTCCCCTCAGCCTTGTCCAACACCACCACCACCACAAACACCGGCGCCAGCTACACCACCGACTACAACAACAACAACACAAGCAACACCGAAACCAGCTACAACAGCAAAGCCCAAGACGTTTAAACGAACTGATAGTGTAAGTATTCTCAGCTGCTCACATTCTAATTCTGACAAAACATATGTACATTTCTTTACGTCTTGAACAGTGGGAAAACAATGGTGATATCACGGAGAGAAGTAACGACTGCAGTAGGATATAGAAATATGAAATACAGTCAGGTATATGTAGCTCCTGCGAAAAAGATGAGACATACTAAATACGAACACAGTGTACATACTTTACAACGGACTCCATGAAAGATGAGCATAAATCACAGAGAGAAAATCACCCAAAACAAGAGGCAATAATATATATATATATATATATATATATATATATATATATATATATATATATATATATATATATATATATATAATAAATTAAAAATAACTATTCTATGACACAATAAACGACATTTCGTTTATATAAATCTTCATCAGGGACGAGACAACACAAACAGATCTGAAGAAAAACAACATACCATTATAAAATAACATTAAAACGCAACTACTTCGTTGTCAATAAGGCATAACAGTTGATATCAGTTCGGTTTTGAAATGTGCTCCTTTTTTGTGTTCAAAATTTGATTGATTGATTGATTTAGGAATCGACATCACAGCATTCGGGGCATTCCCATAAGTGCTCCGTCCCCATCCTCAGTAGCCAGCGAAGAGTTCCAACACTAATAGTACCAGTAGCAATCTGATTATAAGTCCGTCTCGCCTTTCCTCTGAGCGTTGAGTGTCGGCCAAATCCCCTCGGCACTCCTCGCTGTCTCATTCTTGCCAGACCATGGTAATCCATTTGCTCCTCCGAGGTGTGCACGTGCTCCCACAAGGCCGCAACCACATCTGCCTTGTCATGTATCAATACTCCACCAAGTTCTGCAGAGCCAGCCAATCTGTCCGCCTGTTCATTTCCCAGCACACCGGCATGCCCCGGAGAAAAGATCCAGGCGATGCTTGTCACCCGTGACCTCCGAAGCGAAGCAAGCCACTCCGCACGAAGCCTGCCCGTCCTCACCCTCGTCAGCATGCTTTCTGAGTCAGTTACAATCACGATGTGTGTGTGTGTCGTATTCTCCATACAGCGGATAGCCGCAGTGACTGCCTCCACCTCCATTCTTAAGCTGGATGTTGTGGTATCATATGCCAAGCTCTCCTGCCCCAAACATCGACCATTAGCTTTGGCTATGAACCCCCAGCCACTTCTCTCACCTCTTGACACCGAACCATCTGTGTAGATAATCACATCACCCGAGTGAGCATTGTCCTGAATTAGTTGCTGGATTTCCACTTCCGTGGCCCCTGCTGGCCACTCCCTGCACTCCCGGCTTAATGTGATTATAACTCTGCACAAGTCTGACTCCTCCGCTGGTACTCTGACCCACTCCTCTCCACGCCTAATGTTCTCCAAGGCGCACACCTGTCTGATCGTATCCTCCGCCTGAGCCATCCATGATTTCCCTCTTATCAGTCGCTGACCCTTAACTGCGTCCAGCGCCTCATGCAGTGGGTGGTCTGTGTCTGCAGCTACTCTGAGGTATGCCTTCGCCTGCATCACCTTGAGCCTACCAGCAACAGTCGGCAGACCAAGGATGTAACGCATACACACTACTGGGGTGTCTCTAGTGCATCCCAGAATGACCCGCATAGCTTCGTTCTGTATGCGCTCCAACTTCACCAGCTGACTCTCTGAGACAGTGAGCAGACCCAATCCATAATCAATTACTGAGAGGATCAAGTGCTGGTATAGTGTGAAAAGCATTCTCTGCTCTGTGTCCATTGCAGCCATAGTTTTAAGTGCACCGAGTCCCTTTTGAGATCTTGTCACAACCGTCTCCACATGGTCCTTGAAGGATAGGCTCCTGTCAAATGTGATCCCCAGATACTTCAGTTTGTTTTCTCTGCTGACATTTCTACCATCTATCGCGAGGCTTGGGACATCAGCTCTTACAATCCTGTTGTCCAGAGAGCACCACAAAACCGCCGCCTTTTCCGGGTGGATGACAGCACTCATTTCTGTGCACCAGTCAATCACTTTATCTACTGTCGCCTGTAACTCCTGGGCTGTTTGCTCCCTATCTCTCCCCTGCCTATATGCAAGAATATCATCTGCAAATGTTAGTATTCTTCCAACCCCTGGTGCTTCTAGGTTTGCAATCTTGTTCGTATACACATTAAAGAGCACCGGTGAGACTGCAGATCCCTGTGGCAGTCCCGGGGTTAACATATGTGGCTCTGAGGTCCATGCACGCAGACGGAGGGCAACCCGACGAGAGTGCAGGACGGCTGCTATCCAGTTCACCAACCAGGGATTGACCCCCTTCTCCATCAGTGCGGTCATCAAAATATCATATCGAACTCTATTGTATGCATCCTCGAGATCAAGCGCTACCACCATCGTTTCCTGTCTACTCTGGAACCCCTCATAAACATCAAAGGCAAAAGTGGCTGCATTTGACCAGGTATCTTTTCCTGGCCTGTAGCTCCCCTGGCCTCTTGGAAGCAGCTTCCCCCTTTCCAAAAAAATTTGAGTCAGTTCAACTGTAAAAATACCAAATAAGAAATGTGTGGCCAAAGGTGTGCAAACAGTCAGATATGAATATATAGAGGAAGTCAGCAGAGTTATAGAATTGCATATACAACAATATTGATTCCAGCTGGATGGATGCATCCCAGAGAGTTGAATATCTGGCTTTCAATTTTAAGCCTAATGAAGTGAAAAAATTGCAAACAGCCACAATGTTGAGGTTGACTGTAACGTCCTGTAAATTATATGCAACTAAGTTAACAATATCCATATGGCACAAAAGAAACAAGGAAATTAAACTGTAGACAACATACACACTTCCTAAGAGAGTATCTTGAGTAGTGGTTCTCAACCTTTTTTGGCCCGTGCACCCCTTCACCATATTTTAATAACGTTATTCCCCCCTTTCGTATTTCCTACCTAAAAATTCCGCCCCCGTTCTTGTCTCGACCATACCTCGTGGCCAAGCCAACCAGATATTTACTTCTCTGTCTTCTCCTTGTTCTTTCTTGCCAGGTGTTACCAAGTTCTCTAGTGTATTTCTTCTAATAACGGCATACATACATCATCATGCGTAACTTTCGAAATCACCTGTCATGTTTGCGAAGCAATTATTGGCTCCCTTCAACACTTGAGTATATGTCTACAGGACCCCAATCTTCCTTGGATTATAATAGCGGCACTTTTGGGAGCTTTCATGCTGGGACTTTTGACGTACATGCTCTGGAGATATGGACGTTTATGCGCGGATGCTTGCAGAAACATCAACTGTGGCAAGGCGTGCAGGGGAAGACAGCCAAAGCCGAGGAAAGTCGCAGAAAGGTAAGTGGGTGAAAGATGTGAAGGAAAGCATTAGCTATTTGAGGCGTGCTGATTAATTTAATTGATCTAACCCAGAAAGATATGATGTTATCTGACATGACAGACAGTGAGATCATCACATCATTGTAAATATCCTGAAAGGCAGCCGACCAAGTTGGTCGGCCATCTCATTAGAATGCAACACCATCAGTTACCTTTCTACATCAGTTACCTTTCCACATCAGTTACCTTTCCACATCAGTTATCTTTCCGTCTCTTTCCGGATGAGTACTACAGGCACCTTGCCGTCTTGACAGACGAAAATTTGTTACAATGTGCTAAAAAGGCATAATAACCTCTCTATACCACTTGGCTGTAATGTAGAGACCATGTGTTGCTCACGCAGCATGATCCATCTTTGCCTTGCCTAGGTTACTCCAGAGGAAAAGTAACATCAATACATCCGGAACAAGACAAGCTGCTCAAACTGTTGAATCAGTAAAGCCATGCTCTAACTGTCCGCCTGTCAGAGCTTCGATTCAGTTGCCGTCTAAGACTTAGGGCTTGGTTTGCCCTGCCATATCATTTAGTCTTTAGGTTGCATTTCCTTGCAACAGGATAAGACTTCTACCATCCCCATTGGTCTCCTCTGCCAAAAGGAAGTTGACACAATGTGGGGTGTCGGGTTTAATCAGCGCCTCCCAAAATTGGTGGCTAACAGAAGCAGGTAGTACCTTTTACTGTCATACGGTAGCTCAGTCATATCTGACTAAAACCTGACTAACAAGACAGTGTCATTGCACAATGTCTTTTATTTCGTCAATCCATTATTTTATCCTCTGGCGCCCCCTCGTATCCGATCTTCTTTGGTGTGGCGCCAGTGCTGGTAATTTAACGGCAGCTGGAAGGTCAACAATTCCTCCCAGAGACAATTGACAGTAAAAGTGTAAAGTGATAATGATGATGATGATAAATTATTAATACAGTTATAGAGAATGCTGTCGCCAGCATTTACTGGTGATGGTGCGAGGAGTAATCATCAGAAAGTGCCTTGCCGGCTGACGTGGGCCGTCACGCTTCTCCATAAATTGCGATCTCCGACGGCATGGATCATTTCATGTATTGACTCCTTTCCATACCATGACGCAAGATTGTCAATAATATTCTCTCGCTGTCTTCCTCTATCTCTCTTTCCACAAATATTTCCGGTTGTCACAACATGTTCCAGTTTTTGTCGTCTCATAATGTGTCAAAACTGATAACTCTCTCTTTCTGATGTGTGTGAACGGTTGTCTCTTCGACCTAGCCTCTCTCAAAATGTCCAGATTACTCGGTTAGGAAAAATAAACGAAAAAACTTTGTGACAACTGGCAAAATTGATGGGAACATGAGCAAGGGGAAGACATTATCGTGCCGATGCACTCTGCATAGCAGCGAAGGCGTTCATGCCCCTTGACTGAGCTCGGTCCTTTGTCATCTGGATCAATGGATGATATTCCCCAATGTCATCTCCTTTGACCATCTATCTTGTTCCATTTGTTCTGTTTGTGCCTGCACTACAGCTGATCTTTCTTTCTTTCTTTCTTTCTTTCTTTCTTTCTTTCTTTCTTTCTTTCTTTCTTTCTTTCTTTCTTTCTTTCTTTCCTTCCTTCCTTCCTTCCTTCCTTCCTTCCTTCCTTCCTTCCTTCAGAAGCCCTTCTCCTATTTAAATTACATGGCTATGTTTGTTTATTTGTTTGTTTCGTGTTTGTTTCCTTTCTATTTTTCAATAGCCCTCCTTTTGTTTAAATTTTCTGCATTCTCGTGCACGTCTCTTCACCCCATCGGAGCCTTAAAACTACGTCCCTGATTGGTCTAATTGTTTCGTGTCACCGTCCACGTACTTATCGATTGGGTTAGACTGTATTTGGGCCCATTGATTCTCAGGCTACCTGTCTGTGTGCCCAGGATTGCTTGAGGACAAACCACTTATCTGTCTTGTTACAACATACTTATGGGTGGTTAATATTGAGCATCCCGCTGATTCTGAAGGGCATGCTGGTACTGCAAACGAATGGATAGATCCACGTATCTCTTGAATAATACAGACAGGCTCGTTAATGTACTAATTGGGAAGTGTGTACATGAATATAATTGTTGCTTCCTCCTCCTCTTTCTCACACGGTTCATCTTCTTTCTTTCTTTCTTTCTTTCTTTCTTTCTTTCTTTCTTTCTTTCTTTCTTTCTTTCTTTCTTTCTTTCTTTCTTTCTTTCTTTCTTTCTTCTTTGTTTGTTTGTTTGTTTGTTTGTTTGTTTGTTTGTTTGTTTCTTTCTTTCTTTCTTTCTTTCTTTCTTTCTTTCTTTCTTTCTTTCTTTCTTTGTGTCTAATTCCCTCCCCCTGCTAATATATCGATAGTGTAATCATATATTTCCGGCATTTTCTAACTGTTCTTGTTGAATGCCATTTCCTCTCATTTATTTCTTTGGATCTCGAGTATTCTTCTCACCCCAGAGTCATATATTACATTTACCTATACGCCTCACCGGACTGCCACGTATACTTCATTCTAAATAATTAAATATAATTCTCATTATACAGTGTCACAGCCTCACATGGGGCCGGTAACTAACATAAAGTAAGATATAGTGGCAAAGGGCTAAAACTCCCGCTCAAGGGAAAGAAGTGAGTCACTCGAAGGCTTGAAGAATCCAGAGCTTTCTCGAAGGACTGGTCAGTGTGTCCACTGTCCCGTGGACACTGATGTGGCCCGCCGATTGCGGGGTCCACGAGGAACTCGGACAGAGTTACCACCCGTGTCGGATTGCGACACGTGTGAAACGGCAGAGACAGACTGGACATCGGGGAAGCAACAGGGCTTACCTTAGAGGGACTTGATAGTTCAGACCCATGTGTATTTAGGGTCGTAGACATATGCTAGATAGTTGCTTAGAATTGTTTGTTATAATCATGTGTGATGTTAAACCTCTGTGATATTGTCACAGTCTCGGATCTCTAGGGGATCTGAACTCGGGCTCAAACAGGCAACAACAACTCCGTTAGATACAATATAGCAACATTTATTAATATGATATATACAGTGCGCTGGCGAAGTGGGTTTTGACAGCCCGCACTTGACAAGTTGCATATCACAGAGGTTTAACATCACACATGATTATAACAAACAATTCTAAGCAACTATCTAGCATATGTCTACGACCCTAAATACACATGAGTCTGAACTATCAAGTCCCTCTAAGGTAAGCCCTGTTGCTTCCCCGATGTCCAGTCTGTCTCTGCCGTTCCACACGTGTCGCAATCCGACACGGGTGGTACCTCTGTCCGAGTTCCTCGTGGACCCCGCAATCGGCGGGCCACATCAGTGTCCACGGGACAGTGGGACATTCGACCAGTCCTTCGAGAAGGCTCTGGATTCTTCAAGCCTTCGAGTGACTCACTTCTTTCCCTTGAGCGGGAATTTTAGCCCTTCGCCACTATATCTTACTTTATGTTAGTTACCGGCCCCATGTGAGGCTGTGACAGGAGTCCCCCTCTCCCCCCTGATCTGATGGGTTATTATAAGGTAATTAGTTCTGTACTAATTCTGTCACAGAATCACATAAAGTCGGTGTTTGTAGTTTGGTGGATAGTAACTTGGCACCCTACATATCGGCATCAACACTCATGTATTCTTCCATACACCACTTCCCGATGATTTGCTTAAGAGGTCTCTCCCTCCTGTGTCCTTAAAAATGCTTATCTGACCGAAGTTACGTGACGTTTCCTAGTTGATTTTACAACCCGTCCTTCTCAAGTATCCCACCAAGATACCAAGATAATTAAACTCTTTGTACGAGAGTATTAACAAGACAAAAGTCTTGGCTAATTAAGTACACCTGCAAATCTTGTACTGTGTGTGCATTTCAATACACTTTTACTTTCGTATGTTGTATAATGCTGAATATGTAGTTACGCTGTTGTTTTATCATCTCTGACTACCTGTGTCCCTGTTGGCTTGTTAGTGTATTGACTAATATGTTGCTGCTTCTAATAAAGTGACTGTATTTTAATTGATAGTGTTCAGTGTTGAGTTTTGTGTAAAGTGTGTGCTCAATGTGTGGTTTATCTCCAAGCGTCATGAGTTGGGATATCCTTTATCATGAATTACCCCAATGTGTGTAATGCATGATCGGGCATTCCAAGCAATGGCGCTTAGATGTACTGTCTTAAATACTAAACATGTATGAACAATTTAGACAGGTAATACAATTTACATGAAAGACGCAGACAAATTAAAATAAATACGTTGTGCGTACAATTTGTCCACTCAGTATATCGCTATCTCATTTAATTCATTCACCCTGTCATTCACACGTCTTTCATACATAATATTATTTGGTTAAAATATCTAAGTAAAGTTGAGGTAATTATTACTGCCCTTAGAAAAAACGGGTTAGGCGATATGTTCCCTTTAAGATAATAAGTACTTTTTGTACGAGTACTCAAAAAATGGTTTATAACTTAACTAGAGAAAACTGCATAGGAAGAATATTTAGCCTATGAGTGGAAATATCTGTAATATTATGGTAGAAAATATACAAGTTACAGGTTGACATATTTTATATACATAATTCAACACAAGTATAATACATATTAAATACTACTAAATTAATTAATTAACTAACTAAATCCAACGATGATGTGTGCATTGTCCTCCTGTTGTCCGCATGTCCTGCCATAAATGTTAACAGTTACTATGGCTGTCTCTTGAATGTTGTAATCGACGTAGTTCTATTTCGGCTGTTTGCAAAGTCTCTTAGCAACAGCAAGTATGGAATGTTCTTAATGTCGAGTATCAAGTGTTCTTACTGCTTTCATGATCACTGTCAGTTCACTGGTTGAAATAATTTTACAGATGTTATCTATCGCTCGGATTGTTTCTAGAGCTTTGGTAATTGGTAGTATAGGGTTATCAAAGTTACACGTTCGTGGGTGTTATACGTAACCTATTTACTGGGGTGTTATTACTTCTAAATGAAAGTTCTCTAGCAGGTGTAGAGTTACACTGTTCTATGCCACAGAATAAAATATCACAGTTCCTTGTATGGCGAATTATTAATGTGCCTAATGTTATTCTGCTGGCGCATTTGTTTGTCGCGATAAAATATCAGCAATAATGTTGTCAGTGCCTCTGATATGGCGGATTTCGAAGTCGAAATCTTGAAGAGAAGACACCATCTTTGTAAACGATGGTTGTTAGGAGCACCTTGCTTAAGCACCAACAATGGCGAGTTATCGGTCAGCACAACAAAATGGGAACCTAAGAGGAACTTAGATAATCGGCGCATACAAAATAGTAGACTTAATGCCTCCAATTCCACCGTTGAATACCGGACTTCTGCTTTGCTCAGCTTCCGGCTTACGTAGAGTATTGGATGTCTCACTCCTTGCACTTCTTGCATTAAACATCCTCCAATTGCGATAGCACTCGAATCTGTGGTCAAAATAAAGGGTATATCTATGTTTGGTAATGTTAATACTGGTGGGTTAGAAAAAATGCATTTCAATCTGCACATTGCATCCTCTAAGCGGGTACTTTTACAAAATTTTTCTGGATGATCTTTTGTCAACAGATTAGAAAAAACTGATGTAAGTTCTGCCCAGTTTGGTATAAACTTGGCATAATAATTTAGAGACCTAATAAACTTCTAACTTGTTTCTTTGTAGTTGGAACTTCTAGATTGAGAATTTTAGATACAATTTTATCATCTGTCAACAGTTTGCCTTCAGAAATTCTATGACCAAGGAAGTCTATCTGTTTATAGCCTATTTCAACCTTGGAAGGTTTGATAGTAAGTCCAAAAAGAAAGATTTGGTTAAAGACTTGTTGGAGTGTAAGTAAGTGAGAAGTCATATTAGAAGAATGAATGCATATATCATCAATATACGATTGCACGTCCTTGATGCCGTGCAATAACAACCTAGTTAACCTGACAAATGTGGCGGGAGCGTTTTTGAGAACAAATGGAAGATATCTCCATTCGTACAATCCAAGAGGTGTCGCGAATGCTGTTATATGTCTTGAAGAAGGGTGTAGTGGTACTTGCCAGTAACCTTTCGCTAAATCAACCTTAGAAAATAAGGATGATTGAGACATATTCAAAATGAGGTCTTCACAGCTGTTCATTGGCTCAGCATCTGTTGTGGTTATGGTATTTAACCTTCTATAGTCTATGCACAAACGAATCGTTTGGTCCTTTTTCTTCACCAGGACAATTGGCGAAGAATATTGGGACATAGATTTCTGTATTATTCTATTTTTCTCTAAATCCAAAATTTCTTTGTCTAAATTTGCTCTATAATGCAAAGGAATAGAATATGGTCTACATTTGATCGGTGTCAGATCTGTCAACACAATTGAATGTGTTATTTTGTCAGTCCGTCCAGGTTTGTTTGAGAAGATAGTTTTATAGTCGTTAAGGAGAGACAAAATGTCTTGTCGCTGCTGTTGTGTCAAAGTGTCAGATATTTGTATGTCCTTCATACTACTGTCGTCATTCATAATTGGTACTGGAATTTCCGTATTGTCTACGTCCGTCTGATTTATTACTGATGCTACTGTTTGTAAATTGTCCTCAATGTCATTGTCGTCGTCGTCGAGACTAATAGTTGTCAATGTATCGTCATATTGGTCGTCGTTGTCGTTATCCCATATTGTCGGTACTGTAAATATGTTTTCGTCGTCTTCGTTGTCGCAAGAGTGCGTCGTTAACGATGCTTCGTTTGTCGAGGTGTCATTCAGTTGGGTAATTGTCGTTTCGTTTCTGTCATCAGTTATCTGCGTCTGTTTCCTCGTGTCACTGTCCATTCTATCATAGTATGGTTTTAACATATTTACATGAAATATTTTCAACTTTCCATTCAAAGAAATTTCGTAGTCAACTTCCGAAATTCTTCTCACAATTTTAAATGGTCCCTGCCAAGAGGTTGATAGTAAATCTCTCTTGTCGGGTAGCAATAGTAAAATATCCTGATCTGGTTTTAATACAATCGTTTTTGCACCTTTGTTGGCGTACTGCCTGTACCTAAAACCTTTCTCCTGTAATGATGTTCTGGCCAGTATACAGGATCGTATGATTTTGTCTCTGGTGTCAGTGACTAAATCATAGGTGGAAACTGGTAATTGGGTATTTACAGGTTGTGATATTATATCTTTGTAAATAGTGAGAGGTCCTCTTGGGTTCGCTCCATATATCAATTCGAACGGAGAGAACCCTGTGCTTGATTGTGGGACTTCTCTATATGCGAACAGCACCGTTGGGAGAAGTATATCCCAATCGGCTGGATTTTCAGCTGTCACTTTGGATAACATATGTTTCAGGTCCCCATTTAGTTTTTCGCAGATTCCATTCGTGGCCGGTCGATAGGGACTGGTGAAACATTGTTTTATGCCTAGTAACTTAGTTACCGATTGAGTGGCATTAGATATGAACTGTGGTCCCCTATCTGAAATTATCTTCTCCGGAAAGCCAAAACGGGAGAATATCTGTAAAAATACGTCCGTCACATCCTTAGAGGAGATAGATTTTAATGGAATCATTTCTGGCCATCTCGAACATAGATCAATAAGCGTAAAAATATATCTATTCCCTTTGTTTGAGATGTGGTTTAACGGACCTACTAAATCAACTGCCACGATTTGAAATGGCCTCGAGGCAGTTGTGGTTGATTGAATTTCTGCCGTAGGGTTTTTTCCATTTTTAACCAGTTTCTGACATGTCTCACATGATCTATAATAGATTTTTATGTCTTGGCAAAATTTAGGCCAATAAAATTGGGCCAGGACTCTGGCTCTAGTCTTTTCGTAACCCATATGACCTCCGAAAGGTGAGTCATGGGCTATATTTAGTACTTTCTCACGATGTGATTGAGGTAGAACTACTTGCTGTATCGTGGTCTGATCTCTGGTATATACTCTAGTCAGAACATTGTTCTTTAATCTAAATGTCCACGACGCATTTTTAGTCAATTTTGGCTTAAGTCCTACTAACCTAAAATATTGTGAAAGTGTAGGATCTGCTTTCTGTTCTTCTCCAAAATTAGTGATGGTAGTGTTTGGTGATCTGATTTCTAGTGATTCCTGAAGTTGGTCGGTGTGGGTTTTGTGTGTTGTCTGTCGTGTTATTGCATTAGTGTGTTGTGTGTGTTGTTGCACATTTACAGGCTTGGTAATTTGTGGATCGATGGCATCCTCAGTTCGAGGTTTTAAGTTGGTAGTATCACTGACAGATTCAACCGCCCCTGCATTATGCACCTCGGTGAATTCATTTTGAATTCCGTCATTGGTTGTCTCCCTTGTACTTTTGGCAGTTTGAGACAAGCACGTATGGTGTTTCCCTTTAGAATCGCTGTTTGGGTTCTGGATACAGTTTTTCTGCTCCCAATCTCTGATTTCCTTCTCAGAGCAAGATCTTATATTGGGGAGATTCCCAAGGATAATCTCAGCGACAGGATTTTCTAGTACTGCGCACAATACTAGTCCTGATATAAACGGTGTGCGAATTTCGACAAGTGCCAGGGGGTATTTTTCGATGGTGCCTGCGAATGTGCGACAAGTTACGTATTTGTGTGTGTAGTCTTTGTCGTTAACTAACGTTTTCTTAATTCCACACAGAGTTGCGCCGGAATCGCGTATTAATGTGCACTTTTTGTTATTTACAAACCCTGTTGAGAAATTTAATTTGCCTGATGATGATAAGGCTGCGTTGGCCATTTCGTTAGAAATAGGGATTGTGTGGCCGCATAGCAATGTTGTATCAAGCTGGAATTTTCTACAGGTGTTACATTTGTTATCTGTAATGGTGTCAATGATTTGCACTGCATTCCCTAGCTCACTCAAACTTTCATTCTGATTGTCACATTCGTTCATTTGTTCAATGTCTTCATCTGAGGAAGTGTCAATTAGTGCGGCATTGGCCTGCTTCATTATCTTTCGCCCTTCACAAAATCGTGAATAGTGTCCAAAGCTGGAACAAAAATAGCATTTGACCGCTCTCTGATACGCATTTCTCTTGTTCTTTTGTTTCTCCACTATCATTTGGAGATGATGTGGATAATTTGGTGATTTGTCACACATCGCGTACTCTTCGTGTGTCAGATGACAATACTGGCACTTAACTGGTTTCGTGAACTTCGAACGTTGTTTAAACTTATTTTCAGTTGGTTTTGAGTATCTAGTGTTTGTAACTGCTGCTGTTTCGTTTTGACTCATGTTTAACTGGAAAATATCGCGGTTCGCTGTAAAAAATGCGCTCCCCTTAGTTTCTACTTCTTGAATAGTTTTACAATCCATTTGTTTCAAAAATTTGGAAAAAGGTGTTGGGATTGTACTAACAATTTTGTCAATTATAATGAGTTCTTTCAGTTTGTCATGGTTGTTATTAGTTTTTGCCGAGTTTATCCACTTTGTACAAACGTCCTGAACTGTAGACACGTAGTCTATGAAAGTTTGGTTAGGTTGTGGGGATAATTTTGCGAACTGTTGTTGATAGCCTGCTGTATCTAGTGAGAAATGTTGGAGTATTCTTTGCTTTAAATAATCATAATCTTTCCTCATATCTTGTGGAACTGTCTCTATTACTTTTAAGGGTTCAAGAGCTAAATTTCTCATTAAAATAAATGACCAATCGACTTTTGCGACCTTATGGTAGGACATTAAACACTCAAAGTTTTCCAGGTATGCGCTGATAGAATCTCCTGAACAGAATGCTTTAACGAGGCCTTTATATTTGTTGTATTTTTGTTCCTCTTCCTTACTTCTCATTTTATTTACTGACATTTCTACGTTGGAATCAATTTCCATTTGTTTTAGTCTTATCTGTGTATCCGCATTTAATTGGGCTTGTTTGGCAGCGGCCTCAAGCTCCATTTGTTTCTCTTGAGCCTGCAATTGCATTTTCTTTTCTTCAGCCTGTAGTTGCATTTTTTTATCTTCTGCCTCCATTTGCATCTTCCTCTCTTCTGCCTCAATTTGCATTTGCATCTTTTTCTCTTCTCTTTCTGATTGCATCTTTATCTCTTCCTGTTCTATCGCTCTTTCTTCTCGGGCAATGTTTTCTGAGTGCGTCTTCTGTGCCCATTCTGACAGTTTCTCCTCTTTATAACCTAATCTAATACCTAACTCAATACATTTTTCTAACGTTGACATCTTGTCTTTTACTTGTTGTTAATTTTACTGAAAATTAAATCCCTTAGAAAAAAGTTGGGGAGTAGAAAATTTAGTTATCTCCCTTAATGTTTACATGAGCAAATACACAAGAAAAATTTTGTTGGTTATGAGGTTATGAATATACATACAAATCAATGCAAAGCAACAATGTTACATAGATGGATGATGGTAAGTACCGCTTAGGGTTGCAATGGGCATGATATGAAACTCATCTTATTTTCCCTGAACTTGCGAATGTAGTCTTGTTCTCTCGCCACTGTTGGAGGATAGGTTACATACACAATTCGCGGAACAATCTGCTAGTAGAATCAAAAAAAATTAGTAACAGTCACGTAAATGTCACAGTCATGTCAAATTTCATAATATTAACATCATTTGAAATGTAACTGAAGAGGGACTAATACTAGTTCATTACTAGATAGCTGCAAAGTTATTAAACTTGTTCTGTATTAAACTTGATATCATTTAATTAATTTTTTACTTGGCAACCAAGAGCTGTCTGAACGTAAAGCTTGTGCCAAAACCGGAGCCTAGCCCCCAAATAGCCTGTCACAGTCTCGGATCTCTAGGGGATCTGAACTCGGGCTCAAACAGGCAACAACAACTCCGTTAGATACAATATAGCAACATTTATTAATATGATATATACAGTGCGCTGGCGAAGTGGGTTTTGACAGCCCGCACTTGACAAGTTGCATATCACAGAGGTTTAACATCACACATGATTATAACAAACAATTCTAAGCAACTATCTAGCATATGTCTACGACCCTAAATACACATGGGTCTGAACTATCAAGTCCCTCTAAGATAAGCCCTGTTGCTTCCCCGATGTCCAGTCTGTCTCTGCCGTTTCACACGTGTCGCAGTCCGACACGGATGGTAACTCTGTCCGAGTTCCTCGTGGACCCCGCAATCGGCGGGCCACATCAGTGTCCACGGGACAGTGGACACACTGACCAGTCCTTCGAGAAGGCTCTGGATTCTTCAAGCCTTCGAGTGACTCACTTCTTTCCCTTGAGCGGGAGTTTTAGCCCTTCGCCACTATATCTTACTTTATGTTAGTTACCGGCCCCATGTGAGGCTGTGACAGATATGCAACTTGTCAAGTGCGGGCTGTCAAAACCCACTTCGCCAGCGCACTGTATATATCATATTAATAAATGTTGCTATATTGTATCTAACGGAGTTGTTGTTGCCTGTTTGAGCCCGAGTTCAGATCCCCTAGAGATCCGAGACTGTGACACACAGTCACGAATACGTTTTGTCACACAATTACATATAGTTCTCACTGCACAGTCACAAGTACTCACCACACAGTTAATATATACGTATCACTATATATATATATTCACATATACTCCTCACCACACAATAACGTAATTATATACTTCTCAAACACAGTGACGTCTACTTCTCACACACTTTTCGTATACTCCTCACCACACAATAATGTACTCGTATACTTATCACACAGTCACGCATACTTCTCACAACACAATTACATACACTTCTCACTATATAGTCACGTATACTCCTCACCACACAATAACGTAAACGGATACTTCTCACACACTTCACTTACTACTAAAGCAATTATGTAATCCACCCTTTCACACATCTTACCACACAATGGGCACATGGTACCAGCCCCAGACTTTTATAGCCCAACCGGCACTCTATGGCTGATGTGGCAGGTATTACAGCGGCTGCCTTTGCTTCCCAAGATATATCGAGGTACCCAACTTAGGCTGTGTCGCTGGGTCGACCTAGCTAGTTTTAAACATTCAAATCCGCCCCGATGCGATTCAAAGTCTCGACTACCAGGCTGGCAGCCGGGCGTCTAGCCACTACCCTATCACGGTTCCATAGAGGTACGTGCTGGTAGGATGTTACATTTCCCAGTTATCTCCCGTGTAGCGCATCGATTTGATCCTGATCTAAACCAGGGATTACCTCGTTACTTGTCATCAAATTGCTTGTTGGGGATTAACCCATTTAATCTTCTTATTAAAAAGCACATGTCATTTCTCTAATTATGCCACGAATGGCATGACATTTTCTGAAAATTGTCATGTCAACAGCTAGAAATAATGAGACAAGTAGTAATGATTACTGCGTATTTTCCATACGTTTAATATGCATGTTTTGTTATTGTTGTCTAAGGTTGGCATTAGAAGTGATATGTGAATAATGTATTACAGGAGAGAGATAAGAAAGGATAGAATGTTAGACTGGCCAGCATGCTCATTTTTATAAACCTACGAGAATAAAGTTCATTCGTTAGTTCAACATTTTAATCCCTTAAGATTCTGCAGTAAAAGAGTCAACCATAATGATAAACATTATAGTACTAGGCCAAAAGTAACATCATATTTTATCATCGCGTGCCCTGTAGGCTGGCGTCGGCGCTAATGCATCTCACAGATCTCGGGCTTTGGTGTACAGTTCAATGTTATTTATGATATTCCCCTAAGACACCTTCCCGACCCATCAAGAATCATGTCTCCCGGACTGTCACTGCATCCTGAACGTCGATCCTTCCCGTCATCATCATGTTTTAAAGCTTCTCTTCTCATTACATGAGCAAAGAACATTATTTGTCGCCTTCTCATATTTGTGTATAATAATAAACGTCCATTAGTCTTTTACAGCCACTCGTTGTCAGTTACTCTAAATTTCTGGATATACTTAGGGTATCCTAACTCCCCTATACACCAGATAACTAGGATACGCCCATGAAACCACGTTTCCGATTCCTCCAGCTTTTCCTAAGTTATTAGCTCATGATTCGCAGTCGTAACATACGAGGGTAAGTTAATAAGTAATCACAAAAAGCTGTAGAAAAAATAACGATACATGATAACATCTTGAAACCAGTTTATTTTTATACATACATTGTCCCTTTATTTCTCAACATAATTTCTACCAACATTGATGCACTTATCCAATCGTTTCAACAGTCCTCCCAAACCTGGCTGCATAGAACTGCCTGCTTTGTTTTCATTTACCGGCCATCCCACAGGATTGTGTGACTTACTTATTGACGAGCCCTCGTAACTTTTTCAACCCAGCTATGCACCTCTTTACAGGACAAACATCTGTCAGCATAAACACTGACAACCCACCTTGGCGGGAGACATTTCGCGAATGACGTCGAAGTTGAATGTGAAGTGAAAGCGTGGTTTAGAAAACAGAGCACGCAGTTCTGTGGAGCCGGTTTGGGAGGACTGATAAAACAATGGGATAAGTGCATCGATGTTGGTGGAAATTATGTTGAGAAATAAAGGGAGAATATATGTATAAAAATAAACTGGTTTCAAGTTGTTATCATATTTAGTTATTTTTCTACAGCATGTTTGTGACTTACTTATTAACTTTCCCTTGCACGTTATATGTATTAGGGGGCTCAGTGGTCTCGAGGTCTGGTGTCCACCTCGAATGATGGAGGTCCCGGTTCAAGCCCCGGTGAGGGCCGGGATTTTTTCACGCGGACTTCTAGTAACAAAATTGCCCTGGGTCTCTGGGTAGTGAGATCGGACGCCCGTGTGTATTGTTGCGCACGTAAAAAATCCCTTGGCAGTTAGAAATCGAAAAAGAGCAACCTAACAGCGCTCCCGGGCAAAATTTCGAGTTAGAAATCTACCAAAAAGTATTTCGGGATCCTCGCCAGTGCTACGGAGTTCGTGCACTGAGATTCTTCGGACTCAGGCTTGAGTTAGGAGTAGAACGGAGCACTTATGGGTTACACCCGTGTGCCGTGATGTTGATCCTTCGACTAAACTAAACTAAACTAAACCAAACTAAACTAAATTAAACATTATATGTATATCCAGCTTGCATACACTCTATACAGTGAACATATTTTTAGGAAATTAGAAGAATGGGAGATATCAGCATTGGGGGACATAACACCAATAAAATTAGATATGCTGATGATACAGTATTGATTTCAGAAAATGAACAGGACCTGCGACATTTAGTAGATGTGGTTGTTATACTCAGTGAACAACTTGGGTTATAATTAAATTGTTAGTAGGCAGAGATTATGGTCGTCACTAAGAAAAAATGAAATACCACAATGTAATAATCGGATAAGTGGGAATATGCTTAAAAAAGTGAATGCATTCAACTATCTCGGAACAATCATAACATCTGATGGGAGGCGCCTTGAAGAGATTAGAATAAGAATCGCTATGACAAAGGTAGCCTTTTGTAAGAAGGAAAACATACTGACCAATAATTACAACTAGAAAAAGTGTGCTGAAGTGCTACATAGAATCTCTACTTATGTATGTTTAATAAATGTATATATGCCTACTGGACACTACTGGACACTCGAGCAAGGCAGAGTGCCCGGTTAGGCCCCACACAGTTTAAAGTGAAACCATATGTGCAAGTGGCTGCTGGATCTTGAAAGCAGCTGGCAAGTAATTGTTCATATGTTTTCCAGTTCCCGACGATAGGTGTGGGATCTCTTTACTGAAACAATGGCAACGGTCACCCACCAGTAAAGCCAGTGCCATCAAGGAAAGCAATGGCAAACTACCTTATCTACAAATGCTTGGAAACCTATAGTCGAAGAAAATTATGAAGAACGGTTGCAATGGGAGTAATATTCTAGATATGACACGCCAGTGGGTGGGTGATTCATTTGCTCGCCATGTTTACAGTTTTAATTTGTTTACTGCAGGTCATAAACCCGCAATTATTTTGCATAAAATAGAGAGAGCTAAGAGTTTGCAGACCGGTTAAAACACACACAGATGGAGATTATGTAACTCCCAAGCGGCCATTTATAGTCACTGCCATTGAGATCAATAACACAACACGCAATTCTGGACTCAGTGGTGCTAATTTGAGCGGAGCACTTGTTAGCATAAAGACGGCAGGCTTTATATTGACATCACCCAGCGAGTGCCGATTGGTCTAAATAAATATGGCCCTAGCAGCAGATATCCAGTGAGTCTTAAGTCGTGGACAGGGAGAGATTTACCTAATATTTTTACTCGTTAGCTTTAACACTGAAATAATCGTGTGAATGACCTCCAGAACCCAAGGAGAAATAGTCCCCGAGGACATACACACACACATAAGAGTACGGTCTCATCTGTACCCATCACCCACCGGCCAATCTCTGGATTGTCGTTGTGCCCTAGATTTGTTTACTTTTATGGCGTCTCTTAAGGGAATAGAATTCTAATTTTAAACGATTCAGCAGTTATTGCTAGAGACAGTTTAGGTGATTGTAGGAGAGAGTTGGGGTGACTGAAGCACGGAATTGGAGTGATTGATAGAGAGAGTTGTATTTGACAATTTGTAGGACAGAGTTGTAATGATTGGTGAAGGGAGTTGTATTTCACAGATTGTAGGACAGATTTGGAATGATTGGTGGAGAGAGTTATATTTCACAAATTGTACGACAGTTGTAGTGACTACTTGGGAGAGTTGTATTTCACCAGTTTTTTAGAGTTGTTTTATAGAATTGGAGTGAATGCTCGAGAGACTTGTATTTCACAGAAACACATTTCAGCAATTAATTTAAAAACAGCTTAAAGATAAACATTTGCGCGCAAGCTTATTACAAATAAGTAATGGAACGAACTCGCAAATATCAGATCTAGTATTGCTCAAACATCGATGATATTCACTAAAGGTGTCTTCAGACTTATGAACTATCCCTGGACCTGTTGAACCTATACAAAGAAAACGTTTTCAGCATTGAAGGACAGACATTCACCATCTCAGGTATGATAATAGCAGTTTTAATAGTAGGGAATCTACAACAGTTACAGCATTTGCTGGGTATATTAAACACTAGAAGCCAACAATATTGGAAAAAATTAACGTCAATAACAAGACATTAAAAGCAGTGCCATCCTGGCTCTCCCGGTCAGTAACACGACATTAAAAGCAGTGTCATCCTGGTTCTCCCGGTCAATAACAAGAATTTTAAGCAGTATCAGCCTGGGTCTTCCGGTCAATAACAGAAAATTTTAAGAAGTGTCAACCTGGTTCTCCCGGTCAATAACAAGACATTAAAAGCAGTGTCAACCTGGGTCTCCCGGTCAATAACAAGAATTTAATGCCGCGTCAACCTAGGTCTCCCGGTCATTAACAAAAATTTTTAAGCAGTGTCAACCTGGGTCTACCGGCCAATAACAAGAAATTTAAAGCAGTGTCAACCTGGGTCTCCCAGTCAATAACATGAAATTTTAAGCAGTTTCAACTTGGGTCTTCAGGTCAATAACAAGAAATTCAAAGCAGTGTCAACCTGGTTCTCCCGGGTCAAGATCAATAAATTTTAAGCAGTGTCAACTTGGATCTCCCGGTTAATAACAATCCATTTTAAGCAGTATCATTCTGGCTCTCCCGGTTAATAACAAGACATTTTAAGCAGTGTCAACCTGGGTTTCCCGGTCAATAACAAGCAATTTTAAGCAGTGTCAACCTGGTTCTCTGGGTTAATAAGAAGCAATTTTAAGCAGTGTTAACCAAAGTCTCCTGATCAATAACAAGAAATGTTAAGCAGTGTCAACCTGGGCTTCCCGGTAAATAACCAGCAATTTTAAACAGTGTCAACCTTGGTTTCCCGGAAAATAACAAGAAAAATGCGCCTAAATAAGGATTCGTATACATGGTCACTGGATCGGCAAGCACACGTGCTAACGACTGGGATACCATGGCCTCCAAGATACTTCAGTGCTGTGTTTATGGGCTATGATTAAAGTTGAAATACTGGTGTATTCCCTACTTATCGCTTTATTGATTATTTTCTTTGGGCATGCGTTCTTCATAAAGGACTCTTAAAGCAATTGATTTCAACGCAAAGCGATCTTCTGCAAATCGAATGTAACTAAATTCAAACTCGGTGTGTTGAGGGATTGTGAAAACTCCTTTACCAACCCTAAGCCAAAGCCGTTAACCTTCTTACAAAGGATAGTATAAATTGTTTATAAAAATGAAATTATCGTGTGTATTCTTTAACTCTTTTTCATGCGCTGTTTCTGTTGTGAATAGCCATTTCTGCCCTTCCTCTAACAAACTCTAATAAAGTGAACATAACAAATAACTGACTTTACTTCACCAAAACGTCGTATGCAGCGATATTTTGGTATTCCGGTGGTAACTCCTCCTCGGACTCCGCAAGCAGTTGTCTTTGTAGGTCTGAGTGCAAGTCAAGGAGAAATGGTTGGCCAATCCGTCCCTCACTTTGGCAAGCGATGAGCCCAGACGTCGAGTCTGTGCTCATGATATTACCAGCGCCGCTAGCTATTAACTTCGCTGGCGAGCCCGCCCCACTGTAACCCAGTTGATCCACAATTTTCTGTAGATATACAATGTAACCCAGCTGACCTCAATTTCCTGAAGTTATACAATGTAACCCAGCTGACCACAGTTTCCTGTAGATATACAATGTAACCCAACTGACCTAAATTTCCTGTAGATATAAAATGTAACCCAGCTGAACACAATTTCCTGTAGATATAAACTGTAACCCAGCTAATTACAATTTCCTGTAGATATACAACGCAACAGTCAGGGATGAAACGTAATCAACTACAACTAAAATGATGTCTGTTAAAAATGACAACACTTCGAAACTGGAAATAAAAAACAAACAAATTGCTATAACAGCAGATAGGGTCAAGGAACGTTAAGAATTGAAACAGTAATTCTGAAGAACATTCCGATTTGCCACAGTAAACGCCTCGCTAATTGGACCCTTGCCAACGTTAACATCACGTAAGAGCATCATAAAAGTGCATCTTGGGAAGTAACAGACTGATGGTTCTGAGTCAGAAATTAACATAGTATGATTAAACGAAAAAATAGTCCTATTTTCAGACAGTTAATATTCCCAAGTCCCTGGGGAAATTTTAACGACGCGGTCATAAATGACGAAGACAGAATGATTTCCTTTATGCTACAAGAACACAACAAACATCGGATCTAACATGGCGACGAAGTTTTATCATTCGCTATTTAATCAACTACTTTAAACATTTAAGATGTTTTTCAACGTTCTTGTTTTAAAAGAATTGTTTGCAGTAAACGAATTTTCCAGTGTTGTTGTTTTCCTGCGCAAAGTTTGTTCAAATTATTAATAATTTGCAGATTAATCTAATCCATATTTTCAGTCTGTAGGTTTTACAAAAGAATGCACAGATTCCTGAAGATCGATGAAAATATTTTAAATAGTATGTAATGTTGGAGAAATGCAGATGTCATAATAATGACAGCTAGAAGCTGCTGTCATTTTAGCAAAAATGTTTCTTTTATCCAGGCGATGGCCACGATTGCAGCACTTTCTAGCACTAAACAATTGAATAAGATCAGTAGTGCACTTGTCCTCCATTTTCCTTTGCTAAATTTGTGGAGAAAGACAAAAGTAAAGGATCCTTTTCCTCGCCGTGAGACATGAAGGGTATGTGTTGCAGCCGCGTCTTTGCATAGACCTGTCTGCACTCGATAAATGTTGTGGTCGATATCACACCGGCCGCTTTTGCTTCCCTTGACATTTTTTAAATCTGAGACGACCTTGGACTTCTAACCAATTAAACAAAAACCCCGCTTTCGTTATCTGCTATTACGACATCATACTATAAGTGACAAGGGAATTATTAAAAGTGATTTTCTGAAAAGTCCTGTAACAAGAGCGTGCTGTGGGTATGTGACGAGTTAGGATAATCACATTTTGAGGGCCTGATTGCATGGAGAGATAAGTGGCTAACGAACGCCCAGAGCAGGCAGCGAACGCTCGTCCGACCTCGTTCACGCTAATGACAAAGTAGCATCCTAAACGCTACACCGCCATGCTCTGAGGTTTAACAATACCTCAGTGGACATTTTTGCTCGTAGAGATGAGTGTCTGCTGGATGCTGTGGTCACCCCTTAGCCGTACTATTCTCTCCAGGTAACGGTGCTGAATGTGTTCTTCCAAACTATACACACGACCGCACAGAGCCTGACCATATCTGTCTTATCGTGCTCAAAATCTCCACCCAGCGTTACAGATGTAGCCAATCCGAACGCCAACCCATTTCCCAACACACAAGCATGCCCTGGGGGAAAGATCCAATGGATGTTCCCAATCTTAAATCTTTAACTTCACGCGTGCCACTCTGCTAGAAGCACTACTCAGCATGTTTTGTGAGTCCTTTACAATCACGACATGTGTTATCCTGCACCCAATGAAACACCCCTCCCCCCCCCCCCCCCCGGTGACTGCCTCCGCCTCTATTCTCAGACTGGATGTTGTGGTATCATATGCCAGGCTCTCATGCACTAAACACTGTCCAATAGCTGGTACTTGTTTAGTCTCTTAACACAGCGCCATCCGTGTTGATGATTACATCTTCTGGGCATAATTTGTGGTATATGCATGTGTCATGGGTTGAAAGGATGCTAGTCTCTTGATGTTACATTGCATATCATGTTGTACTTGCATGATTGTGCACTCGAATAACTGGCTTGTAATTATAAAGATTTGTCTAGGTGGACGATGATGATGAGAAGTATCACTTCAACCAGCCTGTGGGCTCTCATGCGCACAACGATGACATTAGCATGGTGTCTCTCAAATAATCGCAACAAGACCTTTGGCTGTAGTCAAACTCAACGATGGCTTTATTCGCAGTGCTGTATAACCACATACATCACACCGCAACAATCGGCCGAGCTCCCTTCTAGCATTTTTCACTGGGGAAGCTGCACTGCTGGCTGTACGTGTAATATGTTGAATATTCAGCTGCCTTTCCTAAGTTCCATCTCTCGTTCCCAGCTAACTGCTGCTGATCCCAAAATGGCCTGACTGGTGTGAGTAGCTATTGCTTAGTCGCGTGCGCTGTATATCTTTTCATGTAGATACCCCGACTGTTAACTTATACGTCCTAGTGTAGATCCTAACGGTTTCTTTCAAATGACTACTGGCTTTTGTGCATGTGTTTTACAAAATGTAATGTATCTCTCGATGTTCTATGCCGAAGTGAAATTGTATCCTTTGGGTTGTTAGATGACGCCTTTTCGTGACGTATTTTGATTACGCAAATAAGTGCGTTTCCTACTGATACTGTTAGGTGTACAAAGTACTATCCTTTTAACATCTTCTCGTGTTTTATGTGTATGAAAATTATCTCAATATTTTCTGGGACAAGGCACCATTGTTATCACCCCCTCCCCTCTATTTAGCACTACCCGTTGGCCAATTCATACACTCCCGATCCAGTGTGATTATGACCTTGCAAATGTGACATTTGCTCTGGTATTCTGACCCATTAATCTCCTCTTTCCAAGTTTTCAAGCATACACACTTCTCTGATGATATCCTCTGCTTGAGCCATCCATGATTTCCCTCTTATTAGTCTGTGGTCCTGTCGTAAGTTATCCCTTCTTACTTTAGTGTCGTCCCTGAAGTGAGGGGAATCAACACCCACATTTTTATTAACCCAATATTATTGTCCTAGAGAAACCACCAGACTCCGTCCAAAAAACTCCGTCGGTCTGTCGACACCTCTTTCTTACTCTCACTCACCCCTAGATCATGCCCCCTCTCACTCTTCCCCAACACAACATACTCAACAACTCTAGCTCTAACAAATAAATACAAAATAATTTATTAAGTCAAGAGTATGTGTGTGTGAAGTGTGTGTGTGTGTACTGTGTAGAATGTGTGTCGAATGTTCTATTGTGTGCAAACTTAGACCAAGTAGCTGAAGAGCCCAGCCCGATCATCCCGGAAAGGATCACACCACATCTTCATTCAGTCCACATTACTCTCACCAAGGAATGTGTCCCTCCTGCTAGATGTAGACTTCCACCGGTCACTGCTTGATCACTCATATACCTAGTCACAGTTTAACACTGATCCTGCCTGGATCACATACCGTTATTACATGTCCCTATTGTTCTTAGACTTATAACATTCTTGTCTAGTGAGGACACGAAAATACTTTTCCTTGAACTAAATGTAATTCCTGTCTAAAGTTTCTTCTGCTCACAAGACCTCTGTTTTAATAACTTCCTAATCAGTTTATACTGTTCTATTCCCATGTGATGTGGAAAAACAGTACCTATTAGTCTTTTCACCTGTCGTGTGAAAACATAATACCCACTGGACTTTTCCCATGTGGTGTAAAAAAAACAATTCTATTGTTCTGTTCACATATGATGTTCGAAACATTAATCTCATGATTGTTCCTTCTCCAAAATGATGCGGAGAAAACAATCTCTAGTATTATGCTAGAATGTGACGTTTAATAAATACTCTCACGATTGTTCCTTTAAACCCCTTTCATCATGGGCCCAGTTCAAAAGTTGCTGACTAACTGCCTGCACTAAGGTCTCCATTCTCAGTGACTTGAGTGACCTAAGGGAACCTGTAAAAGAGATAACAGTACACTTGGTGAGAGCACCTGTCCCTGACCTCCATTGGATGGGTTTAGGCTGACATCCTCACTCAGATACCTGACAGTGAACCAGCTCTGTCATTGGCAGAGGAGCTCTTCACTACGGTCTGCGGTGGGTTAAGACCAGGACAGAGCAAAATGCAAAGTGTAGACCCCCAGCAGACCTCACTGGAAGATCCCACCTTTGCACATTCTTCCCATCCCCAATCTCCCCAAATATCCCATTTCACTATTCCCCATCAGCGGAGCCACCTGCCTTCTTACACTAGTTAATCTTAACAATGTGACTACCTATTGTCGCTGATATTCCTTGACTACCTAACCACAATGCAACAACACTATGTTATAGTTCTAAACTATATTCCTAAGCTATTCCACATTAATTATAGCTAGATGCAATCTATAAAATACCTTATGCCATCATGACTCAACCTCTGAATCGAATACACCATTTGCCATAAAAGACACATGTTAAGCAAAACCGAACACAGGCGATTCTATTCAACACGGATCGAGCCAGCTATCACTTCTGCCTACTTCAACTGTTTGAGCCACACTAGCCAAAAACAAATAATGTTTTTGTCACCGAGAACTGGGTGTGTTCTAGTGAAGTTCTTTTGATGTCAACACATCAGATGATTCCAAGGGCAGACCATCCATTTCAGAATAAGATCTTATCTCCCTTTTTTTAAAATCAATGTCACCAGTTATTCCCCTTGTTGCAACTTCCAAAACAAGGTAGCGAATTCCTGCATTCTCCCAACAACGGGTTCTCTTTGATCCGGCTGGTCGGCAAAATGACCTTGACATATTTTTTGTCTACCCAAGACTTCTCAAGGTCTGCGGTGCCGTTTGATCTACCTGTCACTGGTAAACAACTACAGCTGTTACTCTGACTGTCCTTGGTATTTTTGACATCATTTGTGAATTCACGACAGGTCCTTTTCTGGGTTTCATGCAGAGATTGTTCCTTGTCCGCAGTCACTTGGAGATATGACTACTCCTTCTGCACCTGTCCGCTATCTTTGGCAAAGCCAGGATGTATCTCATACACACTAAAGACATGTCCCTTATAAGAAGACCATTGATATTTAAAAAAAAAAATGCATTCTGTTCTTCATGCTGAAAGTTCGTATTTTTTTTTCCGCATATGCTTTATAGGACATCGCTGTCAACAGCAGCATCTTTCAGCTGTCTGTTGATTTCCTGGCAAGATTACGCTCAGTAGTTTGCCATTGCTTTCTGAGCAGCCGGCTCAGGTATCCCGCAAGTCACCAGCGGGGGTCGAACCACTTCCAGCGCTCGTCCGCTACGAGACTGCGTAATAAACGGGATTACGGAGAAAGTGTTGTAACCCCTCGGCCAGAGAGACCGAAAGTTCGTATGAAAGACATAATACAATCAACGAACACCAATAGCGTTTTAAATAAAACTTAAGTAGTCGGTTACTTAATCATTACTTGGATCCTTAATCTTGATTGATCGATCGACTAGTGTCGACGCCTTTGCACGCAGAGCACCCGTAAGTGATCTATCTCGTACAGCAGACTTGGGAGTGTAAACATGCCCTTGATGCGCTGATTACGAACACGCCTACACTATTTATTATCACGCCTACTACTGCTAGACGCGTTGCTAAATGACAGGTCACATATGGGCTTTCTGGTCAACTTTTACATCAGCCTGTCATCATTGTTACCTCGTGCGAAACAGATACGCGTAGGCGATCATGACGTGCTTTCTAACCAGAATCTTGGATGAGGCCTATGTTCTTGTTCCTATCACTTTGTCTTCCCCTTGGTCTTTTTCCATAAAGTTTGCCAATTTTCACTCAGTTTTCAAGTTTAAATCTGCCTATACTGTGTCCAAAAAAGTTTGATTATGTATGCTTAATGTCTCAATTAAATGTACGGTTGTCGTTTACTTCTTGATAGACTATCCCATTCAATTTTATGCCTGTCTATGGCATTTTTTGCAGTTTTCTCGCAAAACATATTTTCACTGCTATTAAATGTTTCTGAGCTTGTCTGCTTGGTGTTTCAACCTGCTTATTTGCTAACGTGCTTTGCACGTTGTCCTTGTTAATTAAATTAAAGACTCATGCTAGTGAGGCCAACAAATCAGCTCACTAATTATCTCAAACGAGTAAGAGCACTCGTTCTTAAACATCCGGTGTGCTGATGTTGAGGTAGCTGGGTCAGTCCCTACACCGGTTAGCTCGACTAAAATATTGACCTTTCGCCCTTGATTTGGGGACGTCAGTTAAAAGTACCTCTGAAGTCGGAGTGGGTTGGCCTGATGTCGAGGGACACTGGTAGTAAGGAAAGCTAATCAGAACTTGTATGGACTACGCTGTAGTTTAAAGCGAGCGAACAAAAAACAAAAACAACAACAAAACCAGCTATATCTTCGGCAGCCACCCACGGCGAACCGTCAGAAGTCTAGCTTCAGAATCAGGCATGATGGTTACCCCAGTGTAAGGAGCATCTCAGACAACCATTGAAGCGCTGTAGTGGCAGCTTTTACTTACGTCCCCATGTAATCGTTACATGCGCATCAGCCGTGCTCCGTAATCAACTGTCATTTATATCTAGTTGAGAATTCCCGTTCTGACCTCTTCCCGTGAATGACAGTCATCATTTTATGTAATGACAGCGTTGGTCTACATCGCTGCTATCAGATAATGAACTGTCACTGTCATAAAACAAAATATCATATTTGGTGCATTTCTGATGGCACATTGTGTGAACAACTTGACAATTGTCTGGTCTTCACAGCACCCGGGGCATGTTACACCCACGTACATACACTCGGGCTCTGCAGGAATTCGTTTGCAAAGTTCGAGAGCTTTCTGTTGTCTGTCAGTACAATATTTTGAAGGAACTTGCGTCAATTATGACTGGAGATTTGCGAGGACAATATAGAATGTAAATAGCAATATCGTTATACCTTGTAGGCATATTGTCGTTATGCCCTTCTTTATTTATTTTGTATGTGTGTGGGAGGAACAAGAAAAAAATCCCGATTATTATGTCGTTGTAAAGTGAATCAAGACATTTGTCGAATAGTGCGGTCTGTCGTTAGGTTGTGGCTAAAGGAGACCCGTTTGTGAAAATGATGATCTTGAGTATTGGCACCTTGCCGTCTTGACAGACGATAGTTTGTGCTTTAAAAAGGCATAATAACTTTTACCTATGGCGGTAGCGAATGTGACTGATAAGACCAATTCGCGCTGTAAATGTTCGTTCACAGTGGGTACATGTGAACACGTGGTCATTTCCACCATCATGCACCATCTTACGTCACACACGCTCGGTGTGCGACTTATCTGCAATAATTTTCTCCTTTGTCTTTATTCCATTTCTAATGTTTGCCCTCCATGCAACAGGTTTAGCGGCGACTTGCTCCCACTGTGCATTATCAATGCCTGTATCAATCATTTCTTGCTTACACACATCTTTGTATCGTAGTAGAGGTCGACCCTGAGATGTCTTACCCATCTGTAATTCACCAAAAATGATGTCCTTTGGTTTTCTAACTTCATACATCCTCGTAAGATGTCCTAAGGACACAGGCTTGATAGACAAGGACTTTTGTTTTGGCAGTAAGCTGCCTGATCTCCCAGACTATTTTTCTTAATCTGTTCATGGTTGTTGCTGCCTTACCAATCCGGATGTTGATTTCCTGATCTAGGGATAATTTGCTATTTACCACTGATCCTAGATATGTAAAATGGTCTACCATCTCTAGTTCGGCGTCGTCAATAAAGATTGATGGTACCCCATGTGCACCTTGTGACATAATCTGTGTCTTCTTTTTGCTAATTATTAAACCAAATTCAGAACAAGCATTGGAGAATGCAGATAGTAGACATTGCAATTCTTCCTCAAAGTAACTGCAGCATCATCTGCAAAAAGCAACTCTCTGATCAGTACCCTCCTAATTTTGGTCTTGGCCTTCAATCTCTGAGCATTGTAGAGGCCGCCATCTGAGAGTGAGTGAATGTATATATCACCATCCTGATCACAAAAGGCATATTTCAGTAGAAGTGAAAAGTATATTCCAAAGAGGGTAGGAGCTAGTACACAACCTTGCTTAACTTCACTCTTGATTTCAAACTCTTCAGAAGTTGCACCATCAAACTTGATTATACCCTTCATGCCTGTGTGGAACGATTCCACAATAGACAGAAGAGTTTGTTGGCAGCAAATCTTCTTTAGTGCCTTGAACAGACCCTCACGACTGACCAAATCAAATGCCTTAGTGAGGTCGATGAAGGCAATAAACAGTGGTTGATTCTGTTCACGGCATTTTTCTTGCATTTGTCAGCAACGAGAATATCATATCAATGGTAGACCGGTTCTGTCGAAAGCCACACTGTGATTCGGGGTAGACTTGATCTCCTAGGAATTGAAGTCTGCGCAGAACAATTCTGGCAAATACTTTTCCAACAATACACAGAAGTGAGATACCCCTATAGTTGTTGCAGTCGCTCCGATCGTCCTTGTTCTTGTACAGTGTTATGATGCTTGAATCTTTGAAATCCTGTGGGACTTGCATAGCTCTATTAGCTAGTGGGTCTGCAGAGTGAGTGTGTCTTGCCCACTCCTGATAACCTCTATTGGAATCCCATCCTTACCTGGAGCCTTGCCAGATGCAAGTTCATTTATAGCACACGTAACTTCTGTTATGGTGGGAAGTGTGTCCATGTGGTAAAGAGTTGGTAGAGCCTCTATGGCGTTGAGGGCATCATCCGCTAGTTTGGTCTCATTTAAGTAAAGCTCCAAATAGTGCTCTACCCATCTGTGCATCTGCTGTTTCTTATCAGTTATGATTTCTCCAGTCAAGGTTTTCAATGGTGCACTTCTTTTGATCATTGGACCACAGGCTTTCTTTATTTATCTTGAGTAAGGTAGGTAGAATTCTATATCCCCGTGTTATTGGTGGCGTGACGTGGTGAATTGTTTTATGACAAAGGTAATTGTATAAACCATACAAAGCTGACAGTTGCGATGAGAGAGTATAATGCTGAAGTGTTATATAGAACCTGTGCTGTTGCATGGATGTGAAATATGGGCAATAAGCAGACAAACTAAGAAACATCTCTGGGCAGTGAAAATGTGGTTCATGGGGAAAATGCGATGAATACCATGGGCGGACAGAAAAATCAATGAGCAAGTCCTGCATAAAACACTTTTAAACCGTAAATTGATTAGAGCAGTTTTACGCGGACAGTCAAGATTATTTAGGCGCATATAGTGAGAAATAAACTATATAATATAGTGACAACTGTCAAGACTGTTGGATAAAAGAGCAATGGAAAGGCCACATAGCATAACTGAGGCAATAACATATGATCCAACACTCCGGCCATCGTGTGAGTTGGCGAAGCATGACCGGCCACGCTTATGGACAGGACATATAATAATGTTGATGAATTATATAACAGAAAACTTAAACAGGGTATAGGCTGAATTAAATGTGTGACAATTTCAATAGTGTCACGTATGTGACATGACCACGCACTATTTCAGATGCTCCAGTGAGCGTGGTAGAGTTAGTCTGGGGAAATGAAATTTACAAACTGCTAGATTTATGATAATGATTGAGTGAGGAGATGATATTGACAAAGTGCTATATTTATAACAATGATCGAGTGAGGAAATGAAATTGACAAACTGTTATAATTCAAAATGATTAAGTGAGGACATGAGTTTGGGAAAAAAAAATCTGCTATATCTATGGAAATAATTGACAGAGGACATAAGATTGACAAACTATTATATTTATGAAAATGATTTAGTGAGGGAGTATGTAAAGGAACCGTATCGTGAGATTGACAAATATTCATCCAGTATCGAAATAGTGTCGGTAGTTCTATATAAGTGATCGATACACCCATATTATAATTTTATTGATCTCTATAGCTTTCTAAGCATCCATGTCCTTGTGTATTTGTTGTTTCTGAACTTACGAAGGTTATGACAGCAACGTCCATTGTGTTACTTGAGATCAGAGTGTTCTGGTAAATCTTACTTCTATGATAAATGATTTGCTGTTGGTGATTCATACATAGCCATCTGTAGAGAAAGTAGTCTGTCATTGCTTTACTTCTTAGCTTCTTAGCAGTGACCATACTGGTCGGGAGGAGGCACACCTGCTAGATGATACGCAAAATAGAGTAAATGTGTTGTGGATAATGTCAAAGGTTGACATTTGTAGCATATGGTTGGTGTAAATATGCTATTTATTATCTGTCATTTTGCGGACAAAGGTTTATTTGGGTGTTACAGTATCGGTGACAGATGATATATGAGCGCACTACATTTTTTTGTCATCTGATTTCTCTTTCTCGATCTACTCTGCCATCCGCTGTGATCATACTTCAAAGGTATTTGAATTCTATAACATGTTTTAACTTTAAATCAGGATAAGTGAGGTTAGCATGGCCGAAAGGATACGAACGCTCGCCCCTAAACATCCGGTAAGCTGATGGCAGTTTAGCGGGTTCAACACCATCACCGGTCAGTTGAACTAAATGTTGACTTCTCGTCCTTGACTTGATGGCTTAAATTACAAGTACCTCAGAAGTCGGAGTGGGTTCGCCTGTTGACGAGGGACATTGGTAATAGAGAAAGCTAATCCACACGCAAATATAAGTCAAGTGCACTCAGTCGCAGTATCACCTACCTGTAGTAGTAGCTCGTCTATGGACTACGATCGAGTTTAAACCCAACGCACACACAAAAAAACCAGGTTAATGATACTCACAGAAAAAAAGGCAGAAAGATGAGAGCAGAAGAGAAATCAAGCCACCAAAGCATCCCACAAAGACAAATTAACATCAAAAGTATACCCGATTTGGGTTAAATATCTCCTGAGATGTTGGAAAATGTATTTAAAAGAACATATAAAAATATATTTAATTACATTTAATTCAACAACCGGCTAATCGAAGATTTGCTGAAATCTTGTCCCCAGCGCGAATTCCCAAGACTTCCTGTGCAATGTTTATTCAAAGGCACACATTCCTTCCATAATTGCGCTTTTAGACGCATTACATACACAAAAAAACCCTAGCCGTTTCCATGGAGACGGGAGTATAAATTATTGTTGGTTTGAAAGGCGGCTGATAAAACAAATAATGGTCTTACTTTTCTTTAATCAAACTCCAAACATCGCTATACTAATGGCGAGCTTGTAGTTTTCCCAACTCGGAATCAATCATGTTGTTAGATGTGTCTTTTTCGCGACACAGCTACTGACGGTCGCATTTTGATTCCAGAAAATAGTCCTGTGCTAGAGTGAGTGTTTACGGCTGCTCGTCTGTGTGGATGAGTGGCTCTGGAAATCTGTCGTCTTGGCAGCGGTTTTCAAATTATCTTTTTTTTTCTGGCACCTAACTGCACGTTTTATTTCTGTAGAAATAAACGTCAAAAACAACCGAAAATTACAACACCATGCTCCTCATCATTACTATCATCATCATCATCATCATCATCATCATCATCATCATCATCATCATCATCATCATCATCATCATCATCATCATCATCATCAGAGACCTTGTGTTTATATCACACTCACACACACGTCTCTAGCAAGCAAGATTTAGATACGCTTCACTGAGTCAGTCCACTCGGAGATTGGCGGGAAACATCCCCTTCGGAGCAAGTAAAGTAGCACAGTTTATATATCACATTGTGTTCGCTCTTGACATAATCCACGTCGCATCTAATACGTTCAAACACTCTATTTACAAATGCTCTACAGACCACCAACACTCGGTCTGTCCCTGACGGTATAGATACATCAATTCCGTTTTCGTTTCCGCAGCAGATACGAATGGCCCAGTTCAACCGTTGACTATATCTGTTTGGTTGTATTTGGGTCCTTTGTTGTGTGGCTTGTTTTGATTCGTTCGTAGATCGGACTGCTTGTTTTCAGCTTCCTGGCTTCTGGTTGGAAGATTTTGTTCGTTACTTTCATGTTGAGGTCTTTCATGTCTGGGCAGAGCCTGGTACTTGTTAAGGCCTGGAGTAATTGTGTACCCACCCCGTCATATGGTGCTATTTCCTTCAGGAAGCTTTACCATTCGTCGTCCTACCTGGTGTTCCTCCTCCATACCCGTCTTGGGTTTCGTGTGTCGTCTCGATAGTTCGATCTTAGTGGGCAGCGGCGCAGATTCGAAAGCGCCCTACTAAGTTGCTCTTGGTCTGGGTAGCTGTTTTCTTCCAGTTCTATTTCTATTTCTTCTTCTGTCTGGACCTTTGCATTTTCTGGTTCAGATGTTTCTTTCTGTGCCTTGAGAAGTTATCTTTCTTCTTGGATTTGTTTGAGCGTTTCTTCTGTCTTTTCTATTTCTTCTTGGATATTTGATAGAGTTTCGTCAGTTTCAGCCTTTATAGCGGCCATTCGAGCGACATCCTGCTCTATCTTCTGCTGGACTTGCTTCAGTTCGTCCAGGATGCACTGATCGGCCGTTATCTGTGTTTCTTGCGTCTTGTCTTTTTCTTCCTCCATGTCTGTGAACTGTGTTCTCAGGTCATTCAGTTGGCCTTCCAATTGTGCTTTGTCACTTTTGGTGAGTCGGTTGGTCGTCTCGCATTGCTTCCTAGCCTCCTTATATGGTAGGTTAGACTTGATGGCAATTTTCACCGCTTCATTGCTGTCTTAGTGACAGGGCAGCCGAGGTACCTGGCACCATGCTTGCCGAGGCAATTGTCGCACTTTCTGTTGGTGTTAGGCCTCCTAAAGTCCGGATCGTTCTTAGCATGCTGACACTGACTATATTGATGGGGACCAGAGCAGTACCTGGATACCTCCGCACCACATTTGTAGGTGGCACAGGTGTGCCAAAATTTCTGGCACTTAGAGCACTGCAGCACTCTCGGTATGTAGTGCTCTGGTCTTTGGTCTTTCTTGTTCCATATAATATACTGAGGGATCACTCGATCCTCCGAAGTTACGACGACGACTGTGGAGGGGATGTTGCTCTTTCCGATGATCCGCTCATCTCTGGTGATCTTGATTTTGCGGTTCTCCCAGGTCAGGATCTCCCTGATCTGTTCGTTGGCGAGATGGGTCTTGACTCGTTTGATGGCCCATCTTTTGATTGTGCGGTGCAGGGCGGTTCCAATACTATGCGTTGTGAAGCTGCATGACGAATTTCTCTACTTGTGCATCAATCTTCTGCATAGATGCTGTGGTCTTTGGGTTTATCTTGATGGAGACCACTACTCCATCGGGTGTCTTGCGCAGCTGGTCGATGCTGTGTCTTCCCATCTCGTTTTCCAACAGACTGATTATCGTGTCTGTTGGTAGCGCTGACAGTCTGGCTTCTCCCACGCGCGTCTGCTTGAGTAGAATTTTGTTAGTGAAGTCTACATTAGCTGTTGTTGTTTCCTCCAGTGTGGAGGTCTCTGGTAGTTTGGACTGCATCACCTTGGTGTTGATAACTTCACGGCTGCTGCTGGCTTCAGTTGTGGTTTCTGCCACGGGAACTGTTTCAGCTGGTGTTGGAGCAGGACTGCTGTTTGTAGAAATGGGTTCTTCAGTCGCAGTGGCCTTCCTCGGCTCTGCCTTCTTTTTCTCGGCTGCATAAAGCGCATGTCTCTTCGCGGCACTTTTAATGTGAGGCATCCTCTGCGTTATGTGATTGTGATCAGTCCTTGATAGAGCGTGGAGTCCGGAATGAGCTACATCAAGACCAATAGCGTCTTAAATAGTCGTAGCATTCTTCTGTGTCGCAAACCTGTCACAGTAGCACTTCAAACTATTGCAGTTGTCCAATTAGCATAATACATTCGTCTCGCTTTGCAATCTCTCTCCGTCTTCTACAACACGTCTGTCTCCGACTGTGGTCTCACACGCTCTGTCTCCCGACCTCTGTTCGGTCCAACCTGTCACGTGTCTCCTTCGTCTAGTAACCTGTTTGAACCGTGTTCAGTGGGGCTCCCCCGTCTTTGTTCCTGAGTACACCCCTCTAACGTCTCCCTCGACTGTCCTTGACCTAGCGTGGGTGTCGGTCTTAACTCTTACCGACTCGTCAATACCAATTGACGGACTGTCTTTAACCCTATCTGTCCTTGTCTAGCCTAAGCTCAATGTGTGGCCCATATTTAGGCCCTTGACAATCATCATCATCATCATCATCATCATCATTATTATCATCATCATGCACATCATCATCATCATCATCATCATCATCATCATCATCATCATCATCATCATGTACAATGCCTATAGGCTTATTAAGTCGTCATGGTTCACCATCCCAAACGATCATTACAATTTTGGAATCAAGTCTGTGTTCTTGTCCCGGTTACAACATGTTGGCCAAGTCATTCAGTTATTTATCACTGTCTCTCTACTTTGGTCTTTCCCCATCAAGTTTTCAAGTTTATGTCTCCAAATTTAATGCCCAAATAGTGTTGATTGTCTATATATAATTTCACTAATAATTTTACTGGTCTTTTTAATTTCTTTAAGCATTGACTCCATCCGTTTTTGTCTGCCCGTGGTAATCTTTGCCCCCCCCCCCCCCCCCCCCAAAAAAAAAAAAAATAAAGTAAATCTGTCAGACGTTTCTCGGTTTGTGCGTTTATTATCCATGTTAGTCGTTAGTTGCGATTCCAGTTTCACGGCAAAGGGTCACCCCATAATACTCAGTTCTTGTGCCAGAAAATATCTAATAAAATGCCTCTGATTGTTCCCTGTGAAAAGTGGGACAAACAGCAGTCCCATCAATCCAACAGCCACGAACATACATGCATGGCTAAGGCCACTACCGGAATGCCAATACAACAGTCTGCCACTAGAATAACAGTTCATCGTCGATTTAATCGACTGTCATTAGGAAACAAACAAATGCACACACATTACTGCGTAAGTCAAAACCAGTTAATGAGCAACCGTGTTATATGTAAACATCTGTAAAGCTTCTATATAGAACTGTCCCACAATTCTTCTCCATGCAAATGACATAATTTATTGGTTAGTGTGTTTTCCATCCTGCAAAAGGCAACGATTGCCAGTGCTAATCTTGTTCCCATCTCTACAAGACAGTTTCTATCAAATGTTATGATTCTTTCGCGATAGTTGTACAATTCATCTGGTGGCATTTCCGTCTTCTCGAAGATGACTACAATTTCTGCTGTCATACAATTTACTTCTAACCCTAGTTGTTCACTAGTGACTGCACATGATGATGGTGAGTTTCACACTTTGTACAGTGATAGTATCCACCAAATACTGCAGATTGTGTTCACTATCTGCAATCAATACTGTATCATCTGCCTATGGTATATTGTTGATATATGTTCTCCAATGGCTAATCCTCTCATATCTTTTACATTTCTTATATTATTTTGATTATAGAAAAGAAAAAAAAAAAAGAGATATTACACGTCCTTGCGGCACACATGTCTTGATTGGTTGGTATTCACCTACTTTATGATCAGTTTCAAATTGTTGTTTCCAGTATATGTTTTTGACAAGCCTAAAATCTGTCAGTTTAGTTCAGAGATCTGTAAGCATCTTTATCGTGTCAAATATCGCAAGGTACTATAGGCAGTATATGGCAGTTTATTGTTGACTTCTGTTGCCCTAATTAACTCCTGTTCAGGTGCTGATTGTCCATCCTTATTCTATCCCATGCTGGCTGCAAGCAAGTATTCTATCCCATATCTACTATTTTAGTTTCGTCTAATCCAGACATCTCATAATTTGATGTGAGCATTCGCTGGCTTTAAACTCAAACGTAGATCATACATATCATACTGGTTCTAGTGATTATGGCGTTTGGATTAGCTTTCCCTATTACCAGTGTCCCTCGCCATATTGTGAGCCCACCCTGACTTTAGAGGTAATTGTAATTTATGTCCTTCAAGCCAAGGATGAGAAGTCAACATTTTAGTCAAACCGACAGATGTAGGGATTGAACCCGTTACCTCAGCATCAGCATCCCGGTAGTTTAAGAGCGTGCACTCTTACCCATTCGGCCAAACTGACCTCCATTTAATACTTTAAAATAACACATCCCTGAGGCAGACAAAGCCTGCATCAAGGGCCAGAATACTAGCGCTTGGATTGGAGATCGGCGTGGCCATGAAAGAGCAGCACATCAGCGCGAGGGGACTCGTCAATCAATATCAGGCTGGAACAGTTGGTCGCTGTACGATGGTGGATTTACTACGGAAGAGATGGGAGCACCTGTGGACGTGTTCGGAGTGCAGTGATGAGCATATGAGCTGAACTCAGCTGAACAGAAAGAGTTCAGACAATTATGCTATATATGGAGATATACAGTAACATATACAGCGGGGCTTAGTACATAATAATTTCATATTTAATCTTGTGAACATACGCAATGCATATTACCATGAGACAGACAGTCAGGCAGACACATACGCATCCATTCACCGAGTATACTTTGATAACCTCTGATGAAAATACTTTGATATCTATATATATATAAATATATAATATCTGATATTTGCTAAGCTATTCTGGCGATATTAAATGACCTGATTTTACCTATCTGTACGTGTTATCTATGCCGCTCCTTATTCAAAATCTGTTGTGGTTAGCACATTTTTTTCGTTCGGTCAGCAATTATACATGATCTATATTTCACTGGTGCTGACTAATTGTAGGGGACACTGGTGTCGCCTGTCAGCTGTTACATAATTGGATAATGCGTGGTAGGGATCTAATTGTGTGGTTCTCGCATCGTGTCCTTTAGTTTACTTGTGCCATAGCTCTACGTTGTGCTAATGGCGTAACCACGATGTATCATCAGCAAGTGCTATTTCGAACAATAGAGGCGATGCTTTCATATTGTTGTAATCACAGAGCTATGCCAACGTGTGTGTACTAAGTGATTCAATGAGCATGATTCGAAAAGTCGTAGCGGGTTCTGTACGTACTTAGTAGATTGAATAGCTGCAGAGGTATGTTGTATGTTGAGTCACCTTCATCTTTGTTCCGGGGCATGTGGGAGTTGAGGGAAATTAACGAGCTGATGAACTTGCTGTGTCTGCATCCCCTGCAGATGGCCGGCCCATGGTTCGTACAAATGTTATTAACACTCTTAGAGAGATGTTGAGAGCGGAGGACTTTGACGCATGTGAATCCACTTCGTTGTCCAGAATGAGAGGATTGGAAGATAGAATTGCAACGGCCAGACACGAGAGGCACATCGGGATAATGAGAGGCCTCGCCACTTAACACATACCTGGAACTATCAGCCGCCTGTCGTTAATGCATATTTTGAAGAAGGGGCTTGAAAAAGGGGGGGGGGGATCTGAGCACATATTGACTTGTCCAGAGTACAAGGATGATACGCCAGTTAACTACTACCCAACTCACTCACTCACTTACTCACTAACTCACTCACTCACTCACTCACTCACTCACTCACTCACTCACTCCTTCCCTCCCACCCACCCTCTCTCCCTTCCTCACTCACTCAGTCAGTCACTCACTGAGTCAGTCAGTCAGTCAGTCAGTCAGACAGTCACTCACTCACTCACTCACTCACTCACTCACTCACTCACTCATTCCCTCACTCACTCACTCACTCCCTCACTCACTCACTCCTCATTCCCTCCCTCAGTCACTCCCTCCCTCACTCACCCACTCACTCACTCACTCACTCACTCACTCACTCACTCACTCACTCACTCACTCCCTCACTCCCTTACTCACTCACTCACTCACTCACTCCCACACTCACTCACTCACCTTTGGTAAATTCATCATCTTACAGCAACTAACTATGTCAGTCATATGTTGATTGGCGACCCCTCCTCATTTACTAAGTGCGCCTCTCTTTCCAATAAATATCAATTGGGGAACACTTTAAGGTCATCAAGACAGCTCATAAACAGATTCATAAGTATTGTATGGTGCTTATAGAATGATAAGAAAGAAATAGAGATTAAAGAACACACTCGATAGTATAAAAATGGAAACTATAGTTACGATGTTGGGATTCGAACCTGCCACCTCCAAATGACGACAGTGCCTTTTCTCATATTTAGCCACACGGAATCCTGAATCCAAAGAAACAGTTCAAGTAAAAGAGCTATGTCTACAAGCACGAAAACATTTCTGGTGAATATAGAATATACAAGCTATCGTCGCGGTCATTCAATTATCAAATGGGGAAAACTTAGGCATAGAAACAAATAAAATCGCACGCAGAATGTGAATCAAATTGGACAGACTCATTGTGGGCATGATTTGACGAAATCAGACGTGGTTAAGACGCGAACCGAATCAAACCCCTAACGTCTATAACAATATTCCTGATGAAAGCATAAGAAGAAGAAACCCCAAGAAAACATCCCACAGGAGTCGGGCTGCTGTAAGCAGATATACATTTTGATAGCAACAGGAAGAGAATATGGAAAACTATCATCATCATCATGTGCCATGCCGATAAGCGTGGGCGGCCATATTTCACCATCTCACACGATCACCAGAGTCATGGATCAGCTCTGTGCTTTTGTCTTGAGCATGTCAAGTAGGCCACGCCAGCCAGATATTTACGTCTCTGCCTTCCTATTGTTTGTTCCCCTCTAACTTGTCAATCGTCACCACGTTCTCTACTTAATTTCTTCTTATGACGTGCCAAAAAATTGCGACTGTCTATTAAAGACGATAAAACAAAGAAAATTGAAGTATTTTGGTCACTTGAAACGTCACGACAGTTTGGAGAGAACAATAATGGAAGGGTATATGCCTGGGAAGAGAGGAAGAGGAGGGCCAAAGAGAAGATGGGTGCAGGATGTGGCGGATGATCTCCAGATGGGTGTATCAGACGCGGGACATCTTGCTTGTGATCGAGAAGTTTTCCGGAAGGTTGTTATGGGAGCGAGGTTCTGCAAAGGACATGCTACTGAATGAATGAATCAGTTTATAGTTTTCATTTTCTTCCTGTAGGACGTGTAGTACAGGTTCTATGTAGCACTTTACCATCTTCTTATTGGTGAATATGTTTTCCATCTTGCAAATGGCTACCATCGCTAAAGCGATTCTTGTTCTAATCTCTTCAAGGAACCTCCCTTCAGATGTTATTACTGTTCCAAGATTGTTGTACCAATTAACATGTTTAAGAATATTCCAATTTACCAGTATATTACATTGTGGTATTTCCTTCTAGTGACGAAAACAAAAGTATCGTCTTAAGTTTAATTCAGGCCCCTGTTACCATGGTCCTGGGTGAAGACTAGACCAGCAATGAGGTAATCCACCTCATGAACGCGGAAGTGACATGATACTAGCTACCTAATTGTGGAGAAAATCATAACTACAAAATCCAACTACCATGTTGTGACTTTGGTTGTTACTTGGCTCGTGAGCAATAAGGTACTGTTGTCTAGATGAGTCTGATGGCAGATGTATTGGCAATAACAATTCTCGTCACACACTCACTTTTGCTGACCGATACTCATAACAGAGTGGACAGGACGCACAGTGACAGCTCAACACTGTTTAATTCACGATGCACACCATTCTGGGCGTCATTAGCCAGCCAAGTAGTTCATGCAACTTCTGTGCTGACTTCCGCGTACTGTTCCACTAATGACTGTCCGTTCAGGGGTGATCTGTCTCCTGTATTTAGACTGGTGCTGAACGGTAGTCACTATACGTCACAAACCGATGCTACTGGTGGTTTAAGATTTTCCTTCAAGCGTCTAGGTAAAAAAGACTTTACTGTGTTCTGCTGACTTTTAGGATCTTGATGTGTTAAATGCTTCAGTAGTCGTGTGTTTGTCTTGTGTGGAAATATCACCATGAATGTGTGTGTGGTGTGTGTGTGTGTTCCTTCAGCTGTCCGCGCCCGGAATGACCGGTCCAGTTAACTTGCCCTCTCAAGGTGTCCTCTCTGACCCCTAACTTTCCCGTAAAACGGTGAACCCTTGAGCTCTACTAACTTCTGCCTTTGTTCTATTTTTTCTTCTTACTGTTCCTGTCTTGCTGGTATCCCTGGCTGAGGAGTTAGCAGCTTTCTCCGTAACCTCGAATACTCTCGTGGTTGACGTGAGCGCACGAGAATTTGAAGGGGTTCGAGTCGCGCCAGTGACTTACGAGAGTATGGAGCCGGTCGCTCAGAAAGTCATGGCGTGCTGATGAGCGTAATCTAGCTTAGGAATCAACATACAGCTGAAAGATGCTGGTGTTGACCGCAATATCCTGAAACAGGATGGAAACGCGGAAAAAAAAAACTGTTCCTGCCTTGCGGCTTGCAGTGAGTGAATGTCACTCTACTATTCTACCAACCTATGTCTGTCTTAACTAATTGCTGTCCATGATATGATGCTAGCTAACTAATTGTGGAGACAACCATAACTGAAAAATCCAACCGATCATGAACAAAACTTGAACAATTGAAAAGAAAAATAGTTCAGTCTGCCAAAATGAAAATAAGTTCTTACTTTAGAAGATATGGAAAGGCAAGGACGACGCGAACAGAAAGTAACGGATCTGTTAGCCTAGCGTGAGATAATTAAGAGTATGTGCTTCATTTGGGGATCTCATCTCATCTCATCTAATCTTGTTTCTCTTTTACCTTGCGGTGTCGAGGTGAAGCATAAACAGCGTGAGAGTACCCACTTATGGGCTTCATGTATCGATATTCCCATTGACTCTGTTATTCCTTCTCTCCATCGTTTACGTGGTTGGCCTCTTCTTCTGCTTCCATCTGGCCGGTACATCATTGCTTGTTGTGGTATACAGTTAGTTGGTAACCTAGTTGCATGGCCAAACCGTTTGACTTTCTGCTTTCTAATAAAATCAAGAGCTGCCATAACCCCTACTTTAGTCTCTATTTCTTCATTTGGAGATGAGCAGGCAGAAGAGACTGAAGTATGATTCTTTGCTGTTCATGTACCATACCAATCGGCACTCGGTAGATGATGTTGGCGGCATAAAACCCACCGCCTTTACTTCCTAACAGATTTCATGGTACCCTTTAGGTGATCTCCGTGGCGAAGTAGTCAAGCCGTCTGCCTCGCGCTCCGAAGGTTGTGGGTTCGATTCTCGGGCTACGTCTTTCGGTTCATTCGTGACTTTTTCTCGGAGACTCGCGGGGATCGTCGCCGGAGCTACAGAGCCGGAACTGTCTTTCTGTCTTTCTGTCTTTCTGTCATTCTGTCATTCTGTCATTTTGTCTTTCTGTCATCTTGTCTTTCTGTCTGTCTTTCTGTCTGTCATTCTGTCTGTCATTCTGTCTGCCTGCCTGCCTGCCTGCCTGCCTGCCTGTCTGTCTGTCTGTCTGTCTGTCTGTCTGTCTGTCTGTCTGTCTGTCTGTCTGTCTGTCTGTCTGCCTGTCTGCCTGCCTGCCTGCCTGCCTGTCCTGCCTGCCTGTCTGTCTGTCTGTCTGTCTGTCTGCCTGTCCTGTCCTGCCTGCCTGCCTGCCTGCCTGCCTGTCTGTCTGTCTGTCTGTCTGTCTGTCTGTCTGTCTGTCTGTCTGTCTGCCTGCCTGTCCGCCTGCCCGCCTGCCTGCCTGCCTGCCTGCCTGCCTGCTGGCCTGCCTGTCCTGCCTGCCTGCCTGCCTGTCTGTCTGTCTGTCTGTCTGTCTGTCTGTCTGTCTGTCTGTCTGTCTGTCTGTCTGTCTGTCTGCCTGCCTGCCTGCCCGCCTGTCCGCCTGCCTGCCTGCCTGTCTGTCTGTCTGTCTGTCTGTCTGTCTGTCTGTCTGTCTGTCTGTCTGTCTGTCTGTCTGTCTGTCTGTCTGTCTTCACAGACTGGGTGGTTCGTAAACGTTAGAGGTATGACACCGGCCATTAATTCAAGGAGGTGAAAATACGTGTCCCATTGTATGCGATGTTTTTACAAATTTAAAAAACAACAACAACAACAACTTAAAACACTCCTACTAGACTCTTAGAATATTTGTTTTTCTGTCTCGCTGGCTTTGAATTTGAGCGTTGTTCACACACGTTCTGCTGCTACTATAATTACTACTAGTTGTTATTACACTGGGCTAAATGTTACATGAGGTTTTTTTTAACAATTGCATATCCTATTTACAGGACATCGCTATTGTTGATGTCTTAGCAAGTTTTACGTTCAGTAGTTTGCCAATGCCGGTCTTCCTAGTCTAGGAGTTACACGACTTTCTCCATAATCCTGTATACTCTCGTAAGTAACGTGATGTGCGCGAGATTTGGTAGCGGTTCTCTCCGCGTCGGTAACTTACGGGGTATGTGAGCCGGTCCCACAGAAAGCAATGGCAAACTACTGAGCGTAATCTTGCCAAGAAATCAACAATCAGCTGAAAGATGCTGATGTTGACAGAGATGTCCTGTAAAGGATATGCGGAAAAAAAAGTTTGCCACTGATTTCTGAACGACCGGCTCCCATACCAACACGTTAAAACCCCAGTGCGACAGGGTATGCTGCAAAATCGGTCACCGCTGTGTTTCGAACGCGTGGTAAACGGCTCACGAAACGCGTTTGCAAGCCTCAAGGCCACGGAGACCGGCGTATGAGGGTTAGGTTTCCTATTACCAGTGTCCCTCAGCACCAGGCGAACTAACTCATTTCGACTTGGGAGGTACTTGTAATTTACCTCCTTACATCAGAGGTTAGAAGTCAACATTTAAGATCAGTTAATGGTGAATGGGCCGGCTTCGTGGCTTAGAGGTTATGACTTTTCTCCGTAATCTCGTATACTCTCGTCGGTTAACGTGATGACGGTAAGAATCAGCAGTGGTTCGAATCGCATTGGTGACTTACGGGGTATGTAAGCCGGCCGCTCAGAAAGCAATGGCAAACAACTGAGCGTAATGTTGCCAAGAAATCGACATACAGCTGAAAGATGCTGGTGTTGACAGCGATGTCCTGTAAAGGATATGCTAAAAAAATGGTGAATGGAATGAACCAACAACGCTGCTGTCACAAGAGAAGGTTTATGCAAGCGTGCTTAAAACATTCGGCCACGGCGATCTCCACTCTGTGTAGTGAACCATATGCTTAACATTCTTCGTCAATAAGGCAATATTTGATATCAAGAGCTTGAATTTGAAGATTTGAATTGAGCTTGAAGAATTGAATTTACTACGGAATTTTCAAGTAAATTGAAAAGTAGGTGGATAAATTCACATCGAAATGTGTCAAGAGGTCATCCTAGTTGATGGACTGTAGATAACTCACATCCTCATTGTCAAGATGTTGGACTGCAGATAATTCCCATACAGATTGTCAAGCTTTCGTTGGACTGTAGATAATTCACATGCACAACGTCAAGATCTCATTGGACTGTAGATAATTCATATCCACATTGTAAAGATGTCCTTGGACTGTAGATAATTCATATCCACATTGTCAAGATGTCCTTGGACTGCAGATAATTCATATCCACATTGTCAAGATGTCCTTGGACTGTAGATAATTCATATCCACATTGTCAAGATGTCCTTGGACTGTATAATTCATATCCACATTGTCAAGATGTCCTTGGACTGTAAATAATTCATATCCACATTGTCAGAGATGTCCTTGGACTGTAGATCTCTTCTTTTCGCAGGAGCTAAATATACTAATTGTTTGTAATCCATATTGTTATATCATGCTGCAGCCTCTGCTTTTTCTTTTGTTTCATGTCATTAGACTGTAGATAATTCACATCCACATTGTCCATATGTTGTCCTAGCGTGTTATGTTACGTAAATATCTCCATTACACAACTTGTGACGTAGTAATTATACGGTTCTAACCCTCATATGTCTATAGACCAGTCTGAACTCAAGGATGCTGCGTTTACAACCTAGATCTTTCCTGGTACACCTTTTAGGCTGAGTCGATGTGAGAGCCCAGGTGAATGTCAAACGTCCGTCTCACAGTGGAGGTAGACGTTGAAACATAGGTATAATCACCTTGAGCACGAAACATAGACACGTAACTGGAGCCAATACTAATAGTTTACCGTGTTACTTTACATGGGGGGAAATCGACAAAACAAAAACCAATGCAATCACACAGAGAAGTCTAGCGTTAGCGAGCCGCGTTGGGACAGACAGAAGGAATCCTGATCTGATTGATTGCCTGGATTCAAGGGGGATCTCCATAGCACTTGGAATTATCCATTGGTGTTTCGATCTCTCCGGGTACAGGTTATGTACTGGGTGGTTGTCACCTCTGTCCGCCAGCTTCGGGGAACTGTGAGATTCCCCATGTTAAGGGTGCATTTTTAATGACTGTGGGATTTTTTTTAAATAGTGCCGGTCCAAGTTTTGTATTTATCTTTTGTGTTGCATGAACTCCACAGAGAGTGAATACAAAACTTGGAACGGCATCTCATCTCATCTCATCTCATCATGTTCCTCTTGTACTATGCGGTGTCGAGGTGAAGTATAACCATCGGGAGAGTGCCCGCATATGGGCTTCATGTATCGATATTCCCATGGACTCTGTTATTCCCAGCGTCCATCGTTTACGTGGTCGGCCTCTTCCTCTGCTTCCCTCTGGTCTGTACATCATTGCTTGTTGTGGTATACTGTTAGTTGGTAACCTACTTGCATGGCCAAACCATTTGACTTGCTGCTTTCTAATAAAATCTAGTGCAGCTAAAACCCCCACTTTAGTCCTGATTTCTTCATTTCTGATCTTATCTCTTCTTGATACATTGAGTATTCTTCTCAGGAATCTAATTTCTGTTGTTGTGGTTTTTCTTTTCTCTTTTTCTGTCATTGTCCAGGTTTGGCATTGGTAACATAGAGTTGGTAGGAAGATTGTGTTGTAAGGTACTTTCTTAGTAATTATTGATACATGTTTGTTCTTTAGTATTGGTGCCACTTGTGCAGTGAGTTGGTTTGCCTTATTGCATATATTTTCGATCTCGTCTTCTGATTTGCCATTTGATGATATCAAACTTCCTAGGTACTTGAAACTCTTTACTTGTTTCAAGGGATATTCGTTTAGGTGAATCGTTGTTGCATTTTCTTCTTTAGTTATAGTCAATACCTCTGTTTTGCTTGTGCTAATTTTCATGTTATGTTCCCTACACATTTCGTTTAGGCTATTCATGTGGTCATGTAATTCAGCTTCTGATTTCGCTATTAGTGCTTGGTCGTCCGCAAACAGGAGTTCTCTAATGGTTAGATTTGCATATGGTTCTTCTTCTGTGTTCTCATCATGCGGTGTTCTTGCGGTCTCTGTTTGGCTGGTTTCTTTACCTATGTTGTCTATATATGTTATAAACAAGAGAGGGGACAGGACACAACCTTGTCGTACTCCGGATCTTATGGTGAAGGGTTCTGAGTATACAATACCTCTGTTTTGCTTGTGCTAATTTTCATGTTATGTTCCCTACACATTTCGTTTAGGCTATTCATGTGGTCATGTAATTCAGCTTCTGATTTTGCTATTAGTGCTTGGTCGTCCGCAAACAGGAGTTCTCTAATGGTTAGATTTGCATATGGTTCTTCTTCTGTGTTCTCATCATGCGGTGTTCTTGCGGTCTCTGTTTGGCTGGTTTCTTTACCTATGTTGTCTATATATGTTATAAACAAGAAAGGGGACAGGACACAACCTTGTCGTACTCCGGATCTTATGGTGAAGGGTTCTGAGTGTCCTCCAGTTGCTCTCACTATACATTCACTGTTGTTGTATAAGCTTCTACATAGGTTTGTTAGATGTGTACTCACTCCATATTATTTAAGGATTTCCCACAGCTTGTTTCTACTACTCTATCAAATGCCATTTCTTGGTCGACAAAGGCTAAGTAGAGTGTTTCATTGAACTCGATTGATTTTTCTATAAGTTATCTATGAGCAAAAATGTCATCTGTGCATCCTTTGTTTTTCCTAAATCCAGGTTGTATTTCGCTTAGCTGGGGTTCTATAATAGTTCGTAATCTTTTCTCAAGAATTTAGGAAAATATTTTCCCAGTATGACTCAACAGTGAAATGCCTCTGTATTGTGTGTAGTCTCTTTTGCTGCCTTTGTTTTTCCAAATTGGGATAATTATAGCGTTTCCCCAGTCTCGTGGTGTCTGTTGTTCTACCCAAACGTGGTTGAATAGTCTATGTAGCCATGATGTTCCTACTTCTCTTGCTGCTTTAATTAGTTCATTTGGTATTTCATCTTGTCCTGGTGATTTATTCAATGGTGCTAATCTGATGGCTTCTATAATTTCTTATTTCAGTATGTCTGGTTCTAGTTATTCGGTGGCATCTGTGTCAGTTTCTTGAATTCCTGTGACATCTGATGGGATGTTGAGAAGTTGTTCGAAGTACTGTTTCCATCTTATTAGTTGTTGTTTTTGTTCACTTATTGGTTCTCCATTTTCGTTGTTAATTATTTCAGTTGGGTCAAAGGGTTCTTCTCTGGTTCTCATTGCACTTATCTTTTTGTAGAAGTTTCTAGTTGCCTCCTTGTAGTTTTTATTTAGAGTTTCTCCATACTCCTCCCAGTCTTTTTATTTTTCTCTCTTTACTACTCTATTCACATGTCTTCTCGCTATTCTGTATTCTATGTAATCGCATTCCTGTTTGCTCTTCGACCACTTTTTTGTATTTTTTTCTTTTTGTCTTTTACAGCTTTCTTTACTTCTGCGTTCCACCAAATTGTTATTTTCTTTATCCGTGTTTTGCGTTTTTTCGTATGTTATCTTTGCAGTATTTAAAATGCTCGATTTGAACATCTCCCATTCTTCTTCCACTGTCTTTCTTTCTATAGGTAATTTTACAAAGATTTCAGTTATCTCTTTTTCATAATTTTCCCTTACTGCCTCGTCTTTGAGGTTTTTTAAGTTTACTGATTCGCATGGCATGTACTTTCCTGATCTTTGCTTCCTTCTACTGATGATTCTTATTGTGGCAACGACTGCTTTGTGGTCTGTGTTTATACTTGGAACGGCAATATTTTCAAAAATACCACAGTCATTTAAAATACACCCTGTACCAGAATCATACGTGATAGTAGCTTATTAAGTCGTATGGGATGATTAATCGTCTAATGCGACTTCCCGCATCTGCCATGGTCTTATATAATCGAAAATTGTGTCGAAAGCCGACAATTTGTCATTGGGTTATAACACAACATGCCTAATACTATTTTAACAACTGTTAAAAGATAACTGTGACATACCTCTATTTCAAAATTTTCCGTCATTAATTTTTGTTTGGTCCAAACCTAGTTTTTGTTTAGCACATAATCTGCTGTTAATGTTCTATTTTAGTCTGGCTTTTTCATGTTAAAGTTTAGCCATATCAGCGGACTCTTCGCCTTATTCTTTACGATATTCACCTGTCTTGTGAATGTTAACGCGAGTAAGTATAATCTTTTCAACCTTATCTGGTAAGGCTAGACATCCGATCCACTAGCTATGGATCCGGAGGGTGTTTAATATCTTCAAGGTGCTGTAGTTTATTTTAATATGACAGTTATACAAATGAGGATTTAAAGGACAAGAGAATCGACTTCATGGCACCATGTTATATCCCATATGGCTCGGTCTCTTTCCGCAGGGCGTTCTAACTAAAGAATCGCACAAAGCACGAATTCCCTATCTCCAGTTACACCTCCCAGGAGTATCCGAGAAAATTGCCAGAAATCGAACCCACAACCTTCGAGTCAGGCGACGTAACCACTTCGCCACGGGTACTCCCTAGTCCACAATTATAAATGCTCACGGTACTTAATCTAGTTAGCGGGCGCACTCATACAAAGCAAGAGAGAAAATGTGTTATGTATTTCCGTGCTCCATTGCAGGTGGATTATCCTTATGTCAACTTATATAATGGGGATAAGGGGTAGTTATAATACAAACACTCTTGATGACATGGTATACGACTCATCCTTGCTATCTCAATTTTAAGATCAAATGGGAAGTGTGCCTGTGCGTTGAACCTGACGATACGCTGCATAACGACTAACTAGTTAGTTAGTTAGTTAGTCGCAGTTCCAACTTCACAGCAACGACTTTCTAGACTGTTCCTGTGTTATACTGAACAGAAGGGGAGGCTGCGTGCCATGAGACGCCACTAATCTACATGACATACATGTACGGTTGTTTTATTAGACACTTTAATCAATGTGTTTTTATTCACAAACACTGTCCTCTATTTCTGTTTCTTTGTTGTTATATTACTCATTATTACAGTCTCACGCCAAGTATGATTCGATAATCTCGATAACACGCTGACTACTTAGCACTTTTAGAAACCTACTTGATGTTGGTGAATTTAATATGAATTCCTCCTAGGTTCTTTCTATTATATATTTTATCCCTGCCTGCCTGCCTGCCTGACTGCCCGTTCGTCCGTCCGTCCGTCCGTCCGTCTGTCTGTCTGTCTGTCTGTCTGTCTGTCTGTCTGTCTGTCTGTCTGTCTGTCTGTCTGTCTGCCTGCCTGCCTGCCTGCCTGCCTGCCTGCCTGCCTGCCTGTCTGTCTGTCTGTCGACCTTTACTGGCTCTTCCAGAGTTGTCTTGCACCCTAGTTGCAGCACCCCTCACCCCTCCCAATTTTCCCCCCTCTTCACTGGACCATGTTTTTATCATTCTCCTACATTAATTTGTCACCAGCATGATTCCCCTCTCTTTCTCTCCACCTTCATAGATCTACAACGTTTGGTTGCAACAACTCCGACCCCTGGCCCGCCAACCAACAAGAACTACCCTGAAACGCGAGAGACCCTCAACATGGATGTTCGAACTCCGTAGAATCGAGAGCCCATGACTCCGATGTAGTACGCTAACAGAACCTCAACCCTTCATCAAGCAAAACGTCTCAGACATCACAGCCCGGAAAAACTCTCGTGATTTTGCTTTTTAACCTACATGATGAATTTTCCTCCCCAAGGCGCCATTAGTGTTATGTGTCTTCCTTTATGCTGGTCGGCCACTTTTTCCAGGAACCATGCCTTCCATTACCGCATTTTCTAAATCACCGTGACATTGTATATGGTCGAATTATTTCAGTTTCCGAGACTAGACATGGTTTATGAGCCAGTTTTCTTCGATATTCAGATCTTGTAGAGTGTTCTTCTTCTTCGTGTGGATGCACGGTGTTCTAATACATTTCTGTGACATTTAACTCATTTAGGGCCAAACAAAAAAGTAGGTTTGGACCAAATGTGACACACAATTAAATGAACAAGTATTATTATGTGAATATCTGTGCACTGAGCAGTGAAATTGTGGTGCTTAACGCGAAACTAAACACCATAACACGATGACGCAGTATGGTATGATGCTGCTTTCTGTCCAAATGCAAGGTCATATTTGGCGATATACTATCCTTCGGCATTGAATCAGTTAGGTCTCAAAGTCCACATTTTCATCTTTACTGTTAGCGGCAAGTCACATGATTTACATCGGTATCTTGACACAGAGAAGATGCAAGACCTAAACATGTTTACTTCGACTAGGCTCCTGGTGTAATGCTATTTGCCCTTAATATTATTTAACAAATTATGTGCCAAACAATAAGTATCTTGGACCACATAAACATGGCTGCAGACAATTGGAAGTAGTTGTGTGTCACAGTTTTGACTTACACGTTTTAAATATGGTAGCAGACATGTTGTATTGTAATGCAATAACACTATTTCGGTGATATATAAGCCTATGGCAGATACGGGAATTCGCTTAAGACGATTAATCATCCCATGGCAATAAATCAGGTAATCTATCACACTAATGCAGCTCCGTGGCGAAGGGTTTACGGACGCAGTTCATAATCCTGTATACCCGTGTTAGAAACACAGCTGTGGGCGATTCGGCAGCAGACCGCCTTGCGTTGGTTTTTTTAATGAAATTGTATGGCTGCCGATGGTGCAGAAAGCAATGACAAACTACTGAACGTAAACTTGCCAAGAGATCACAACAGTAAAAAATGCTGGTGTTGACTGCGACGTCCTGTAAAGGGTATGCAACTAAGTTGTATTTAATGACAGTAATGCCAGCTGCTTTTTAAGGGGGGTGGGGGTGATTTGAGCCTGAGGGATTAAGGCCACCTGGCTAGTGTAGTCGCCGCGAACTGTGCAGGTTAGGGTTGCCTTTTTGCTCCTGAAAGGAAAAAACAAACAACAATCCATCACCCAATTCAAAATTAGAACCCGGGCCTCCCGAATAAGAGCTAAACAGTCTAGCCATTCCGCCAGACGCTCCTCTACAGTTAAAACATTCGCTCTAATTCAGCTTATCAGGTCTTGCAAAGGAGATAGTACCGTGACAATCATCATCATCAAGTGCCATGCCAGTTGGCGTAGGTGGCTTTGACTTTCCACAGAACCCTGTCCTTGGTTTTCTGGATCAACTCTGCTGATGATATTCCTCCATGCCACCGTCTCAATTCATCCAGCATCATTTCTCTTGGTCTGCCTCTGCATCTCTTCACCTCGATCTCCATATGTCACGATGTTCTCCAACACATCTCTTCTCATCACATGAACAAAGAAAGCTGATCATGTCTTTCTTATTGTTGTATATAATGTTCTAGTGTCATTAGTCTCTTTCAGGCAATAGTTACGTTTACAGTCAACGAATTTCTCAACATTCTTCTCAGGAACCACATCTCTATTGCTTCAAAGTTCTTCCTTATTCATTCATTTACATTCCAAGATTCACTGCCATACAGCAAAACAGGGTCTATATAGCACTTCAGCATTCTCTTTCTTACATTCAATGATATTGACTTATTGCACAAGATACTCTTCACTTTCTGAAATGCAGCGTTCACCTTGCCCTATTCTGCTCATAATCTATGTTGTGCATCTTCCATCTGATGTTATAAATGCCCCTAGGTATTTAAATTTATCCACTTGGTTAAGAATTTCCTCTTCTATTTCCATTTCATATTTTGGTGTCACCTTTTGGTTTAACATCACCAGTGTTATTGTATTCTTGCTACTCAAGGTAAGTCCTTTCTTGGCACTCTCTGTTACTACAATGTCCAACAATTGTTGTAGATCTTTTGTATTATCCGCCTGTAATACTGTGTTATCTGCATACCGTGACAATAAAATGAACAATTTTAGTCTGCTCCAAGGAGCGGTAGTTGTTTGACTTCCCGTCAATGGGCAATTCTAGCCTGATTCTAGAAGAGATTATCATATGACTTTCTGCCGGTGGACAATGTTAGACTGCTTCCTGCAGAGATTGTCGTCTGCCTTCCTAATGATCAATTCTAGTGTGCGCGTCTGGCCACCAAGTGGACAATTCTAGGTTTCCCCAAGCAGAGGTTGGCTGATCTCATGCCAGTGGACAATTCAGACCTTCTTCGAGCAGAGATTAGATTCTAGCCACATTTTCAACAATCCTAGCCTGCTTGAACTAGAAATTACGTTTGTCCTCCAGCCAATGAACAATTATAGCCTGCTCCCAGCAGAGATTATCTATTGACTTTCTACTAGTACAGTCCTAGCCTGCTCCCAGCAGAGATTATCTATTGACTTTCTACTAGTACAGTCCTAGCCTGCCCCCAGCAGTGATGATCGTTTGGCCTCCTGCTAGTAAACAATCCTAGCATGCTCCAAGCAAAGATTTTCCTTTGGCCCCCCTGTGAATAAAGAAACGACCTACCCCTTGGCTTCCAAAAGCAACTACTTATAACAGGTTAACCACCACTTCGAAATCTAAGTGACATCACAATTAAATGTCATTATATCCGTTAATAATTATTGATGCTTCTGACATCTCAGACACTTCAGTGTCTGCTGTTATAATTTCCGGTGAGTACTCAACGCTTATGAGTGTCGTGGATAAATAATGTCACGGCTTCCTTCCACACCCAATTAGTTGTGGACAGCGCTCTCAGCCTTTAGCAATAAATTCAGTTGCCCGGGTAAATGAGCGCCCTTGGTATTCTCTGGCGTGACTACTTTATAGAAAGCAATAGTTGTCTAACGGATCCCCTATGGTGCAGCATTACCATGCTCGATTGCTGTAGCGGTGGTCAAAGGTTCGAACTTGAAACATGTCGGAGTTTTAACTGATTCAGTACCGAAGGCTAATATATCGACAAATGGAGCCTCCCATTTTGACAGAAGGACGGTGCATAGCCATAATAGGGACATCGTCCTATCTGTTTTGTTTCAAGGTATCTTCCAGTTTCAAAGCTCAGTGAACGGACATTTACTTTATATTCATTCGACTGTGTACAATGTTTGGACTCAACCTATTTTTTGTTTGACATTGAATCAGTTAAACTTGATCTGATCTTCAACATTGACTCAGCCTACCGTGTGTACCAGAAAATATCACAGGAAGCAAAGGCGGCCGGTATGATGTTGATCACTTGACTCTCGACCGCTGAATTGTCTGTTAAAATATGCCACTAGCAACCACGCCCAGTTAGCCCTAATATGTGCAATAGGGTCTTTTACTCTTTTTAAAGCAAAGAAAAGTTGTCTAGGAAGGAGTGAAGAAATTAACTGATTCAGTGACAAACAAACAAGTAGATTTAGACCAAACATGGTACACAATCACACGAACAAGTATAGGGTGTGTTTTTAATGACTGCAGTGTTTGAAAATATTGCCGGTCCAAGTTTTGTATTCACCCTATGTAGAGTTCATGCAGCATAATAGGTAAATATAAAGCTTAGACCGGAAATATTTTCAAACACTGCACAGTCATTAATTAAGCACCCTGTATTTTAATGTCAATTTTCATTCACCGATCATTAAAATTGAAGAAGATACCGCGAAACGAAACAAATAACACACTGACCCTAGCATGGTTATGCTTCATCCTTCTGTCCAACTGGAAGGCACATTTAGCGATATACAGGGTGTTTATAAAGTCTCACTACACTTTGTATGTAGAACAGAAGTTTGTTGGAGAGAACGTTTTCTATCTTGCAAACGGAAAAACATAACTCTTCAACAAACAGCTTTTCTATACACATAGTTTACTGAGACTTTACAAACACCCTGTATTATCCATCTGCACTGAATCACGTAAATAACATACAAGCTACAGGTCCATTTTGTCCGAGTTTTTTTTATTTTTTTTCGAAGGCAGCTATTAGAAATACCCATGAATAAGAAGGTATTCATCGCGAATTGTCCACCACCCTCAGATGGTGTCTCTGACATAGACACGTGAACTCGTCTAGGAAGAGACTGATTGTTTAGTCTGGAGACTCCACTTGATTATCTCAGTCATTTAGCATCCGATGAAGGAAAAACTCCGCTGATTCGGTTAAGTACCCTGTTTCTGGTTATTGCTTTCTTCTTCGTTTTTTTGTTCCTTTTATTCTCGGAAAGTGAAAGAACTGGCCTTAAATGATGCTTTACTCTGGGAGAATTGCACGATGCGGTTACGGATGCAACTCGTAATCCCGCAAACCGCGTTCGAAACACAGCTGCGGGAGATTTTGCAGCAGAACCGCCTTGCGCTGGTTTTCATACAATGTATGAAAAAAAGCAATGGTAAATTACTGAACGTAAGCCTGCCAAGAAATCGCAAACAGTCAAAAATGCTGGGGTTGTCTGCGACGTCCTATAAATGATATGCACCTAACTTACTAGGGTTATTAACATTCCGAGGCTTCGTTTGAATATCTGCCCCGGTTGTTAATTACGGAAGCGAGATATACACACTATAGAAGCAGATATCACACACACACACACACACACACACACACACACACACACACGCACGCACGCACGCACGCACGCACACACACACACACAATAAAGCAACATCACAGGGTATGTGGTATATCTTACGTTTATTAATGACATTTGTGCGTTAAAAATCTGATCTGTTCACTCGTTGTATAAGTAAAAACACTCTCATTTTCTTTCAACGCTTCCCACGCCTTTTTGTTTACGCACTGTTTGGAATGTCCTGTACAACCTGCAATATCCTACTTGACATAATATGTCAGTGACACGGCGCGGAACTTTCTAGAATATCCAATAAAAGAGCGCGTACCCTTTCAGGCGATCCAGTAAAACAGCGAGTACCATTCTGGAATGTCCATTAAAACAACGCGTATCCTTCTGGAATGTCCACGAAAACAACGCGTATCCTTCTAAAATGTCCATTAAAACAACGCGTACCCTTTTTAAATGTCCAGTGAAACAGTGCGTACCTTTCTGGAATGTCCAGTACAACTGCGCATACCCTTTGAAAAGAAAATAGCATTTTAGGAGTCTACGGAAAAGTGCATTTATGTACTAGACAAGGTGTCAAAAATTATGTTAACAACTTTTATTCAATTTAATATTTACTAATGAATAATCTTTTGGATGTTTTGTATTTAAACTGCATGTACGTGTTGAAAAATGTGTATTTTAATACTACTGACAAATGGATTTATATGCCGGACGGGTTTTCCGTTATTTATTTTACAACTTTAATAGTAAATACAAAATGAGTAAATATAGTAATGGACTATTTCAATCTATATTGCTTGGAACTGCCAGAAATTGTGTACTTATACATCACACAGAATGTTATATCACTACTTAGTAGACACCTTGCAGTCTTGACAGACCAAAGTATGTGAGTGGAATGTGGCCAATATTCCAACACAATGTCTGGGCAGAGCTTCAGAGATCATGTGATGCCCAAACGACATGATCCCTCCCTCGGCCTAGTCTTGTGTATTCCAGAGGAATGGGTAACCAATACGTCTGGCACAAGGTAGGCTGCAGACGCTGGCGGCTCAGCGTCAATCCACCGAGACCTCACCACCACGAGCCGGTGGCGAGTTATGGCCAGACCCTGACACCCAAGGGACCCGGCTTAGAGGCGTTCAGCCATGTCCCACAGGTGAGGGCCTTGTACGTGCCCGGACCATGAGGGCGCGCACATCTGTCATCACAAGTGTCCGGACCTGTGGAAAGCGTGCACTATCGTCAGACTCCCCGCCTGACTTATAGCGGTCCCCGCGACCAGCGGGAATAGGCCCGCCATAGCTACCGCAGGAGATATTTCCTGTCTGTTTGCAAGCAAATCTCCCATACTTCCACTGTGCGGATCTCGCGACCAGCGAGAATAGGCCCGCCTGGAGATTATGCTCGTCTGCTGCGAACAAATCTCTACCGAGAGACTGAATAAGTAAAGAAACGATAAATCTCACTACTTATAATATATAATAAAAAAAATATAAAAATATCACTACTTATACATATAATATATGATGATGCATACAGCATAGTATTGTTTGCATCTAAACAACGCCACCGCTTTATTGAAAACATCCGTAATTTACGACTACAATAGGTAAGTAAAGGAATAATTTTCATGCCAAGAGGTACAAATGGTATATGGTGCCAGCCCTTTAGATTTAAACAAGATGGCACTCAAATGGTTATGTGATCAGCATCACACCGGCCGGATTCAGTTCCCGGGAAATTTCGTGGTGCCCATTTTAAGCTGTTTTGATCTTGGAGTCGAGGCCAGAGAAAATAATCCCGGTCTATGACTACAATACTGTGTCTAGGAAACTGTGTCTAGGAAACCATGACTACAATACTATGACTACAATACTATGACTACAATACTATGACTACATGCACATAATATACACGGAGGGTGGGGGTCTGTGGTAGCGTAGTGACTAGACGCTTGCCTGCTTACCCGGTAATAATGGATTCGAATTCAAATTGAGCCGCAATTTTAAAATGGGTACCAGGAAATATTTTGGGAAGTGTAAGCGGCCGGTGTGATAATGAGCATATAATACACGGCGTGCCAATTGGCCTATGAAAATATGACTCCATGACCACACTCCCTGTATGCCTTAAGGCATGCAAAAGAGGTTGTTTTCTGTTACTTTGCCATGAAGATGAGACTGAGAACGTATGGGCATGTCCTGAGTGCTAAGATGTCGGCTCTTTACTCAGCTCATATTTGACTGTTACTGATCTATAAAACATGGTGTCTGAATATTGACATAATACAGTTAATACTAAAACCAACTAATGATGATATCTTCACAATAGCGTCATATCATTTAGATGCAAACAACCCTACAGTATGTAAAACCTTTTACAGAAAAAAATATAATGTTGAAATAAGTCCAATTTTTCTATTTAGAATTCCAAAACTTTGTTTAAGTGAAGTTACGTTGCAAATATCTCAAAACCTCAAACAATTCCTCCTGTCTTACCTAACTTGTAATCACTCAAATAGCAGGTCTTTTGCACAGCGCCTCACTCAACGCGGCGCGTCGTTAAAGTCTCTATTCTCTGGCCATTTCTCCCGCCTCATGCACCCTCATGCCCAAGGTGTCTGCAGTGTCCTGTGTCTATCTTCGTGCTGCTAGACCCCTGCCTCTTCTCCCTTCCATCACTGTTATCTCCAAACCACCGTGACCTTTAATATGGCTAAAGTATTTTAGTTTCCGTGAAATGACACTGTTTATGATTCAGTTTACTTGTTATACAAGACAACAATTGCAAACATAATTTTCGACACCCGGTATTTCTCGGAATCAGTGCGTATTTGATAAATAAATTAACTAGTATTAAACAAATGTACCATGTAGTTAAGGATGATAGGGTAAATTTTGTGAAGGTCAATATGGATAATTGCAAGAGACAACTAGTGTTTTGTGAAACATTACGATATGATTAAATCCTTCTTTGTTCTCGTTTAGCAATTTGTAACATCAAAAAAGGTACATTTTCACAAAATGTTGGAATTAACAGGTAGCTTCTAACAACAGGCAGAAAATTACAGGCAAGTGATAGCTAAAAATGAATACCTCACACGATGTAAAATTTCGCAATCAGAATGTCAGGTGTTCTTTCGTATTACTGTCTTCGATGTTGTGCAAAAACCATCGCAGTTCATGTTTATTTTGCTCCAGATATCATTTCAACTCTCCTGCTTGCTTTGAGTTTTATGAAGGACTGTACAGTAACTGTTCACTTACTGTCGTGTTTCATTTTGAGTGGTGGGGTATTTTTCAGTTTTTCCTGGGGACTTACCAGCTCTGTCTGACTGTCTCAGATACACACACACATCAACGACAGTAATTCATGGACATTTTCTAAGAAATAAATTGACAGAAAAACAAGCATTTCAAAAACTTATTCTAACAAGGGAAATAGAACAGATATAACACAAGCAACCAAATAAACTCTAGCACAGTGGTTCTCAACCGGTGGGGAATTCCCCCTCCCCTTTCCCCCAAAAGGGGGGGGGGGGATTTTAGGGTTTCCAGGGGGCGGGGGTGGGGATTAACATTATTTCAAGATCGCGTTAATACACGAACTGATTACTTGAAATTGTTTTTTCCTTCCATACTTTATGGTTCTGTACTTCTCGACCTCCTGAGATTCGTTTTATAATGTAAGTAGACCCGCAAATCACGTTTTATGTTGACGTCTAGACTTGTTCTAGTATGTGTTATTAAATATAGCTTCTATTTTTACGTATACTGTGTAGAGAGGGGGATTTATTCGGAACGGAGGAAATACGAAAAAGGGGGAGGGGGTGACGTTCTGAACATATGGTGAAGGGGTGCATGAGGCATAAAAGGTTGAGAACCACTGCTCTAGCAGCAGGAACCGTCTGTGGGTTGTATGTGCGGTGTTAGGAACATCAGGTTTGTCATCGGACTGACTGCACGGAAATATGGCCAGTCTTTGTCTTTCGTAACCAGAGACGAGAGCTGTCATCGAACCTTTGTCCCAAGCTTGCTCTTATTGTTTTCGGTGTAACGTCCTAACCGCTACATCAACGCGTGCTCTACATTCTAACACAGGGTAATACTTTACAGGAAGATTCTATGAGAAGGCAATACTTCACACATTGATTCTCACATAATGGTAATACTTCACAAAGGGTACCAAAAAAAGGGTAATACTTCACAGATAACTTCCGTAACAACAATTCCATCACAGAGAGATTTTATCAAGAAGAAGAATCACCGGTAATAGCTAGCAACATGTTACAATTCCAAGATAGATTTCACGAAAAATACAATCATAACGCAGTTGTTCGTATTCATCACTGCTGGTGTCAATAATGGGGAAGAAATATGGTAAATTATAATAACAGGTAGGATTTACTAAGAGGTAATAATTAACAGGTAGATTCTAACGAGAAACACAATTACTCGAGTTGATTCTTAGAAGAAGATGTTTACAATATGTTTTAATATGCCCGCGTCGTTTCTTCTAAGAAGAAAGATGACAAAATGACGTTGACAGGGAGTTTTAAAACTTTCATATCGTTTCTATTTAAATAACACTGAAAAATAATTAGTATAGTGTGTTTTAATATGTTTAGATAGTACCTTTTGAAACATCACTGACAAATGACTTGAACAATATGTTTTAAAACATCCATATCATTTCTCCTAAAACAATTCATTAAAAAATCACAAAGAAAGAGGAAACAGTGATGTATTAGTTCACTCTTACATGAATTTTCTCTTTACCACCGGGAAGCACGTATTGTGGGGCGATATCTTCATATGTTTGTTATGAGATTAATTTGTAAAGACTTCTAACTTTATTTTTCCCTTGTAATAAATTCCAAATATTCCTTTTATCACCAATTGCAGTGCCATTATAGTTTCGAAAACCATGGGGATAATTAACTCATCATGTTTAACTGTAAATTAAAACGCTGAGAAAAATATACTGCGCTAAAATCCTTGCTACCGCGATAAGTTAATTAACGACAAGATACTGAGGGATGATTCCCAAACTGTGTTATGTAAGGGAGAGTGTGAGGTCTAGCCACAAGAATCAGACACAGGCATGTTTTCTTGATCCGTATTAAAGAATACAAGTCTGCCTAGAATTTGTGTGTTTGTGTTTTGTTGAGCATGACTGATTTCGATTGATTGAATAATAAAAATCACCATCAGTACTCTTGGTACACACTCACACGTACCCAGTCTCGGTCGGGAGATATGGTCGAGTGGGGAAGCTAGTTGCTATTGTTAATGGCTGATTATGAATAAGCCTATATCGTCACTACTGGAAATTTTATGCTACAATGTTACAGAATAATTCTTAGAATGTCGTGGGCCGAGAAAAAGAACTATGTTGAAACTTTACAAGAATTAGACATCGAAAAAAAACCAAAAAACAAAAAAACAAAAAAAAAAACAAACAAACAAAAACCAGACTCCTAAATAGTATGATGTCACGGAAACTAAAATACTTTGCCCACCTTAAACGTCACCGTGGCTTGGCGAGAACAGGGATGGAAGGTGTGGTTCCTGGATGAAGAGACGAGCGTGACCAAAACAAAAATGGACCCAGGACATTGCAGGCACTTTGCACATGATTGTGGAGAAATGGCCAGAGATGGAGACAGTTTTTGGTCGGTGTACTGTGATGAACGACGCTTTGCAAAGGATCTTTAGCTGCTTGAATGAATGCTGTCTATAGGGTAGCCGCAGTACCGCAGTGGCTAGCACACTTGGCTGCCGGCCTAATTGTCATGGGTTCGAATGTGTATCGAGGGGTTTATTAAAAACTGACTTGGGCTCCCAGGTCAACACCAATCCAAAATACTTACCAGGAAATCTCTTGGACATTAACGCGAACATTGGTATTGATCACGTCATAAACGCTCCCAAGGCGGCCAGAGGAAACGCTTTTAAGACACTATGAAAATCTCACTAAAATCCTTTGGAATTCATCATGACACTAGGGAGACTGCGCCTAAGACCGAAATTCATGGCGTATATCATTACGCAAAGGTTTAGTAACTTGTGAAGCAACCATGACTGCAAGAGCTGTGAAGAAAAGGCTGGACAGAAAAACCACTGCAGGAGATCCTCCTCCTGGAACGTCAAGCATTCTTTGCCCACATTGTCAAAGAACATTTCGAGACAAAATAGGCCTTATGAGCCATCTTAGAACACACGGCTCCATACCTTCAACCCCACTGGATGAATTGAATGGTCATCATCATTATTGGTGGACAATCAACATTGATAACACCATGCCTCCATTGCCAATAGGTTTATAAACATGTGGGCCTATCACAATATGCCCAGTACTCGTTAAGGTGTTTAGACAGGTTTCTTTTCTCGTACTTTACTACGTATATTCCAAATACAGCTTTTGTTGTATGGAACGTGTACTTAATTTTTACTTACATATCGGACATAGTGTCCGAAAATGATCTTAATACATGTGATACTAGTTTAGTTTAGTTTAGTCGAGGGATCAACATCACGGCACACGGGTATAACACATAAGTGCTCCGTTCTCCTCCTACCTCAAACCTGAGTTTGGAGAAACTTAGCTCAGTGCACGAACTCCGTAGCACCGGCGAGGATCCTGAAATACTTTGGGTAGATTTTTAATCTCGAAATTTTGCCCGGGCAGCGCCGTTAGGCTACTCTTTTTTGATTTCCAACTGCCAAGGGATTTCTTACGTGCGCAACAATACACACGGGCGTCCGATCTCACTACCCAGAGACGAGGGCAAATTTTATTACTAGAAGTCCCGTGAAAAAATCCCGGTCCTTACCGGGGCATGAACCCGAGACCTCCAGCACTCGAGGCGCACACCGTACCTCGAGACCACGCAGTCCCGTTTGTGATACTAAAAACAACAACTGCCGATGACGTCAATAAAGGTGCATGTATCGCTGCACTGTGGCTTAGGGGACAGTGAGACGCGCAGTTTAATAATTCTCCATCATACCGAGTCCAGCGTTCGAATTTAAGTGTAGAAGATTTGGAAGCCGACTACACTACGTTGACTTCGATGACGTATTGTCCATTGAGAAAATTATGACAAACTATTGAACTAATATTGCCTATATGAATTGCAATTAATTAGGTATATTTAGCTCCTACGGAAAGAAGAGACATACTAGACATAGGCACAATGTACATATATATATATATATATATATATATATATATATATATATATATATATATATATATATATATATATATATATATATATATCTTACAGAGAACTCCATCTTACACGGGTGAAAGCAAAGTGTGACTTATCAAAAAACAAAAACAATTAATAAATATATAATACTGAAGTATTAAAATAAAATAATAAGTATTATAGGACAACAAAGCACGGCCGACGTTTCGGTTCTACGAACCTTTGTCAAGGACAGAACAACACAGAAAGATAAAAAGCTAAATAAAACTCAAAATAAAATTAAACAGTTTCTTATGGATAGGCGAGAAACGAAAATAGTGGTTTGAACCGGTTTAGAAAGGCGCGCTTGGGCTACACAAGATTGTGTTGCCAAATGGTGTGGGTAAGTCACACTTGTCTTTCACCTGTGTAAGACGGAGTTCTCTGTAAGGCATATACATTGTGTCTGTGTCTAGTGTGTCTCTTCTTTTCGCAGAAGCTAAATATACCTAATTGTTTGCAATTCATATTGATATATCCTGCTGCAGCCGCTGCTTTTTTTTTTTCGTTTTTTTTTTGTTCGATAATATTGCTTATTAAATCACAAACAGTAAATAAATGCTGCGGTTCTTTGCCACGTCATGTAAAGGACAAGTAACTAACTAGCCCCCATGCCCAGCACGCCTCTAGGTGTGTGAGAAAGCTTCGTTAACTTTATATAAGATTTTGTGGCATGCACAACTATATGAATCGGAGACAGCCTAGATTACTAACCCCGCTTTAAGAATAAAAAGAGCTATGAGTTTATGTGATTTTGTTTTGCGGAGAATGACTGACTTTGATTCATGAACAAAAGTTAACGTCAGTGCACTAAGCAAAACCGAAATGTTACCAGTTTCCTTCAGCAGAAGTCGACGTGTAAGGACGCTGTTTGTTCCTGTAGCGTATGGGTGTCAGTTCCAGAATGAACATCATTGCACTGAGGTCATTTCCACATGTTGCATCCCCTTCTTCAGCAGCCAACGAAGCTTTCCAATGCTAATGGTCCTAGTAACACTCTGATTAACATTAGCCGATAGTTTCTCCTACGTGTTGAGTGGTGTTCAGACCTTCTGCTCACTCCTCACTGAATCAGCCCTCCAGACATACATTCCTTACCATACTCATTATAAACAGATTTATGGTGTCATTTTCGGTGATCACATCTGCTATTGCCACATGTCAAAATAGTCAATTTCAGAAATATTAATATCCTCATGAAACGACCTCATAGTAACGAAAATATTCAGTTTGACGTGAACGCCAAAACCCAGTGAACCAAATGTTTGAGAACCGATTGTATAATTTATGTGTCTTTTCATTGTGAGAGAATTATTTCTTAATGAACGGGGACATAATTTAAAATTGATATATTTTAGAGCATTTGTGACAGTAGGCAACCTTTTGTGGCCTACAATTGTACATGTAAGCACGGCGGATTGATCCTGATTGCGTGTCGGTCTGACCTTTTTAGCAGATTGCAACTGGTACCGTTAGTATTGAGAATCTTCGCTGGTTGTTGAAAATGAGGTCGCAGCATTATGGGATTGTCCCGAGTGCTGTGATATCGGTTCTTGACTAAACTCAACATGTAGGCATGTGCGATAGTTGTTGGGAGGACATCCTTTTAAAATTTAAATAATATTTAGTTTTTAGTTCTTACGATCCGACAGGCCAGAAGTGTTGCTATATAAGTTGGTGGTTCATATTATCTTGGTTATAATATTTGCATTGCAATTGTCTGGCCATGTATAGCGCTATATATGTTAGTAACGTTTTTAAATAGTTTTATAGTGATAAAACGTTTTACAGTATTAAATAGTTTTAAAGTGTTAAATAGTTTTAAAGTATTAACTAGTTTTAAAGTATTAAATAGTTGTAATGTGTTAAATAGGTTTAAAGTGTTAAATAGTTTTAAAGTGTTAAATAGTTGTAATGTGTTAAATAGTTTTAAAGTGTTACATAGTTTTAAAGTGTTAAATAGTTGTAATGTGTTAAATAGTTTTAAAGTGACATAGACTTGTTTCAATGTGAAACATGAACCATAAGCAGACAAGAGAAATACCACAGTCGACAGAAAAAATCCATGAGAAAGTTCTTCAAGAAACAAAAGAAAAGCGATCACTCATTAGAATAATTAAACGTAGGCTGTCAAGATTGCTGGGGCAGGTTATGAGGAGGAATACATCCAAGAACTTAGTAGCAAACGGCAAAGTTGTTAGGATAAGAGCAAGAGGAGAATCAGAGATAAATATATGGGTAACTTGGTTATAAGGAGTAATCGGAGCAAGAATATAGACCCGATTTAAGAACCTCATCATGTGAGATTGTGAACCATGACAAGCCATGACTTTCGTCACGTCACATGATGATGATGATAGTTTAATAAAAGCTGCAAAGATCTTTACCAATAAATAAACCTTGCAGCGAGGAAAAGCGTGACAGGGGGAGAAAAAGAGAAATAAAGAGAGAGAGAGAGAGAGAGAGAGAGAGAGAGAGAGAGAGAGAGAGAGAGAGAAGAAAGTGAGAACAAATACAAGAGAGAGGGGCACACACTTAGATGGAGAGAGGATGAGAGATAAACTGAGAGATGATTAGAGTAAGGCACACAGAGAAAGGGAGAGAAAGAAAGAAAGAAAGATAGAAAGATAGAGTTAGAGAGAGAGAGAGAGAGAGAGAGAGAGAGAGAGAGGGAGAGAGAGAGAGAGAGAGAGAGAGAGAGAGAGAGAGAGAGAGAGAGAGGGAGACAAGAAGAGAGGGAAAGATATCCTACACCTAACATGGGAAATCCGCTCCACTTGTAATCGTTAAAACCAAACGCAATAATTATGTTTATTTGGTTTGGCATACTTCAGGGCTGCTAGACATCTATTTGGCAGCTTTTAAAGTTGATTTATACGATACCGTGATGCCACATGCCAAATTAACTGTCATCTGGCCCTGCGTTTTAGGCTGCTGGTTAGAGTAGCGTGAATAATTGTTCCTGACTTCGAGGACTGGTTAATTCATTCAGATTAGATCTGCCACGTCTCCATGCTTTTGAAAATATTAAAGGTTGATTCTTTGATGGACACAAGTCAGATAATATACTGACCAAAGCATATGTTCTTACTCACTGAAGGACAATATGCGAGTATGCACAACACTGGCTTACAAAAAGGCAATCGACGAGGATCCCCTATCTAATGAAGCCTGTTGAGAGTTTCATAGAGGAACATAATTTCTTCAACGTAAAATAATACGACGACCTGGTCGTCAAAGTGAGACAGAACTGTTAGCAGTTAGATCATTCGCTGTAGACGTAGGGGCAGAGGTCTGGTTCTCCACTCCGCTTACGATGCACTTAAGCAATGGAACCGAACAGAGAGTGAAGAGCAGTGCGCGATGAAGAGTTTTGGCAAGGCTGTTTAAAAAAAACGTCGTCCTGGTTATGAAAAAATCGCAGTGACGAATGGAAAAACAAACTGACACAGTAAGATGGGTCACTTATCTACCTTCAGAGCACAGTCTAAGCAACCAAGATCGAAAAGCCTTTGTTGTCTCGTGTCGACCCAAGCATCATCTTGCCAAATATGAAGGGGCACTTGCGCCGCGAAGACTGTGGCGTGGTCAACACAATGGACACTAGAATGAAGCAAGGTTCTCTGCAGTCCCACTATCGCAGCCGAGAGGTGACGACAGTAGAAAAAGACGCAATGCATTGATCACTTTCAACAGCAAAGAAAGGGCGAGGGGAAGTGCTAAGCACGAAAAATGGAATAGTCTAGCAGAAGAGCTGGCCTTCCTTCGAAGGGTGCAGAAATGCCGCTGTGAACGGGATGCGAAGAAGGTACATGGTGGTCAGCGGGTTTATTATACTATAGATAACCGAAGATCCACACTGGGCGACAGAGGAAGCACGGCCAGAGAGTGATATCTGGATTGTCCAAATCAACGATGCCGAAACAGGTTAGCGGATTACGAAGCAATAGAAGCACTTAGTTCATCTTCCTGAGGGCAGGATGACTGTCAGGTTAAAACATATGGCGACTAATCTGTGGGGCAACTGCAATCATCAGCGAACATGTCTGATATTTTGGCTTCAAATTTATATCGGAAGGTCAGTATGGCATAACAGATAAGAGCTCTTTTTCTTAAACATCCGGTGAGTTGATGCTGAGGTAGGGGGTTCAACCCTACACCGGTCATTTGGACTAAAATGTTGACTTTTCGTCCTTGACGTGGTGACTTAAATTACAAATACCTTTGAGAGGGTTCGCCTGCTGGCTAGGGACACTGGCAACAGGGAAAGCTAATCCACACGAACAAAATCAGTCAAGTGCTGCTAGAAGTAGTGTGTGAGGACTAAGCTCGAGGTCATAGCGAGGGAGCAAAAAAAATACATCTAGAGAATGACATATGGTAGTCCTACCTGGTGGGAGAACTAGCCGTGTGTATAAAGTAGAGAAAATGGTTCTTTGTTTCAGTGGCTACACAAAGACTTTCGCTGTGATTTCAAAGAATTTAATATTGGAAATATAACGTTTGAAATGGAAATGTTATTTCAAAGAATTTAATATTGGAGCTATACCGTTTGAAATGAAGATGCGATTTGATAGAATTTAATATTGGAGACAACGTTTGAAATGGCGATGTGATTCGGAGGATTTAATATTGAAGCTATATTTTATTTACGAGGGCTGTTATCGTTCGCAGTGTTGCGACACATAATATTATAGCGGCTGTTGTGACATTCCGAACAGTTTTCTCTTGAGACTTCTCATTGTATCTATTATTTTATTCGAGAGCCGTGCTGGCGCAGTGGCTAGACCATTTACTTACCAGCCCGGTAGTAATGTTTTCGAATCCCCATGGCGGGGGGTGAATTATAAAACAAACTGACCCAGGCTCCTAGGACGAGTCGGGTCAACATTGGTACCAGAATATGATTTGGTATGTTGGTGATAGTCACATATTTTTATAAATCAATCAACGCTCAGTGCAGGATTTGGTAAATATAATGCCAGTTACCTTTACTTCCAAGAAGATTTCACGGTACCTATTTTAAGCTGGGCCGCCCTGTAAGTCCAGGATCAGTCTGCTACATCTATACTAAGAAGAAGCAACAACAGACATCTAGAAGACGTGGACATCGAAGGGAACAGGCTTACAAACTGTCACATTCAGAAACTGAAATAGTTTGGTCACATAAATCACCACAGTGCTTTGGATAGAGCAATAACTGAAGTAATGATTTCTCCAAGACGAGACAAGGGTCAAACAGGGTGACGTGGACAGAGTAGAGATCTTGAATGTGATGGTTTAAGAGCCCTTTAGTCAGGCTGTGGTGAGAAAGACACACTGAAAAGACGTACTACAATATTATATATTCTAACAGTACCAAGCAATACAGTCTCATTTATTTCACCGTACCATTTTTTATGACCACCTGGGTTACACACTGTTTATTTTTTATATTACTGTGTAATACCAATTGCCAACCGTAGTTCATAAAGGCAAAAATACCTTGAATAAATACAAATAAAATCAACATACGAAGGCAAAAGTCACAATGACTAAATATACATAATATAATAGCAACCGGACATTTCGACACAGTCGTTTTATGTCGGCGATCTACTATTTAAAAAAAACAAACCATGTTAATAAACCAATTGAAAACAGTGATAACAGCAGTGAGTAAAATGAACACAAATTAAAACAAATGTAGTCATTATATGACTATAATCCTGTTATAAATATCGTACACGTGGAATTAATAAAATGTCGTGAATATATTAATGTAAACAAATGATTTATTCAGATTATGTCGTATAAAACCAGTAGAAAAACATGATCCCTTACATTATTGATACAGACATAGCACTTTATATACATTCTCTCATACTGTATTGTGTTGTATCCAATGTATTATATACATTCTCTCATACTGTATTGTGTTGTATCCAATGTATTATATACATTCTCTCATACTGTATTGTGTTGTATCCAATGTATTATATACATTCTCTCATACTGTATTGTGTTGTATCCAATGTATTATATACATTCTCTCATACTGTATTGTGTTGTATCCAATGTATTATATACATTCGCTCATACTGTATTGTGTTGTATCCAATGTATTATATACATTCGCTCATACTGTATTGTGTTGTATCCAATGTATTATATACATTCTCTCATACTGTATTGTGTTGTATCCAATGTATTATATACATTCGCTCATACTGTATTGTGTTGTATCCAATGTATTATATACATTCGCTCATACTGTATTGTGTTGTATCCAATGTATTATATACATTCGCTCATACTGTATTGTGTTGTATCCAATGTATTATATACATTCGCTCATACTGTATTGTGTTGTATCCAATGTATTATATACATTCGCTCATACTGTATTGTGTTGTATCCAATGTATTATATACATTCGCTCATACTGTATTGTGTTGTATCCAATGTATTATATACATTCGCTCATACTGTATTGTGTTGTATCCAATGTATTATATACATTCTCTCATACTGTATTGTGTTGTATCCAATGTATTATATACATTCGCTCATACTGTATTGTGTTGTATCCAATGTATTATATACATTCTCTCATACTGTATTGTGTTGTATCCAATGTATTATATACATTCTCTCATACTGTATTGTGTTGTATCCAATGTATTATATACATTCTCTCATACTGTATTGTGTTGTATCCAATGTATTATATACATTCTCTCATACTGTATTGTGTTGTATCCAATGTATATACATTCTCTCATACTGTATTGTGTTGTATCCATGTATTATATACATTCTCTCATACTGTATTGTGTTGTATCCAATGTATTATATACATTCTCTCATACTGTATTGTGTTGTATCCAATGTATTATACATCTCTCATACTGTATTGTGTTGTATCCAATGTATTATATACATTCTCTCATACTGTATTGTGTTGTATCCAATGTATTATATACATTCTCTCATACTGTATTGTGTTGTATCCAATGTATTATATACATTCTCTCATACTGTATTGTGTTGTATCCAATGTATTATATACATTCTCTCATACTGTATTGTGTTGTATCCAATGTATTATATACATTCTCTCATACTGTATTGTGTTGTATCCAATGTATTATATACATTCTCTCATACTGTATTGTGTTGTATCCAATGTATTATATACATTCTCTCATACTGTATTGTGTTGTATCCAATGTATTATATACATTCTCTCATACTGTATTGTGTTGTATCCAATGTATTATATACATTCTCTCATACTGTATTGTGTTGTATCCAATGTATTATATACATTCTCTCATACTGTATTGTGTTGTATCCAATGTATTATATACATTCTCTCATACTGTATTGTGTTGTATCCAATGTACTATATACATTCTCTCATACTGTATTGTGTTGTATCCAATGTATTATATACATTCTCTCATACTGTATTGTGTTGTATCCAATGTATTATATACATTCTCTCATACTGTATTGTGTTGTATCCAATGTATTATATACATTCTCTCATACTGTATTGTGTTGTATCCAATGTATTATATACATTCTCTCATACTGTATTGTGTTGTATCCAATGTATTATATACATTCTCTCATACTGTATTGTGTTGTATCCAATGTATTATATACATTCTCTCATACTGTATTGTGTTGTATCCAATGTATTATATACATTCTCTCATACTGTATTGGTTGTATCCAATGTATTATATACATTCTCTCATACTGTATTGTGTTGTATCCAATGTATTATATACATTCGCTCATACTGTATTGTGTTGTATCCAATGTATTATATACATTCTCTCATACTGTATTGTGTGTATCCAATGTATTATATACATTCTCTCATACTGTATTGTGTTGTATCCAATGTATTATATACATTCTCTCATACTGTATTGTGTTGTATCCAATGTATTATATACATTCTCTCATACTGTATTGTGTTGTATCCAATGTATTATATACATTCTCTCATACTGTATTGTGTTGTATCCAATGTATTATATACATTCTCTCATACTGTATTGTGTTGTATCCAATGTATTATATACATTCTCTCATACTGTATGTGTTGTATCCAATGTATTATATACATTCTCTCATACTGTATTGTGTTGTATCCAATGTACTATATACATTCTCTCATACTGTATTGTGTTGTATCCATGTATTATATACATTCTCTCATACTGTATTGTGTTGTATCCAATGTATTATATACATTCTCTCATACTGTATTGTGTGTATCCATGTATTATTACTTCTCATACTATTCGCTCATACTGTATTGTGTTGTATCAATGTATTATATACTTCTCTCTACTGTATTGTGTTGTATCAATGTATTATATACATTCTCTCATACTGTATTGTGTTGTATCCATGTATTATATACATTCTCTCATACTGTATTGTGTTGTATCCAATGTATTATATACATTCTCTCATACTGTATTGTGTTGTATCCAATGTATTATATACATTCTCTCATACTGTATTGTGTTGTATCCAATGTATTATATACATTCTCTCATACTGTATTGTGTTGTATCCAATGTATTATATACATTCTCTCATACTGTATTGTGTTGTATCCAATGTATTATATACATTCTCTCATACTGTATTGTGTTGTATCCATGTATTATATACATTCGCTCATACTGTATTGTGTTGTATCCAATGTATTATATACATTCTCTCATACTGATTGTGTTGTATCCAATGTATTATATACATTCTCTCATACTGTATTGTGTTGTATCCATGTATTATATACATTCTCTCATACTGTATTGTGTTTATCCATGATTATATCATTCTCTCAACTGTGTGTGGTATCCATGTATTATTACATTCTCTCATACTGTATTGTGTTGTATCCAACTGTATTATATACATTCTCTCATACTGTATTGTGTTGTATCCAATGTATTATATACATTCTCTCATACTGTATTGTGTTGTATCCAATGTATTATATACATTCGCTCATACTGTATTGTGTTGTATCCAATGTATTATATACATTCGCTCATACTGTATTGTGTTGTATCCAATGTATTATATACATTCGCTCATACTGTATTGTGTTGTATCCAATGTATTATATACATTCTCTCATACTGTATTGTGTTGTATCCATGTATTATATACATTCGCTCATACTGTATTGTGTTGTATCCAATGTATTATATACATTCTCTCATACTGTATTGTGTTGTATCCAATGTATTATATACATTCTCTCATACTGTATTGTGTTGTATCCAATGTATTATATACATTCTCTCATACTGTATTGTGTTGTATCCAATGTATTATATACATTCTCTCATACTGTATTGTGTTGTATCCAATGTATTATATACATTTCTCATACGATTGTGTTGATCCATGTATTATCCTTTCATACGTATGGGTTGTATCCAATGTATTATATACATTCGCTCATACTGTATTGTGTTGTATCCAATGTATTATATACATTCTCTCATACTGTATGTGTTGTATCCAATGTATTATATATTCTCTCATACTGTATTGTGTTGTATCCAATGTATTATATACATTCTCTCATACTGTATTGTGTTGTATCCAATGTATTATATACATTCGCTCATACTGTATTGTGTTGTATCCATGTATATATACATTCCTCATACTGTATTGTGTTGTATCATGGATTATATATTCCTCATACGTATTGTGTTGTATCCAAGTATTATAACTTCTCTCATACTGTATTGTGTTGTATCCAATGTATTATATACATTCTCTCATACTGTATTGTGTTGTATCCAATGTATATATACATTCTCTCATACTGTATTGTGTTGTATCCAATGTATATATACATTCTCTCATACTGTATTGTGTTGTATCCAATGTATTATATACATTCTCTCATACTGTATTGTGTTGTATCCAATGTATTATATACATTCTCTCATACTGTATTGTGTTGTATCCAATGTATTATATACATTCTCTCATACTGTATTGTGTTGTATCCAATGTATTATATACATTCTCTCATACTGTATTGTGTGTACCAATGTATTATATACATTCTCCATACTGTATTGTGTTGTATCCAATGTATTATATACATTCTCTCATACTGTATTGTGTTGTATCCAATGTATTATTACATTCGCTCATACTGTATTGTGTTGTATCCAATGTATTATATACATTCGCTCATACTGTATTGTGTTGTATCCAATGTATTATATACATTCGCTCATACTGTATTGTGTTGTATCCAATGTATTATATACATTCGCTCATACTGTATTGTGTTGTATCCAATGTATTATATACATTCTCTCATACTGTATTGTGTTGTATCCAATGTATTATATACATTCTCTCATACTGTATTGTGTTGTATCCAATGTATTATATACATTCTCTCATACTGTATTGTGTTGTATCCAATGTATTATATACATTCTCTCATACTGTATTGTGTTGTATCCAATGTATTATATACATTCTCTCATACTGTATTGTGTTGTATCCAATGTATTATATACATTCGCTCATACTGTATTGTGTTGTATCCAATGTATTATATACATTCTCTCATACTGTATTGTGTTGTATCCAATGTATTATATACATTCGCTCATACTGTATTGTGTTGTATCCAATGTATTATATACATTCTCTCATACTGTATTGTGTTGTATCCAATGTATTATATACTTCGCTCATACTGTATTGTGTTGTATCCAATGTATTATATACATTCGCTCATACTGTATTGTGTTGTATCCAATGTATTATATACATTCTCTCATACTGTATTGTGTTGTATCCAATGTATTATATACATCCTCTCATACTGTATTGTGTTGTATCCAATGTATTATATACATTCTCTCATACTGTATTGTGTTGTTCCCATGTATTATATACATTCTCTCATACTGTATTGTGTTGTATCCAATGTATTATATACATTCTCTCATACTGTATTGTGTTGTATCCAATGTATTATATACATTCTCTCATACTGTATTGTGTTGTATCCAATGTATTATATACATTCTCTCATACTGTATTGTGTTGTATCCAATGTATTATATACATTCTCTCATACTGTATTGTGTTGTATCCAATGTATTATATACATTCTCTCATACTGTATTGTGTTGTATCCAATGTATTATATACATTCTCTCATACTGTATTGTGTTGTATCCAATGTATTATATACATTCGCTCATACTGTATGTGTTGTATCCAATGTATTATATACATTCTCTCATACTGTATTGTGTTGTATCCAATGTATTATATACATTCTCTCATACTGTATTGTGTTGTATCCAATGTATTATATACATTCTCTCATACTGTATTGTGTTGTATCCATGTATTATATACATTCTCTCATACGTATGTGTTGTATCCAATGTATTATATACATTCTCTCATACTGTATTGTGTTGTATCCAATGTATTATATACATTCTCTCATACTGTATTGTGTTGTATCCAATGTATTATATACATTCTCTCATACTGTATTGTGTTGTATCCAATGTATTATATACATTCGCTCATACTGTATTGTGTTGTATCCAATGTATTATATACATTCTCTCATACTGTATTGTGTTGTATCCAATGTATTATATACATTCCTCATACTGTATTGTGTTGTATCCAATGTATTATATACATTCTCTCATACTGTATTGTGTTGTATCCAATGTATTATATACATTCTCTCATACTGTATTGTGTTGTATCCAATGTATTATATACATTCTCTCATACTGTATTGTGTTGTATCCAATGTATTATATACATTCTCTCATACTGTATTGTGTTGTATCCAATGTATTATATACATTCTCTCATACTGTATTGTGTTGTATCCAATGTATTATATACATTCGCTCATACTGTATTGTGTTGTATCCAATGTATTATATACATTCTCTCATACTGTATTGTGTTGTATCCAATGTATTATATACATTCTCTCATACTGTATTGTGTTGTATCCAATGTATTATATACATTCTCTCATACTGTATTGTGTTGTATCCAATGTATTATATACATTCTCTCATACTGTATTGTGTTGTATCCAATGTATTATATACATTCTCTCATACTGTATTGTGTTGTATCCAATGTATTATATACATTCTCTCATACTGTATGTGTTGTATCCATGTATTATATACATTCTCTCATACTGTATTGTGTTGTATCCAATGTATTATATACATTCTCTCATACTGTATTGTGTTGTATCCAATGTATTATATACATTCTCTCATACTGTATTGTGTTGTATCCATGTATTATATACATTCTCTCATACTGTATTGTGTTGTATCCAATGTATTATATACATTCTCTCATACTGTATTGTGTTGTATCCAATGTATTATATACATTCTCTCATACTGTATTGTGTTGTATCCATGTATTATATACATTCTCTCATACTGTATTGTGTTGTATCCATGTATTATATACATTCGCGCATACTGTATTGTGTTGTATCCAATGTATTATATACATTCGCTCATACTGTATTGTGTTGTATCCAATGTATTATATACATTCTCTCATACTGTATTGTGTTGTATCCAATGTATTATATACATTCTCTCATACTGTATTGTGTTGTATCCAATGTATTATATACATTCTCTCATACTGTATTGTGTTGTATCCAATGTATTATATACATTCTCTCATACTGTATTGTGTTGTATCCAATGTATTATATACATTCGCTCATACTGTATTGTGTTGTATCCAATGTATTATATACATTCGCTCATACTGTATTGTGTTGTATCCAATGTATTATATACATTCGCGCATACTGTATTGTGTTGTATCCAATGTATTATATACATTCGCTCATACTGTATTGTGTTGTATCCAATGTATTATATACATTCTCTCATACTGTATTGTGTTGTATCCAATGTATTATATACATTCTCTCATACTGTATTGTGTTGTATCCATGTATTATATACATTCTCTCATACTGTATTGTGTTGTATCCAATGTATTATATACATTCTCTCATACTGTATTGTGTTGTATCCAATGTATTATATACATTCTCTCTACTGTATTGTGTTGTAATCCAATTTATTATATACATTCTCTCATACTGTATTGTGTTGGTATCCAATGTATTATATACATTCTCTCATACTGTATTGTGTTGTATCCAATGTATTATATACATTCGCTCATACTGTATTGTGTTGTATCCAATGTATTATATACATTCGCTCATACTGTATTGTGTTGTATCCAATGTACATGCTCAGCAACTTAATGTCATTCTTAGTATTGCCACAAGAGGTGGATGTTCTAGGAATGTCGCATTGTGCGTTGCGAGATACCAGTAGAATTTGATGCTCTTGTGCATTATCATGCAACATAATCTAACTCTACACCCCCCCCCCCCATACTTTTCACAGGAACGCTTTGATAGTAATTAGATGCGCTTTAATTAATAATTGCGATATCACCATTTGTTCTCCGAAGCAAAATTAATGTATTGGAGGTATTTCTATAGCAGTACATACAATGTGATGTGCCTACGATATTCAGTCAAGGAAATTTTTCAGTTACAACGATGTCACTTGCACAACACACAAACGTATTTCTGTCACTTTGATTCGAGAATAAATTATATCGGACCAGTCTTATAAAATGAGCATTCTTACTGTCAAGTAAAGGGGACGAGAAAGGCATCCGGCCACATCACCTTATAATTCTCCTTCCGAGTATAGGTTTTTACTTAAAAAAGGTCACATCCCTGGAGCAATATCAAAACATGACGTATAGAGCGGCTGTGCAACACCACAGTAGAAACCATTGTGCACTTGTGTGCTGCTCTACTCTTCGTGTTATTATATTGTTTACATTTGCACAGCTTTACAGCAGTTAACCCTTTTTATTCTTCAGGGGCAGTAACAGCTGTGGCATTACCTTGGCCTCTTCAAACACTAAAAAACGTTGCATGTCCTTCGCAGGACGTGCGAGAAAACCCATGTGCAAGTTGATTTACTGGGTAATTTTAAGCTCAGTGGTTTGCCATTGCTTTCTGAACGGGAAGTCAACGTTTGTGTCCATCTAATCAGTGTAAGAAAGGGCGAGGTTTAGTCAGAATTCGATAAAAGGAGGTGAAGAGTGGACCCAAGTTTGAGTCAGGATTATCTCAAGTTAGTCATAATTTTTTTTTTTTATATTTGGGTCAAAATTTTCCAATGTTGGGTCATACTTTTATCATGTTTGGTCATAATTTTATCATGTTGGGTCAGAATTTTCTCATGTTTGTGTCATAATTTTCTAATATATGGGTCAGAATTTTCCCATGTTGGGTCAGAATTTGCTCTTGTCTGGGTCAGCCTTTTCTCATGTTAGGGTCATAATTTTCTCCTATTTGGGTTCTCATTGTCCCATGTTGGGTCAAGGTTTTCTCATGTTAGGTCAGGATTTAATATTGTTTTTGTCAGAATGTTCCATGCTCTTACGTCTCATGGTCGCTTTTAAATCCATATTTTGTTTTTTTTATACAAAAATTTAATACGTGATTAAATCAGAGCTACAAACTACAACGTTTGTGAAGTGAAATAAAATATTATGTGCAAGTCACCAGTAACAAGAAAGCGCTTTCTGATGCCAATGTATTGGAATAATAGTTCCTAGCATTGACCTTGAGGGTAATATATTATAATTAGATTCCCATGTATGCGACATACCAACATGATTTCAGCGCAATAAAGGGGAAACTTCAGAACGCACATTTTTGTAGCAGAAAACGTGCAACACACAAGATTGTGACAAACATTTCAGGGGAACGAGCATCGACAGGAAAAACTGTACAAATGTGTCCAGAACATAATAGGCCACACATTTGTTCTAATGGCCGAAAATTGCTATTAAACATGGAAGGTGAAACATTACCTAAGTAGATGTGGAAGTGAAGGAGAAACCATCGCACTTTCCTTCCAAAGAAAACTATGATTAGGTCACACAAATGGAATAAAAGACTGATACGTTCAGAAACTGTATACTGTCTTCTGGTTCAATAACCTATTATTTATTTCCTCGATGTGTATCATCGAATCTAGACAGCGAACAAGCAATTCGGAATCCGATTTGAAGCCTTAAGGTGTAGATACGCAGAAGAATATGTCATATTACAATGAAACAAAAATAATCAAATTCAGAGTATCTAAAGAGAATGGGGATGAAAGAAATAACAGAGTAACAAGATACAGATTTCAATCATATTAACATATATAGCACAGATGTGAAAACCATACTGGGTAAAGAGTTGAAGGCAGGTGAGCAAGAGACAGATAGAGATACAGAGGGAAAATAACAACATAAGATGAAAGAACAGCAGCCTCTCAGAGTGTACAGCCAGGGCGAGAGACTGGGATTGGTGGAGATGCATTTCAGCATACTTTCATTGCGGAGGCGCCATCTGCTTGACTAATTGATCATCTATATAGTTTTGAACAAAGTATTTGAAATTTAGCCGGCTTCGTGGCTTAGAGGTTATGACTTTTCTCCGTAATCTCGTATACTCTCGTCGGTAACGTGATGACGGTGAGAATCAGCAGTGGTTCGAATCGCATCGGTAACTTACGGGGTATGTTAGCCGGCCGCTCAGAAAGCAATGGCAAACTACTGAGCGTAATCTTGCCAAGAGATCAACATACAGCTGAAAGATGCTGGTGATGACAGCGATGTCCTGTAAAGGATATTTTAAAAAAAATAATTGAAATTTACCTCTACAACTAACAGCATATTGAAACCTAAAGTGAGAAAACAATCATGGATAACCCTTATGACAAAACCGTTACACAATCAACGAGTTAGTGTTATCAACAATATTATTAAAGCATACTTATTACTTAACACATTCTGCTCTATTGCATTGTTATTATTCTGTCTAGTAGTTACTGTTATTACTTTAACCCCTGCTACACTTACTAGTTTGAGCCAGTATGTATAAACCATCGCTCTAAATCTTTAAGGATCACACAACTGCTAATGTGAAATGACAGTTGTCTGGTACATAAAGAGTTAACATGTTGAGTATATATGCCGTTTGTCCGGGCCTAGCTGTTGCTGCATTGTGTTGTGAGGTCAAGGACCATGCTGCACGACTGAAGGGGCACTGGATATATGGGGCTGACCCCATATTTCATAGACCCATCGGTACTGGTTCTGTGACGCGGTCAGCTTTATGCCGGTCGCCTTGACTTTACACGTCATTTCTTAATAGCCATTTTTAATTGATAAAGTGCCATGGGATGATAAATCACCTTATCCAAACTTCCCGTAATTGCCACTGGCTTTTAAATCAAACTATAGTTAAAATAGCAATATAGTAGTTTTCACTATGCAACTCCCTTTAATTTGATATATAATACGAAATTTTTGCTGACTATATTAACTTTGAGGTCCTAACTGTGACACACTCCTGCATCCCAAATTTCGCTATTCATTTTTGTTTGGATCAAACCTACTTTTTGCTGGCCACCAAATCTGTTAAGATGGGTCGATCTGGTTGCTCAGGGCAGCTTTAGAACCCACCCAGATGCGGGTTCATCCTGTTGTGGGTGACTCATATTCTAACTGAATAAAACCATGGGACGATTAATCGTCTTCAGTGATGTCCCATATCCGCCATGAGCTTATATATCGCCGACATCTTGTCATTGTATTATAATACAACATGACTGCTAACATATTACCTACTTCCCATTTTCCGCCATCCATTTATGTTAGTTCCAAATCTACTTATTGTTTGGCCCTGAATCAGTTAGCAGTTTTACCAGGGGCTCCTCTCTCTCTCTCTCTCTCTCTCTCTCTCTCTCTCTCTCTCTCTCTCTCTCCAGACGTAAGATGGTGCATGATGGTGGAAATGACCACGTGTTCACATGCACCCACTGTGAACGGACATTTACAGCGCAAATTGGCCTTATCAGTCACACTCGCTACCGCCATAGTTAAAAGTTATTATGCCTTTTTAAAGCACAAACTATCGTCTGTCAAGACGGCAAGGTGCCAATGTATATATATATATATATATATATAGATATATATATATATATGCATATATTTCTATTCACGAATCATCCTCTCTGAAAGAACAACAATTCTAGAAGTCACAACCCAGAATGAATGAAAGCAACAACTAACTCTGCCAGAGCAGCTGGTCAGACACAACCAGTAAAACTTGCTAGGATAGTTGTCTGAAAGCTGGCTTTAACCACAGTTGTAGGCTTATTTAACCCCAAAACAATATTTTTCTGTTGTGAATTTGAATATTGAAGGCACAAAGCAATATATTGATTGCGTTATCATCAATATTCTTATTTTACTATTAGTAAATTTACACGCCATTTGAAGCGGCTGGCAACTATTTATCATACCATCATAAGCTACTTGAAATGATATACGGGCGAGTACATTTGCCTCTTTCAAACACAAACTTCTTAATTTTAGCATGAACTGATGTACACGAAAACAGTACATTATGTTTATGATTATACCTAAAATAACAAGAAAATAATAAAGTAAAATGTTAACTTTTGCTGTGGAGTTATTTTTGTATGTTGTTTACAAAAAAAAATTTTTTTGTTTGCATGTCCTTTGAAAGGCATTGCAATGAACCCCCTGCTGATTTACTAGATAGGTTTACTTTTTTGTAGGATATTATACCTCTCTTCAACGCCGACCTCTCTGTTCTTTAAGTACGCATTTAACTATAATTTGCTGTTACGTACTTTCTACATGATTTCATTTTCAAACAATGTATTAATTCATTTGTCGACTTTGTCGAAAAGCAGTTTAAAGAAAAACTTACATCGAGTTACAAAACATACATATTACACCTTACTCACCTAGTATTGTATTAATATTTATCTTACTTCTACAATGTTTCATCTTGTTTGTTGTTGTTGTTGTTGTTGTTGTTGTTGTGTGCTACAGTCACATCCCTACATTTGTATTGCTCACGTGAAACCAGCACGGAAAAAAAGTCATCAAGGAATGCATTTGTACAGTGTATTTACATTAGTGCAGACACCAGCCGCCAGAATTTACAGCCTTAGAAAAGTTGTATTCACAAGCCAGAGGCACTTTGGCTAACTCCTGGTTACTGCCTGTGAGTCACCCGTTTACTACGAGGGTAGGGGGTTGGTGGTAATAAAGATAGAACATACATAGGCACGACAATGGATATGAATACAATTTGTCACATATGGACAAACAGGCAAATGTGCATGTAGTAATCAAAACAGCAATGCAATACATGAATTGTAAGAATGTTCGCTGTTCTTCGCTTTCTTTTTCCTGCTATCTCGTTAGTTTCAACACCCGATTCCTTGCAAGTTACCTGTGGAGAGTTGGTCAATAATCATGTGCATTGCGAGGAATTATGTTAGCTGCTAGAAAAAATTTCGTCGTTAATCAGTTTTAACAAGCGGCTCCTTGCTAATAACTTGCGGAGAATTGGTCGCTAATCATGTGCAATGCGAGGAATTATGTTAGCTGTTCGCGGAGAATTGATCGATAATTGCTTTCAATACCGGGTTCTATGCTAGCTATTGGTGGAGAATTGGTTCTTAATCAATGGCATTGGGAGGAATTATGTTAGCTTTAGATAACTGGTCGGTAATAATTTTCAATGGGGAGTCTTATGCTAGCTGCTCGTGGGGAATTGATCGTTAATCTGGTGCAATCCGATGAATCCAGTTAGCTGCTTGTGGAGTACTGGATGTACATCAATACATATAATTTTCGTGCCATTCGCCATCCACTATTACTTATTTAATGTTATAATTATTACTAAATATGTATTGGTTTTGCATGTGAGCCGCATAGCGCAGTGGCTAAAGCGCCTGCATGCAGAGCCCGTAGTCGTGTGTTTGAATTTCCACCTAGACCCGCATTTCTTTCAAAGCCCTGGGATTCCAGAACGACCCAGCCTAAAATCGGCTCCAGAAAATTACCCGGGAAGCTACGGCGACCAATATGAAATTGACGATATCACCCACCGTGTGTCGATTGGTCTAAACCATGACGTTGGCGCCTCCTCCCCAATAGAAACATGACGTGAAAATGAATCTTTAATTTACTGACTTATGTATGCCTCTAGTTCACTTTACATGCAGAATAACCTAAGTAACAAGTTTAAGTATGGTGTATACTGCTAATACTACTTTATGCCTATAATAATGGGGAAGAACAAACGGGAAATTAGACAGAATCGAGAGGCTACATTGATGTGGTTTTCTTATATAGTGCTAAGAATGCCATGAGCTGCTTATCATTATGAAGTTCCCTGCCAGCTGGCGTAGGCGTTCATGTCTCGCCATAGATCACGGTCTTTGGTGTTCTGGATCAACTCTTTTGATGATATTTCCCCATGCCACTGTATGTCCACCCAGCATCATGTCTCTTGGTCTGCCTCTGCCTCTCTTCCAAGAAGACCACATTCGAATAATGCAGGAGTCATATTCACACAGCCATTCCCGTTGTCTAGTCGTGTGAAGTGGCAAGAGCGAATGAAAATAGCTACGACTACCAGAAAGATCAAGGCATTAGAGACAGAAATCAAGAGAGAGAGAGAGAGAGAGAGAGAGAGAGAGAGAGAGAGAGAGAGAGAGAGAGAGAGAGAGAGAGAGAGAGAGAGAGGCAGAGAAAGAGAGAGAGAGATGAAGAACGCCGGCTGGCGTTGGCGATCATGGTTGGGCATCTCTACCACTAGTCATATCATTGATGTGTTCTTTTTCCGAATACGACAATTATCCAAGCCGTTCACTTATTTATCTTTTAGTCTCCTTTATCTCATCTCATCTAATCTCATCTCATCTTACCTCATCACATCTCATCATGTTTCTCGTGTAACGGGCAGTGTCGAGGTGAAGTATAAACAGCGGGAGAGTGCCTGTTTATGGGATTCAAATATCGAGATTTTCAAAGACTGTTATTCCCCTTGTCCATACATGGTCGGCCTCTTCTTCTAGTTCCAGTTGGTCTGTGCATCATTGTTTGTTGAGGTATACTGTTAGTTGTTAGCTTAGTCTTAGTCTTCCTTTTCATATTAAAGCAAACAATAAATATATGTCTGTCCAATTCTGTTTTAATTACTTTTTTTTAATGATATTTCCACGTGTTTACTATGTTCACCAAGCTAACTATAGTTCTGTAGTTCTATGACCATACTTTTTTTTCTCTCAATGTGTTCTTATCACTAAATGCCTATCTACATCTCTCTTGTGTATATTTTATTGTGCCGTAAGTTCAAATCAAGGTATATAAGTACATGCTATTTTAATAGGCTTTTATTACCTTATGCTTGTTTCCAGTTTGTTCTCCATGTGTTATGTTTTCTGTGCAGTAATTCTCCTTCTATGAATTTATTTGATTTGTAATCTTTGTCACATTTTCTTTAAGTTATATCCGAAGCCAAATTTATGTGTGATCTACTGAATTAATATCCATCTCCATTTCTCCTACCGCTTTGATATTTTCGTTCTTTTGTGTGTGTAGAGACCTCAGATTCTATTGCCGCCATCAAACAAAACCACCTGTTCCAACCGCTATGTCGTTTTCCGGGTCACCTGTTTAATTTCCCCTGAGTCCTGGTAGTGCCCAATGTTTAGACCTTCTGCTAGAGCTAAACATTTGTTTTGGTAACGGACATACATGGACAGGGGGTGGGGGTGGGGGTGGGGTGGAGGGAGTCTCCACGGCAGTTATTTCGGAGACCGCAAAGGTCGTCTCCAGAGCTAAGGATTTCGTGCTCCTTGCGATGCTTTTGGCAGACGGTTAGTTGCTCTGTGGAAAGAAGCCGAGCTAACTGGGATAATACCAAGCGCAATGAAGCCGGTCCTCTTGCATTTACATTTGTTGTGGCTTTGCTTTTCACCGAAACAAAGTGTCAGTGTGTTAGTGTAATTTGAAGCGCACCTACTACTATGGAATCCATCTTATTATGCACCAAGAAGTAATTCTTTATATATCAAGCAGACTATACTTAGATTAGTAGCTGACCGTGTAACAAGCAGATTCATCATCATATCATGACATTTAGTTTAACACTTTTTATGACATGTTCACGTTACCAATCCTCGTAACATTTGCAGTTTATCACTTCTCATGACAAGCCCACTTTAATTAATCCTTACGGCATTTCCAGTTTACCACTTCTTATAACATGTCCACTTTACAAAATCTCTTACCATTTCCTGTCTACAACTTCTTATACCATATCCACTTTACAAAACCTTATAACATGTTCAGTTTACTCTTACCCGTGTCAGATTCCGTTTACTCCTTATCATAACATGCCGAAAGCATGTTTACATTCGTAAGTAACCACGCCCTTCCATTATTTGACGTTCGCATTCCAAATACCATTTGCCAACAACAAATCTCCGTGCTTATATTAACATAGTGCAATACATATTACAGTATATAAAATATAACATGTCATTAAAAAAACACAGTATTCTCAGTACTCATACATTTAAATTTAAAAAAAAAATCTACTCAAAATGGCTACCTGCAGATCTTACAACAATAATACATCTTTACATGTAACGTCAAAACATGAACAATATTGCTATCTTGAAGCACGTAAACTTAAAAGTCAAAGCATTGGGTGTAAAATAGGCAATACATGTGTTCCCCGGTGTAATTGCTACGTAACCAAGGACGATTCGGCACATGTAGGGATGTGGCAAGAGCAGTGAGGTTCTTTGAAAGAAAATTCAAATGAAAAATCAAGTAAAGGACCATTTTTCACACCTTAATGCGTATCGGGTAAGTGGTGCTAAATCTGTTTCAGTTGAGTCAAGAACTGACATAAAAACACTCAGGACATTCCCATATCTGCTCCGTCCTCATCTTCAACAGCCAGCGAAGAGTTCTAATATTAATGCAACCAGTTGCAGTCTGAATATGTGTTTTCTTGAAGCACTGTCTGTCAGATTCGCTGGTCACTTTCTGTCATTCCATTTTCTCTAGACTTTGAGGATGTGCCTGTTCATCCACTCCATATTCATGATTATTCATCCACTCTATATTCATGATTTCAAAGTTCATCCACTCTATACTCATGATTTCAAAGTTTATCCACTCTATATTGACGATTTTCATCCACTCTAAATTCATGATTTCAAAGTTCATCCACTCTATACTCATGATTTCAAATACTTCTGACCACATCTGCCTTATCACGCTTTAATACACCATCCAGCGGTACAGACCCAGCCAATCTGTCTGTTTGCTCATTTCCCACCACACCAGCATAACCTGGGAATACGATCCAACAGAAGCTTCCTATGCTAGACATTTCTTTGATAAGACCAATAGGTACATGGTAGGTGATATGGTCAGTATCACACCGCCCGCCTTTATTTTCCTGAACATTCCCCGCTACACATCTTTGGCTGTGTCGACCTGGTCACTTAACAAAATAACCCCCTTCTAGACGGGGATGTGAATATATGATCACCGGGCCTTCAGGTTAACGTGCTACCCGCGCTATCGAAAGGGAATGCACTAATATTAAATTGATAATATACATATCAATACACCCCAAGGCGCGAAAAAAGGTCCTTTACAGAAAAAGAAATATTTCCTCTATAGCTAGAGGAACTACATAGATAAAACAAGTCAATTACAAAATGTTAATATTGTAATATATAATACTTTGATAAAACCACGTAAAGAAAAAAAATACATTCATTGAGGGCAATCTGCTGGAAGATACAAGGCTGTAATTGGAAAGACAGCATGAAGAGATATGATAGAAAGCAACTGGTTAGTATGTACCATTAAATTAACATTTACAGCAAGGCGGTTAGTTGGCTGGGAACATACGGGTTGATGGGAAGAATGGGGTTTGTAGCACACTTCACATCTGGAATAGCTACTGAATTATCGCCATAATTATTATCATCTTTATAATCATCATCATCAGCATCCGCGTCATTATCATCATTGTCATCATCGCCGTGGTCATCATCATCATCATCATCATCATCATCATCATCATCATCATCATCATCACTACCACCACCACCACCACCACCACCACCGCCACCACCACCACCACCACCATCATCATCATCATAATCATCATCATCATCATCATCATCATCATCATCATCATCATCATCATGATTGTAATCATCAAAATCACCAATCATCATCATCTTCATACCCCTGTTCACAATGAATATACTATTAGGCACGAAAATAGACAAACGTGGAGATATTATCACAAGTGCACCTGTACAAACACGTAAATATATACAAACAAACTAACAAACAAACACACACACACACACACACATATATATATATATATATATATATATATATATATATATATATATATATATATATATATATATATTCTTGTCGAAAGGCGCTAATGACAATATCATAGTAGCTCCCTCTCATCGACGCTAACTCGCCCTCTAAAAATCTCTATTAGCAATAATACATTGATTCCAGGAAGTTTCTCTCTATGGGTCTGTGATTTGATAGCGCCATAACATTTCGTAGGCTGAAAGCAAGGAAGAATCGTTAGCCAATCATTCCCACACTTTGGTAAGCGACGAGCCCAGGCGTCGAACCCGCGCGCGACCGGGCCCATGTCATTTGCCAGCGCAATTCGCTATCCACTTCGCTAGGGTTGCCAACTCAAAATTACTTGGACCATGTTGAAGCTGTACTGGGCAGAAGCAGCCGTGCCACGAAAGGTTTTTCTGTCCGAAAAGTGGTTTGACGCTTCTCAACATGTCATCCATTCACTCATTCTTGGGAATATAATGTGGTGGTTTCCCATGACTGTCTATAAGCTAGGGCAGTGGTTCTCAACCTGTTTTGGCTCATGCAACTCTTCACTATGTTTTCAGAACAACAATTCCCCCCCCCCCCCCCCTTTCGTATTCCTCCCTATAAATCCCCCCTCCCGCCCCTACACAGTATACGTAAAACTGGAAGGTAAATTTAATAACACATACTAGAACAAGTCTAGACTTCTACATAAAACGTGATCTGCTGATCTACTTAGGTTATAAAATGAATTTCAGAAGGGAGAGAAGTACAGAACTGTAAAATATGGAGGGAAAAATAATATCAAGTAATTGGTTCTTGCATTAACGCGATCTTGAAATAATCTGATTTCTCCCCCCTCCCCCACAGGAAACCCCAAAATGTCCCCTCTTCTCTGGGGGGGATTCCCCACCGGTTGAGAACCACTGAGCTAGGGAGTATTCTCTCATTAATTAGCAATGGATCTCCGACCGTTGTTTAATAGGGTTTGGTAAATTATCATTGGAAGTTGCATGCAACAGCAAAAGTCAAAGAGCCAGAGCAGAATTCATTGAGTTACAAGAACATTCGTCACATCGTTCTGAATACCTAGTTGTGGCAAGTAATATCCATTGTGATGATCTCCAGGCAAGAGTCATGGAGCGTTGTTGAAAGCACTGATGTGAGTATGTTATAGAGAACATAACAGGAATATTACCTGAATGTTTCATCACCTTCATCATCTTGTAAAAGATCCTGTACCGAATGAAGACTTCATAGAGGCAGGTCTCAATCCGTTCCGGTCCTAAAAACGCGGTCCTGCAGCTGCCAAGAACTCTGGTTTGTCCTGAGTTAGTTGAAGGCTAGGAGCTAACCAACACCTTCCAATGACAGCGTTATCTGATGACCCTTTTCGTTCTTCCCCTTCTTGTTTCTCCTCCTTCTCTTCTTCCTGCAGTTCTTTTTCTTATTCTTCCCCCTCTTCTCTACCTAAAGTTTGTTCTTCCGTCACTTCCCTACCTTAAACTTGTTCTTCTTTCTCTTCTTGTTTCTTCTCCTACTTCTCTTCTTCTTCCCCGACACTCCCCACCCCCATCCTCTTTCTCTTCCTTGTTTTCGTGTCTCCTTATTCTTATTTTCCTCCACTATCTCCTCACGTCCTTCTCCGCCGTCTTGCGGTCACTGGCGTTAAGTCAGCCAGTTCTTGTTATTATGAACTAATTCTGGTTTGTTCTTTCGCCCCTCTGTACTTCCATACATCATGGAATTTAGTGTTGATTCCGTGACCCAGCCTAACGTTTCTTAATTGTCTCTGCATAAAACAATCTTGCAGAATATATTCAGCAATTATCTTGGGGTAGTCCACTGTGTGCCTTGGTGCTCCGTTGTGTGTTACACACACCCGAAGCCTACGTATGTATTTTGTTCGGTCATTTCTTTCTCCTTCCCAGTCAATTCTCATAAAATTATAACAATAGTCCGGTATACATTTTATGCTTCCGGGTCGACCCTGGTACGACATTGGCAGTGGTGGTGGTGGTAGTGGGGGGGGGGGGGGGGGTAAATTGCTGCCCTTATTGGGAATTGAAAGCTGATAAGTGTGTTGGTAAGTAGACAGCATTTACAACTAGGCCACCTCCATGGCAACCAGCATTTCGTGAAAAATAGTTTAGTCTAGCCTAGTTTGCGATTACTTCCATGAACGATCGTTTCGTCTAGCCTAGTTGAAGGTTACTTTAATGAAATTTCGATTAGTCTAGCTTGATTTGAGGTTACCTTAATGTAAAGATTAATTAAGTTACTTTGTGGTTAATTTGGTTTTCTTCAGCTGATTCTGCCATAGTTGGAACAGCTTAAACATTTGCTTATTCTGCATATCGTGCTCCTGTATCTTATCCTTCTGTAGCTGCATCTTCTCCTTCTCGTGCTCCCGTGTCTGTTCTTTGTGTAGCTACATCTTCTCCTTCTCGTGCTCCCGTGTCTGTTCTTTGTGTAGCTACATCTTCTCCTTCTCGTGCTCCCGTGTCTGTTCTTTGTGTAGCTACATCTTTTCCTTCTCGTGCTCCCGTGTCTGCTCTTTGTGTAGCTACATCTTTTCCTTCTCGTGCTCCCGTGTCTGTTCTTTGTGTAGCTACATCTATTGGTTGCCATGCGTCGTTGTCTGTACTTAATTTTTGCACCTACACCGTTTGCTTCAATTTCCTCTACATCTGCATCTACTAAACTTAGTTTTTTTTTCTGCTTCCTTTCTCCTGCTTTTGTTTCTTCTGTTTTCTGCATTTATTTCTGCTCCTTAAGTTCCTTCTGTGGTTATTTATTCTGCTTCTTTTCTCCTGTGTTCATTTATTTAGCTTAAATTCTTCTGCATTTATTCCTTCTACTTTCTTCTTTTTTCTTCTGTGTTTACTCCTTCTGCTTTCATTTTTCCTGTGCTTGTATTTATTGCGTTTTTATGTTCTGCTTTCTTTCGTCTGTATTTTGTAAATACTGTGTTTATTTCTTCTGTTTTCTTTCTTTTGCCTTGTTTCTACTGTGTTTGTAAATACTGCGCTTATTTCGTCTGCTTTCTTTCTTCTGCTTTCTTTCTTCTATGTTTCTTTCTTCTGGGTTTATTTCTGTTCTTTTTGTATCTTCCGGTCCCGATTCTATACACGGTACTTCGTATTTGCTTTTTCAACGATTTATAGATTACCAATTGAAAGCATGTTTCCTTTGGTTAAAAAACAAAGTACATACAGAAAATAATTTGAATATGTGGCATATAATAATAGATTCTAATTTCCCCCCAGGTTTCTATTATGGGTCTGTGATGTATTATTCATTCATTCATTCATTCAATAGCACGTCCTTTGCAGAACCTCGCTCCCATAACAACCTTCCTGAAAACTACTCGGTCATAAGCAAGATGTCCCGCGTCCAATACACCCATCTGGAGATCATCTTCCACACCCTGCACCCATCTTCTCTTTGGCCTTACTTTTCCTATCTTCACTGTTATATGCCAGTCCATTATTGTTTTCTCCAACAATAATGCCATTACATTTTGTAGGGCTGAACGCACAGAGAAATATGTGTCGTTCACTCACCTTGGCAGGAGACGAGCCCAGGCGTCAATCCCAGGTCCAATCAAGTACATGGCATTATCGGCACAGTTCGCTATCAACTTTGCCATTGCCTTCGCGATAGCATGTCGCTTAAAAGTCGCTTAAAAGTCGACAGGGCCGACTTCATTGCACCGGGCTTTATCCCATATGGCTCGGTCTCTTTCCGCAGCACGGAAAGCGCCGCACAAAGCACGAACTCCGTAGCTTTTAGCGACGACCCACAGGAGTCTCTGAAATATTTAACTCGTAAACCGAAGGTTGAGGCCCGGAATCGAACCCACAACCTTCGGAGCACGAGTCAAACGGCTTGACCACTTCGCCACAGAGACTCCCTGGCCATGCGATAGCATGTATGACAACTAAGTAATCTGCTTAGACTAACCCCACAATGGCATGCATGATCTCTAAGTAATCTGCTTAGAATTACCCCAACTATGCATTCCTTAACATCACAACAACATTCATACCACCATAAATAACAACAGTAACCATAACAGCAACATCAACAACAATAACAAGTGTGCACGTAATTAATACAAGAAGTACGAGAGCAGTATCACGGTTTGAAAATTAAACCAACCAAAAATGAATGCTAGTTATTGTAACATAACTCAACAATTAATACAATCTCTTAGGTTAAAATACATCACTAGATAATATGTTATGCCATCTCGAGTGCCATCTCTTTACCATCGCTTTGTGCCATTTCTTTACAGATCAGTAAAGTACGAGTCTATTGTAAAAAAAGCAATCAAACATAAGGTATATAACAAACTGTATATATATATATATATATATATATATATATATATATATATATATATATATATATATATATATATATATATATATATATATATATATATATACTATACCGACAACCGATGAGTAGCACTTTGATCACTCGAGACAAACATTGTGAGTAAAGGTTATAACTAATTAAAATACCACAGTGAGGTATATAACATACGGCATATGTGCATGAATTATCCATTTCAAAATAATCAAAAATGGTACAAAGTATATAATAACAAATTATCTATTGTAATATACCAATAGTGTGCTACTAATACTTACCGTAAAAATTCTCAAGATTAATCATCATCCATATTATTTTAAGAAAAGGATTAATAGATACTGTAACTGATTTCAATATATGAAATAACTTAAAACTGTAACCGTCCGTTCATGGAGAAAACTAACAAAGTACCAACGGACCAAGAGGTGAGGAAAAAAACGCTGGCATTGGATACGACACATATGGAGAAAACCTTAAGGCAATATAACTAGACATACTCTTGTATAGACCCCACAAGGCAAAGAAATAGCGTGAGACCTAAAAAAAACAAAAACAAAAACAGACACGGTAAAGTGAACTACATAAAGAGATAACTATCATGGTAGAATATGGAGTAATCTGCTGAAAATGGGAAAAGATAGAACGGCTTGGCGTGGGCAGCTTGATGGCATATGCCCCAATATGGAATACAGGGCAGAAAAAGAAAACAACCGCCGTAAAATATCCCTAAGAAAGAAGTTATTTAATGATTCGTAGTGTGTGTCAGCATTTAGGAATGTTATAGATCAATGAGAACGTGAGCAGTTACTCCAGTTATTGCTTTCTGAGTATTTCTAGTATGAATGTTTGACACACATTAATCAGCGTGGCTACAGAAACCGTGGTGGTCCTACTGTCCAATAAACGTGGACATGAAATGGCCGACTGACTGGCCTCGTGAGGACCACTAAAACTGAGCAAGAGATACGAGTTACTGTCTGTAAATGATAGTCTATTGTACAGAGAGAGAGAAATCAGTTATCATTTGTAGCTACGATTGGTGGAAACAGGGATACAATCTGGCACTAGCCGGAAGGAACGTAGTTGAGGACGGAGTAGACGCGTGCGAAACAAACTGACTACTGGAGCAATGAGTATTCGTACTTTTCAGCTCTTCTGCGGGAAACTAAATACATACGGACATACTCCGGCTGCTATGATGACGTTCGTGGATAACAAATTCTATTTATTGCTTCTGGGGTACTTCATAAACGTAACTTACCCCTAAGTTGCCTATTGTAAACATGGTCACATAAAACAGGAATATTACCTACTGTCTCATGTCTCAGAAATGAGAAATATCAACTATTGTACCGTAACAATAAATTCAACAAATCATCTACAGGGATACACCTCACCATTGAGAACATTCTCGCACAGTAATTGAATCCAGAAATAAATATCACCAACTGTAACACAACTTTAAGTACCCAGTTAAGTAAAAAAACATTAAAAAGTTAGTAACATTATCCACCAGCTTGAGGTGAAATCAGAAATCAAGAATATTCTCCGCTGAAACTTGAGTGTTTTCTGATATCAGCTTTATATTTCTGTAACCTTTCAATTATCACATCTCTTTTGAATATTTACAAACCGATGAGATTCTAGGTGTATGGGGGGGGGGGTGGGGGGGAGGAGAGAAAAAAAAAGGGGGGGGGGTGTGTTAGTAACTGACAAATAGCACCTTTCCTGTTTAGCCGGACATGACAGCGTGGGCACAATTCGGATTTAGTGTGCTGGTAGACGATTTCCTGGTGTGACTCTTCGTGTGGGTTGTGTCTGTACTATACAAAAGATTTGGTTTGTTCCACGTCCGTGACGCTGTCCAGGACATCAGATGTGGGTTTTCTAGTTATGACGCGTAGAAATTGTTGACGGAATTTCCAGGAAGAAAGAAAGAAGATGTAGAAATTACAGGAATGCTCAAAGTACATGAGGCAAAGGGCTATCATGACCAAAAGGTACATCTTGGTGTGTTTCTCGTTGAATATATCCGTGATTTCGCGGTTGGCAGCCACATAGATGTATTCAATCACGGTGTATGGAACAGTCAAGAGAACAAAGGCTACAGATAAAGCCAGCATCATTGACGTGTAGCATCGTTCCATATCTTTCTTCTCCTGAGCTTTCATAGTTAATATTTCCTGTGATTCCGGATCTAACTCTGGCGTGGAGTTCTCTGATTTCTTTGAGCTGGTCGTGAAGGAAAGAGCCATGGCGTTGTGACTAACAGAAGTGGCCGGCCCATGGGCATGATGATCATATTTGCTTGCTGCTGCAGCTCCGCTCTGTTTGGACAGCCCGCTGGTCGATTTCGATATTGTTGTTGTTTGGCTACCTGCCGACGTGTTGTTGTCTGTGTCCGTAGGAGTATGCCCCGCTGATTGCGTTTTATGCCCATCTTTATGATGGTGGTGATGATGATGATGGTGATGATGAACATGTTTTTCTCGTTCCTTCTCCGAGACCTTTTTCTGGCGTCTCCGTTCTTCCATTGTCCCTAGCAACAACCAAATAATCATGAAAACTATTCCTAAGGGAAAAGCAGTATAAAAAGTCGTGAAAACGACGAGCCAAGCAAGTGCAAAGTAATCCATCTTTACTATAACAATCACACAGAACGAGGCAATAAGAATGGCCGTGAGAATAGCGTTAGCCTTGGCTCTAGATATCGTTAAGTATATATGAATCTGTGACGGATATCTCAGGGCAATGAGTCTTTCAGTAGCTATATACACCAACACCCAGTTGGCGTAAATGCTTGTAAAATAAGCAATGTTGAAGTAGACCTTCCAACCATAACCAACGTAGGAGCTGGATATGGTGGCTAGGTCACACCAGTCCATACCTCTGATAGTGACCTGCAGTATCAGAGCTGTAGTATCCATCACTGAAAGAAGCTGGTAGTGAAACGTGGTCACCGAACATGGGAAAGACCTCACGGTTAAGAAAATAAACAGATTTCCTGGCAGTCCTGTTGCTAGGCAAAACCAGACAGACACTCTATCTACTGCGTCTGCTGTTGATCTCATGGATTCAAATTCATCTACTTCTTCGGTTGTGTTGTTTGCCATTTTCTGTTGTTGTTTTTATCACAGTTGACCCGGTTTAGTTGTCTGTGCTGCTGTGAAGTCAAGATGCGCTGTATTAGTTGTCTGTTCTGCTATGTAGCTTTGGTGCGTCTTGTTAGTTGTCTGTGTTATATGAACCCAGGATACGATGATTTTGTTGTCCTTCACTATGAACCCTGGGTTCGTTTGGTTAAATGTCTGTGCTTCTATGGAGTATGAATGCTTCAGCTAAATAGCTCTTGACCTGGTATAATTCGTTAACGTATCACAGCAGGTTTTCGAAGTGCTGCTCCAGTTTGTCTATTTCTCCAACAGGTAAATTATTCACAGGCTGTATTTTTGTATGTTTGCTGTGTCTTCAAAGTTTAGTTTACACTCTGATTTGTTTCATAGATATATTTTGACTCGTTAAACCATCACATCACTATCTGCGTCTCGATTCTTCCAGTCATTCCTGTAAAATAAAAATAAGAAAAACTTAAATTACACAACTGAAGAAATTTTAGAAACAATAATATATAATATATATATATATATATAGTTCGCTCTGGGTGAACACATGTAAGCTACTATTACTAATAGTTGCTGCTTTATTAAGTACACTGAGCTGGTTTTGCCTGAGGGTTAGCTTTCCCAGCGTCCCTCGCCATCAGGCGAACCTTTCCCTTTTCAGGTACTTGTAATGTACACCCGGAAGTCAAGGACGAGAAGTCAATACAGAAGTCAGCTGACTGGACTGTGGAAAGAACACACAAAACCACTTCGCCGTGGTCAGATCAGAAAGTTCAAGCGTGTTAATCCTCTCAGCCGCGGCACCTCTATTGCTATAACAGGGATCTGGCATTGGTATTTTACACACCATCTACCAAGCTAAAACATAATATTGTTATAACAGGTATCTGGCATTAGTATTCTACGCAAACTGGCAAGCTGAAACATCATATTGTTATAACAGGGATCTGGCATTAGTATTTTACACTCCAGCTGGCAAGCTGAAACATCATATTGTTATAACAGGGATCTGGCATTAGTATTTTACACTCCAGCTGGCAAGCTGAATCATCATATTGTTATAACAGGGATCTGGCATTAGTATTTTACACAACAGCTGGCAAGCTGAAACATCATATTGTTATAACAGGGATCTAGCATTAGTATTTTACACACCAGCTGGCAAGCTGAACCATCATATTGTTATAACAGGGATCTAGCATTAGTATTTTACACACCAGCTGGCAAGCTGAACCATCATATTGTTATAACAGGGATCTAGCATTAGTATTTTACACAACAGCTGGCAAGCTGAACCATCATATTGTTATAACAGGGATCTGGCATTAGTATTTTACACACCAGCTGGCAAGCTGAACCATCATATTGTTATAACAGGGATCTAGCATTAGTATTTTACACAACAGCTGGCAAGCTGAACCATCATATTGTTATAACAGGGATCTGGCATTAGTATTTTACACACCAGCTGGCAAGCTGAACCATCATATTGTTATAACAGGGATCTAGCATTAGTATTTTACACAACAGCTGGCAAGCTGAACCATCATATTGTTATAACAGGGATCTGGCATTAGTATTTTACACACCAGCTGGCAAGCTGAACCATCATATTGTTATAACAGGGATCTAGCATTAGTATTTTACACAACAGCTGGCAAGCTGAACCATCATATTGTTATAACAGGGATCTAGCATTAGTATTTTACACACCAGCTGGCAAGCTGAACCATCATATTGTTATAACAGGGATCTAGCATTAGTATTTTACACACCAGCTGGCAAGCTGAACCATCATATTGTTATAACAGGGATCTAGCATTAGTATTTTACACAACAGCTGGCAAGCTGAACCATCATATTGTTATAACAGGGATCTAGCATTAGTATTTTACACACCAGCTGGCAAGCTGAACCATCATATTGTTATAACAGGGATCTAGCATTAGTATTTTACACAACAGCTGGCAAGCTGAACCATCATATTGTTATAACAGGGATCTAGCATTAGTATTTTACACACCAGCTGGCAAGCTGAACCATCATATTAGCTGATTGACTACCTTACACGCGGTTGTATATTGTTTAATGTAAGAGCATCCCATGCCAGTGATTCGGGTTGAATTCTCAGCAACGGCAGGATTGTTTATTCGGACTGGTACGACTCTGGGCTAAATAAAACACCAAACAAATGTGTTTTAAAAAGTTAATTGGATATCTTGTACAGGACGTCACAGTCAACCCCAGCTGTTTTTGGCTGTTTGTGATCTCTTGGCAAGTTTATGTTTAGAAGTTTGCCATTGCTTTATGAACCATTGGCACTCATACCATTTTATAAAACCCAAGGTTGTCTACTGCCAAATCGCCCACAGCTGTGTTTCGAACGCGGTATGCGGGATTACGAATTGCGTCCGTAACGACTTCGTCACTAGCCGGTAAACCTTTGGGTCCTAGATCATTTTCTGAATTGTATGGGAATTATCTGAGAAGAAAATGCGAAGAACAAGGGAACTGGCCACCCAACCTCATATGCGTTGGTCTAGAATATGTGAAGACTGAACACCTGACATCTCAACGGTCGTATCTACCTTTGTCATTACCATCTTGGTAAGGAAGGTCAGACTCAACGGATACAAACAGCTACCTGTCTACTGTTCCGGTGGCAGGGCGCGTTTTCCTATATTCTGTTGATCCATTCATCCACTCATCAACTGAAATTGCAATGTGCTACTTTAAATAGCTGGAAGAGTGTCCCATATTTACCAAACTACATACTAAACGACTCCAGTATTCGAGACTGCATCATTTCTAAAGTCCCCATGGTTTGCTGCCATTTCCTCTGTTCTGTTCATTAGTTCATCTAACTAGGAACTCAACTCTTAGATTACCATAAGCCACTTTAAATGGCTGACATTTCACCCCAAATTTACGATACACCAATTAACCCAGTGTTTCCCTTTCTTTTTTGTGCTATGCCCCACCTAAGCCTTTCTGAAATTCTTATGCCCCCCTCCCCAAACATATGCATCATTTTTAATATTCAAAAATTGAAATGTTCACTAAAGAAACTTGAATATTTTTATTTCTTTTTAGAGGGGCTCGCGGTTCCCAGAGGGGCCAGAGCCAGCCCCCCCCCCCCACCCCCCCCCGTTGTGTTGGGTGAATTTTTTTGGGAGGGGGGTTTGGCGGTTACCCCAGACAAGCTGGTTCCCCCGCCTCCCCCTTTTTGTGTGTGGACCCTTAGTCTCACTGTGAGCTATTGCCCACAGTGGTCCACCAGGCCCACATCTAAGGTGAAGATATGTGATGGGGTTTTATTTGATCATCCCGGCCCCCGACCATGACCAGGACGCACTACTAGGGGGCAGAGCAGCAAATGCACAAGATCCTAGCCAAAGGACCGATAATAACTAGGATATTATTGAGCAAACACAGTAAGTAAATTTTCAAAACATAATGGAGAGCTGAAATTCAAGTACAAAATAATTTTAATGAAAGATTTTTCTATATTATTTAAATTATTAGTAATTATTTAAATTTATTGAGATCCTTGCGCTTGATGCTTGCTGCAAAGAGATTTTATGTCAGGTTCCAATTTAGTTAACTTCAGTCTCAAGTCTCCACGTTTTGTTATATCCAGCGGATTTCTTCCATTTTCGAATTGCCCCCCTTAACAATCGAATTGCCCCCCTGTGGGGCGTGGGTCTCACGTTGGGAAACACTGAATTAACCCCAGTATTTAATCCATCCATCCATCATGTGCCATACCGATAAGCAATGGCGGTCATATTCTGCCATCTCATTCGATCACCAGAGTCGTGGATCAGCTCCGTGTTCCTGTCTCGACCATGCCACGTGACCAAGCCATCCAGGCATTTACTTCTCGGTCTTTCCCTTGGTCTCTTCCCTTCGACCTTGCCAGTTGTCACCAAGTTCTCCAAGTCATTTCTTCTCATAACACACCCAGACAATTTTGACTATTTTATTTAAATAATACTCTAATACAGATTAAGTTAAAATAATAGATTCCAGTATATTTACAAGTGACTTTAGATAATCCATATGTTAGTATGTTCAGTTTAAGTAGATATGTTTAGTTATAAGGTTATGTGTCCAGTTATAAATTGATAAGGCAGGCAGAAAAAAGGCAACATGGTGTGGGCTTTGCAGTGAAGAATTCACTACTGGGAATGATTGATATCCCAGCTGGAGGTAATGAAAGATTATTATCACTGCGCTTGGCAACCTCTTGTGGATTTGCCACCATTCTCACTGCATATGCACCGACACTCGCTTCCTCTGATGATGTGAAGGATACGTTCTATGAGCAGCTAGACTCTGTGATCAAGGCAGTTCCAAAATCCGACTACATTTATATGCTCGGTGATTTCAATGCTCGTGTGGGCAAGGACTCGAGTTCATGGCCAGTGTGCCTTGGAAAATACAACATCGGTCGCATGAATGATAATGGGCAAAGGCTGCTGGAGCATTGCACTAGAAATGACCTATGTATTACAAACTCCTTTTTATTAAAACAAAAGAGATGCATAAGGTCACATGGAAACATCCAAGATCCAACCATTGGCATCAGCTGGACTTCATTATCACACGGAGACAACATCTGAACCATACATCATTAACTCGAAGTTACCACAGTGCTGACTGTGATACAGATCATTCTTTGGTTGTTGCAAGGGTTAGACTGAGACCAAAGAGAATCTACACAGCTAAACACAAGTCTAGCCCCAGGATTAATATTACTAACACTCAGGATCCTGGAAAGTGCTTTGAATTTCAACAGCAACTTGAAGACGCTTTCAATGATACATCAGAAAATTGTATAGTAAATGATAAATGGAGTAAACTTAAGGAAACTATTTATAAAACAGCGGTAGGGGTTTACGGCACTGTGGATCATAAGAGGCAGGACTGGTTTGCGGCAAACAGCCAGATACTGCAGCCCTTGATTGATAAAAAGAAGATAGCTCTCTTAAGAAACAAGGAAAGACCAACGCGTAACACTCTGAGTGAGCTGAAGCAAGCGAGGAAGGATGTACAAAAGGCTGCCAGGCAGTGTGCGAATGACTATTGGATCAAGTTATGTGAGTCCATTCAAATCGCAAGTGATAAGGGAAACATCAGAAGCATCTATGAAGGGATAAAGAAAGCCTGTGGTCCAATGATCAAAAGAAGTGCACCGCTGAAAACCTTGACTGGAGAAATCATCACTGATAAGAAACAGCAGATGGATAGATGGGTCGAGCACTATTTAGAGCTTTACTCAAGTGAGACCAAGCTAGCGGATGATGCCCTCAACGCCATAGAGGCCCTACCAACTCTTGACCACCTGGACACACTTCCCACTATAACAGAAGTTAAGTGTGCTATAAATGAGCTTGCATCTGGCAAGGCTCCAGGTAAGGATGGGATTCCAATAGAGGTAATCAGGAGTGGGCAAGACACACTCGCTCTACAGATCCACCAGCTAATAGAGCTATGCTGGCGAGAAGGACAAGTCCCACAGGATTTCAAAGATTCAAACATCATAACGCTGTACAAGAACAAGGGAGATCGGAGCGACTGTAACAACTATAGGGGTATCTCACTTCTGTGTGTTGTTGGGAAAGTATTTGCCAGAATTGTCCTGCACAGACTTCAAGTCCTGGGAGATCAAGTCTACCCCGAATCACAGTGCGGCTTCCGTCAGAACCGGTCTACCATTGATATGATATTCTCATTGCGACAGATGCAAGAAAAATGCCGGGAACAAAATCAGCCACTGTTTATTGCCTTCATCGACCTCACAAAGGCATTCGATTTGGTCAGTCGTGAGGGTCTGTTCAAAGCACTAAAGAAGATTGGCTGCCCACCAACTCTTCTGTCCATTGTGGAATCGTTCCACACAGGCATGAAAGGTATAATCAAGTTTGATGGCTCAACTTCAGAAGAGTTTGAAATCAAGAGTGGAGTTAAGCAAGGTTGTGTACTAGCCCCCACCCTCTTTGGGATATACTTTTCACTTCTACTGAAATATGCCTTTCGTGATCAGGATGACGGTATATACATTCACTCACGCTCAGATGGTGGCCTCTATAATGCTCAGAGATTGAAGGCCAAGACCAAAATTAGCAGGGTACTAATCAGAGAGTTGCTTTTTGCGGATGATGCTGCGATTACGACCCACTCTGAGGAAGAATTACAACATCTACTATCTGCATTCTCCAATGCTTGTTCTGAATTTGGTTTAACAATTAACAAAAAGAAGACACAGATTATGTCACAAGGTGCACATGGCGTACCATCAATCTTTATTGACGACGCCGAACTGGAGATAGTAGACCATTTTACATATCTAGGATCAGATGGTAAATAGCAAATTATCCCTCGATCAGGAAATCAACATCAGGATTGGCAAGGCAGCAACAACAATGAACATGTTAGCAAAAAGAGTCTGGGAAAACAGGAAGCTTACTGCCAAAACAAAAGTCCTCGTCTACCAAGCCTGTGTCCTTAGTACTCTTCTTTATGGCAGTGAAACCTGGACAACTTACTCACGCCAAGAGAAACGTTTAAACAGCTTTCATATGCGGTGTCTGCGAAGAATACTTGGTATTAAGTGGCAAGACAAAATCACAAATACTGAAGTATTGGAAAGATCAGGTTGTGTGACGGTGTATTCCATGCTCAGTCTTCGTAGACTTAGATGGATAGGACACTGTTAGGAGGATGGATGATGGTAGAATACCAAAGGACATCTTTTTTGGTGAATTACAGACGGGTAGGAGATCTCAGGGTCGGCCTCTACTACGATACAAAGATGTGTGTAAGCGGGACATGATTGATACAGGCATTGATAATGCACATTGGGAGCACGTCGCCGCTGAACGTGTTGCATGGAGGGCAACTATCAGAAATGGAATAAAGTCAAAGGAGAAAATGATTGCAGATAAAGCACACACAGAGCGTTTGAGACGTAAGATGGTGCAAAATGGTGGAAGTGACCATGTTTTCACATGCACCTACTGTGGGCAAACATTTACAGCAAGAATTGGCCTTACCAGCCACACTCGCCACCGCCATGGATCGTAGTTATTAAGCCTTTTTGAAGCACAATGTACCAAACTATCGTCTGTCAAGACGGAAAGGTGCCAATGTATAAATTGATACGTTTAGTCATACCTTGACATGTTCAGTTATAAGTTGATGTGTTTAATTATAAGTTGATGTGTTTAATTATAAGTTGATATGTTTAATTATAAGTTGATATGTTCAGTTATAAGTTGATATGTTTAATTATAAGTTGATATGTTTAATTATAAGTTGATATGTTTAATTATAAGTTGATGTGTTTAATTATAAGTTGATGTGTTTAATTATAAGTTGATGTGTTTAATTATAAGTTGATATGTTTAATTATAAGTTGATATGTTCAGTTATAAGTTGATGTGTTTAATTATAAGTTGATGTGTTTAATTATAAGTTGATATGTTTAATTATAAGTTGATATGTTCAGTTATAAGTTGATATGTTTAATTATAAGTTGATATGTTTAATTATAAGTTGATATGTTTAATTATAAGTTGATGTGTTTAATTATAAGTTGATATTGTTAATTATAAGTTGATATGTTTAATTATAAGTTGATGTGTTTAATTATAAGTTGATATGTTTAATTATAAGTTGATATGTTCAGTTATAAGTTGATATGTTTAATTATAAGTTGATATGTTTTAAATTATAAGTTGATGTGTTTAATTATAAGTTGATTGTGTTTAATTATAAGTTGATGTGTTTAATTTATAAGTTGATATGTTTAATTATAAGTTTGATATGTTCAGTTTATAAGTTGATATGTTTAATTATAAGTTGATGTGTTTAATTATAAGTTGATATGTTTAATTATAAGTTGATATGTTCAGTTATAAGTTGATATGTTTAATTATAAGTTGATGTGTTTAATTATAAGTTGATATGTTTAATTATAAGTTGATATGTTCAGTTATAAGTTGATATGTTCAGTTATAAGTTGATATGTTTAATTATAAGTTGATATGTTCAGTTATAAGTTGATATGTTCAGTTATAAGTTGATATGTTCAGTTATAAGTTGATATGTTCAGTTATAAGTTGATATGTTCAGTTATAAGTTGATATGTTCAGTTATAAGTTGATATGTTCAGTTATAAGTTGATATGTTCAGTTATAAGTTGATATGTTCAGTTATAAGTTGATATGTTCAGTTATAAGTTGATATGTTCAGTTATAAGTTGATATGTTCAGTTATAAGTTGATATGTTCAGTTATAAGTTGATATGTTCAGTTATAAGTTGATATGTTCAGTTATAAGTTGATATGTTCAGTTATAAGTTGATATGTTCAGTTATAAGTTGATATGTTCAGTTATAAGTTGATATGTTCAGTTATAAGTTGATATGTTCAGTTATAAGTTGATATGTTCAGTTATAAGTTGATATGTTCAGTTATAAGTTGATATGTTCAGTTATAAGTTGATATGTTCAGTTATAAGTTGATATGTTCAGTTATAAGTTGATATGTTCAGTTATAAGTTGATATGTTCAGTTATAAGTTGATATGTTCAGTTATAAGTTGATATGTTCAGTTATAAGTTGATATGTTCAGTTATAAGTTGATATGTTCAGTTATAAGTTGATATGTTCAGTTATAAGTTGATATGTTCAGTTATAAGTTGATATGTTCAGTTATAAGTTGATATGTTCAGTTATAAGTTGATATGTTTAATTATAAGTTGATACGTTCAGATACTAGTCGATATCCATCCATCCATCCATCATGTGCCATGCCGATAAGCGTCGGCGGTCATGATCTGCCATCTCACTCGACCACCAGAGTCGTGGATCAGCTCCGTGTTCCTGTCTCGACCATGCCACGTGGCCAAACCATCCAGGTATTTGCTCTCAGTCGCCTGCTGACGGTCTGGAGTCAGCTGGTGCACATGACTACTCCTACCGGGCGAGGCTGCTCCTATGGAGCACCCATTTACGTCGTTTCTCTGATTATCGATAAGACTGCAGTACATGATATTCTTGGCATCTGTAAAAAGGTAGTAGTCGATATGTTCAGTTATAAATTCATACTTTTAGTTATAAGTTGATATTTTTAGTTATAAGTTGATATGTTCATTTAAAAGTCGATACGTTTAGTTATAAGTCGATACGTTTAGTTATAAGTCGATATGAAGCAACGAGTATCAACTTACTATTATCAACCACGACTAGAAATGTTTTCGAAAAAGGGCACCACATTGGAGGATTTTGAGCGCGTAGACGAAAAGAAAAGATAACTTCATTTGTCAGGCTGTGTTTGTGTCCACGATATTTGGGATTTATGTTCAACGCGTCATCATTTCAGGGTATTCCTTCTACATTGTAGCTGAGTGATCGTACACGTGTGTGTCTATGCGTCTGCCCGTCTGTCTGCAGTCTGGCGCGCGCTCAAGCATTCTTATATTTATGAGTGTGTGTATGTATGTATGTACGTATGCATGTGTATGTATGTGTGGGTGTATGTATGTGTGTCTGTGGGTGTATGTAAGTATGTGTGTATATGTATTCGTATGTATATTAATAATACATGATTGTATGTATGTACATGTGCAAGGTCAGTATGTCTGTAAGCGAGCGTGCATGCGTAAGTTTTTGAGTGCGTATATTTGTCTTTGTGTCTATGTGCATACGTGCGTGTTTGTTTCCGTGTTTGCGCGCATGACTAGATAGATTGATCAATGCATGAATGCACAGATGCATGTATGCATGTTTTTAACAAATTTAGTTCATACAGTGTATATCCTTAACGTCAACAGCATTTTTCTCAATGCCACGCGAATTTAACACGCATAATAATAAATATAATTACGGAGTGAAAGATGGGTGATTGGAAGGTCCATAGATGAGTGCTAGGAAGGTTCACAAACCAGTCCTAGGAAGGTTCACATATGCGTGCTAGGAAGTTTCAACAATGAGTGCTAGGAAGGTTCACAGATGGTTGATAGGAGGGCTTAAGTGATTGAAAGCCCCACAAATGAGTGGTAGGACGGCCCACAGATGGTGACAGGAAGGTTCACAGATGCATGATAAAAAGGCCCTCAGATGAATGAGAGGAAGACCAACATATGAATGATAGGAAGACCAACATATGAATGATAGGAAGACCAACATATGAATGATAGGAAGGCTCACATATGAATAAAAGAAAACTAAAGATATGTGATAGAAAGTCCCATAAATGAGTGATAGGACTGCCAACAGATGAATATCAGGAAGGCCCACAAATGAATGATAGGAAGGCCCATGGATGAATTATGGAAAGACCCACTGATGAATGGTAGAAAGGCCCTCAGCTGAATAAGAGGAAGGCCCACAGATGAATGAAAGGAATGCCCACAGATGAATGATAGAAAGGTCCTCAGCTAAATGAGAGGAAGGACCATAGATTAATTATAGGAATGCCCACAGATGAATGATAGGAAGGCCCACAGATGTATGACAGGAATGCTCACAGAAGAATGATAGAAAGGTCCTCAGCTAAATGAGAGGAAGGCCCATTGATGAATGATAGGAAGGCCCACAAATGAATGATAGGAAGGCTCACAGATGAATGACAGGAATGCCCACAGATGAATGATAGAAAGGTCCTCAGCTAAATGAGAGGAAGGCCCATAGATGAATGATAGGAAGGCCCACGGGTGAATGATAGAAGGATACTCAGCTAAATGAGAGGAAGGCCCATAGATGAATGATAGGAAGGCCCACAGGTGAATGGTAGATAGACCCACAAATGAAAGATGGAAAGACCCTCAGCAGAATGAGACAAAGGCCCACAGATGAATGATAGGAAGGCCAACAGATGAATGATAGAAAGGCCCAAAAATGAACTACAGAAAGGCCCTCAACTGACTGAAAGGAAATCCCGCAGATGAATGATAGGATGGCCCACAGATGAATGATAAAAAGGCTCAAAGATTAAATATAGAAAGGCCCACAGGTGAATGATAGAAAGGCCATCAGATGAATAAGAGGAAGGCCCACAAATGAATGCTAGAACGGCTCACAGATGAGTGATATGAAGGCCCATAGATGGATGATAGGAAGGCCCACAGATGAATGATAGGAAGGCACATAGATGAATGATATGAAGGCCCACAGATGAATGATTGGAAGGCCCACGGTTTAATGATAGGAAGTCCCACATATGAATGATATAAAGGCCCACAGATGAATGATATAAAGGCCCACAGATGAATGATATAAAGGTCCACAGATAAATAAGAGGAGAACCCACAGATGAATGATTGGAAGGCCCACAGATGAATGATATAAAGGCCCACATATGAATGATATAAAGGCCCACATATGAATGATATAAAGGCCCACTGATGAATGATATAAAGGCCAACAGATGAATGATATAAAGGCCCAGAGATGAATGATATAAAGGTCCACAGATAAATAAGAGGAGAACCCACAGATGAATGATTGGAAGGCCCACAGATGAATGGTTGGAAGTCCCACAGATGAATGATTGGAAGGCCCACAGATGAATACATGGAAGACCTAACAAAGAGTGACAGGAAAGAACGACTGCAAATATTGCTTGCCTACATAATGTGTAGCCCTTTGAAGCTAATGTTCCTTCGCTCGTACGTTAGTTCATCATCCGGACATCTGTCACACTGTAACCATGAGTCGAATAATGCCACACCCAATGGTAGTCAAGGGGAGACGCCATCATAATCCAGCATCTGACGTCACATTGTCATGCAATGCCACATTGTCTTGCGGCCATGATATTAACTTATGCTCCTTCTCCACAAGTGCTCAAGTGCTCAAAGGTTTACAGGGTTGTATGTCCCTGTAGAATGCCGGGCAACGCCTACAGCCGTCGATATATCATGTATTGATTATCTTTAGCACGGCCGGGCAATTCGATGTTGTGCTGGTAGGTAGGCAGAAGCGTCAGTAAATGCTGAGTTGGTGGGATGGTACGGGGGTATATTTATGAATGAATTGGTGGTTGATCAGACAGGCATGCAGGCAGGCAGGCACTCATGCAGGCAGCAGACTGGTAGACCGACATACAGACAGATACAACCGGATAGCGAGACAGACAGACAGAGGGACCACAGACAGACATACATTTATGAATGGATTAGTGGTTAATAAGACAGACATGCAGGCACAGACAGACAGACAGACAGACAGACAGACGGACAGACGGACAGACAGACAGACGGACGGACGGACGGACGGACGGATGGATGGATGGATGGATGGACGGACGGACGGATGGATGGATGGATGGATGGAGCGATGGATAGATGGATGGATGGATGGAAAGAAGGATGGATGGATAGATAGATAGTTAGACAGACAGAGAGACATACAGACTGACTGTCCCATAGATATATGAGTAACGTGCTATAAATATTCTGTATACTCAGAAGTTGGCGACAAAAAGCAACACATTATGTAAATATCAATACAATGATAGTCAACAAAAGCTGCTGGTCAATATCTGTAACAAGCAGTTGACTGCATGTGTGTGACATGACCTACATTGCTATCCAGAGATGCTTACATGCACTTCGTAGGACAGGTTTTCCTAACCTGTGAATTTAACGATTACATATATGTCGGTGCTTGCGTTCTAACAACAGCTTTCTATAGAATTGTAGTAGACAAAATATGCGCAAGGAAACCAAAGGAAGTGTACGTTGCGGAAGCATTTCTTTCACGCTTCCTTCCTTCCTTCCTTCCTTCCTTCCTTCCTGCCTGCCTGCCTGCCTGCCTGCCTGCCTGCCTGCCTGCCTTCCTTCCTTCCTTCCTTCCTTCCGTCCTTCCTTCTATTCGCCCTTCCGCTCTTCTGCCCTACTTCTTCCTCCTCTACTTCACTTTTCTTGTTTTTATTCTGATTCTTCTTTGTCATAGTCCTCGTAATCCTCTCACAGGTGTTGTCGTTTATGTCTTCGTCCTGTCTTCATTTTGTCTTTGAATATATTTTCTCTTCGGAATTGATACCTATATATGCCGGTGACATATCTTCGGACACCTGGGGACAATCTTAGATTTATGGTCAACAATAACACCCCAGACAGGCACTTAAACAGATGAATATACTGCCTTAATTGACAGTGTACACGCAGACGTGCTCTCAGCATCGCTAAACCATCACTTTCTTTTCAATTTCGTCTTAATGTTCTTGACACGTTCAAAACCTGTCTGATGTCTAAACATATAACCCAAAATTCAGTCGCTGAAAAGTTGCGAGTTTCCCCTGAAAGTTTAAACAAGTGCTAAAAGTTAAAATATGCCTAGCGTTGCATTGATGGAAATCAGCGTGAGATCGGAGAAACGTTAATTCGTCATGCATCATTGAATAGCTTTATAGCGGGTGTTTCTATCATTTGCATATCCTTTACAGGACATTGCTGTCAACATCAGCATCTTTCAGCTGATTGTTGATCTCTTGGCAAGATTACGCTCAGTAGTTTGCTAATTGCTTTCTGAGCGGCCGGCTCACATACCCCGTAAGTTACCGACGCGATTCGAACCACTGATGATTCTCACCGTCGTCACGTTACTTTCGAGAGTATACGAGATTACGGAGAAAAGTCGCTAACTTCTAGGCCAGGAAGCCGGCCGGGTGTTTCTACTGTATGCTTATTGCTTGCTGTGTTACTACGTTCTGTGGCTGTCCGAGTCCCATTACAGTACCATACTGTTATTACATTAATTTACAGCACACATTGCTATTTCTTGGCACGTTATGTTGATTACACTTCAGGAAGGAAAATAGTAAACAATGATACATTTCACGGACATGTACAGTGAAAATATTTTCATAAATGTCGAAGATATGAAAGGAATCATCATTGGAGGATGAAATATCAATAACATTAGATATGCGGATGATACAGTATTGATTGCAGACAATGATGAGGTTTTGCAACAATTAGTAGATGCGGTTGTTGCACACAGTGAAAAACTAGGGTTAGAATTAAATTGTAAGAAGACACATATTATGGTCGTTGCTAGTAAGAAGGAAATTCCACAATGTAATATACAAGTAAATGGGAATATTCTTAAGCAAGTGAATATGTACAATTATCTCCGAGCAGTCATGACATCTGATGTGAGGTGCCTTGAAGAGGTTAGAACAAGAATCGCCATGGCGAAGGTAGCCTTTTGCAAGATGGAAAACGTACTGTTTAGTTTAGTTTAGTTTAGTTTAGTCGACGGATCAACATAACGGCACACGGGTGCAACCCATAAGTGCTCCGTTCTTCTCCTAACTCAAACCTGAGTCTGGATAAACTCAGCTCAATGCACAAACTCCGTAGCACCGGCGAGGATCCTGAAATACATTGGGTAGATTTTTAACACGAAATTTTGCCCGGGCAGCGCCGTTAGGCTACTCTTTTTCGATTTCCAACTGCCAAGGGATATTTTACGTGCGCAACAATACACACGGGCGTTCGATCTCACTACCCAGAGACCAGGGGAAATTTTTACTAGAAGTCCACGTGAAAAAATCCCGGTCCTCACCGGGGTTTGAACCCGGGACCTCCAGCACTCGAGGCGGACACCATACCTCGAGACCACGCAGCCCCCTGGGATAAACATACTGACCAATAAAAAGATGTCATTTGCAACGAGAAAAAAGAGTGTTGAGGATATCAACGATAAACAATACCAAAACAGGCATGTCAACAAACAACAGTACCAAAGCACATATGTCAACGAAATGTTTACAAAGTGGCTAATCGAACATGGGGTACTCTGTGAATCCTTGTATGTCGAGGGGCGCAAGGAAAGTGAAAATGCTATGCTGTTGGGGAATAAGGACATATCCTAAACTTATTTTCCCTGACAGTTAATTACATCTTTTATGTCCATGAAATCAATGACTGTTAAAAAAAAAACCACGCATTAGGAAAATATTTAGTTTGTCTTGTTATGAGTTGGATATTTTATTTTTCTTATTTGTTTTGTCAGCTATTTCGTAATCATTTAATTTTTAAACATCATAATATATAACAGCGAGGTTTATTTTAATTGCCCCGTCCGTTGGCAAGCGCTGAGGTTTTCATGTCTGTGAAGGAAACGTCCTCTATCTCTCTTGCTTAGTGCATTCTTGTCTCACTGGGTATGTCATCAAATTACTTCAGTGCGGCCAGCCAGATTGACGGAAAATCAATGATCTGAGATACTTTGTGTGGCTCACAAGTGTGATCTCTGTCCTTAAACTCTAAAAGGTACCGGTTCGACGCCAGCTTCTGACAATATTCTCTTAACCCGATAATGACGTACATTCTTCTAGTCTCTAGTGAACTCGATGCCTATCATTCTCTTTTCTTTGTAAGGAGGCACATCCCTGGGATCGGCTTGCCCGGAGATAGGAACCGCGGCTTTGTAAAGCACTAGGCTGTTGCGGTGTTCGATGCGCTCTCGTCGGCCCTAGAAAACCCCACGGAAACGGTGTGAATTTCGTGGGGAGCGGCCAGTGGTAAACGAACTACCCAATACATTGAAGTGAGGAATTAAAGCAGCCATGAGCAGGGCGTAGCGATTCCTTGGATTAGCCCAGTCCCAGAGCGCTATGTGCCGGCTCTGCAATTATGAAGGTCTCCTTGGATGGCGGGGAATGCCCATGGTCTGCCCCTGCCTTCCCCTGAGGGTTGACCGTGATGTCTTTGACCGTTCTAGCTTGACCAGCTGAGATGTGGACGACACCACAACAGTTAGAGTCTAATGTCCCTCGAAACCCCGGGAAGGCAAACCCGTAAAAACCCCCGCAGAAGTCGGATGTGCCGGCCTAAAAGTTGCAATTAAATTTGGCACAACGCAAACACGTCCGAGTTAAATGTCCTCCGTGTTCTGAACAACTCTGACTACCTTGTCTGCCGGGCACAGCGTCAGTACACGTCCGAACCGAAAGCTCGTTGAGTGAATTTCGTCTGCAGACTGGCCGTTCCTGGTTTGTGCGGGCAGCGGCTTGTGGCGAACGAAATGCCCAAGACATGGAAGTGAGGAATTAAAGCAGCCATGTGCAGGACGTGGCGATTCCTTGCGTGAGTCCAGTACCAGAGCGCTATGTGTCGGCTCTGCAATTATGGAAGCCTCCTTGATTGGCGGAAAATGCCCATGGACTGCCCTTGCCTTCCCTTGAGGGCTGACCGTGAAGTCTTCGACCGTTCTAACTTGACCAGATGGGATATGGACGACACCACAACAGTGAAAGTCCCCAAAGAATGCTAACCTGATTAAAAACGCACGCTAAAGTCGGATATGTTGGCCTAAGGGTTTTGGCCCAAGGGTGCCGAACGAGACATGGCGTAATTACGTCTGGAAAAAAACAAAAACAACAACAACACTCCGGATGAACACAGAAGAAGAAGAAAGTTCGTAGAGTAGGGCGAGAAACATGAGTGCTGCCGTGTGTATATTACGATAAGTAAGAGATCTGTCGGCCGTTTGGAGATCATGCAGAGTAGACCGTTATTCTCCAATGGACTGGCAAAACTTCAGAATTAGAAAACTGATCATTACTAGGAATCCTATAGTATAATTTTCCACCTGGGGATGAAAATGCTTCGGTAAAATGACGACGACGTAATGCTTCTTTCTTCAGTGAACGCAGTGTTTGTGTATTTTTTGGAAGAATGTGATGTTATTTCTATTCGTTTTCGCAAGTTGTTCCCATGAAACCACGGAAGGCAGGTGGTGGATGAAACTTTGATTGCAGCCGACAAATAGTTGTTGGTTATAGTCTCAAGTTTCGCGGCGGTAGGCAGACGATCTCTTTATCGAGACAATGGCTGCGGTATTCCGGCCAGTATGATCACTGCCAAGAAGAAAAGCAATGACAAATTACTTTCTTTATAGTTGCCTAGTTCATCATGATTCGCCTAATTACAGATCATCACAAGAAAAGGACAGCGACACTGAAATTAGCAAAATGGAATGTTCGAAAGTTAATCGACGGCGGAAAATTACATAACATCAAACAAGAAATGGAAATTGAGAAGATTAATATTAAGAATGTGCGAGACGAGATGGAAAGGGGTAGGCATTATGACAGGGTAAGATTGTAAGATTCTATAGTCTGGGGGATGAAGAACAGCAAAGAGGTGCGTATAAATTATCTTGGGTCGGTAAACATCAAAATCTGTTCAAGAATATTTGGCCGTGTCAGACAGGGTTCTACTGGTAAAATTAATCGGCAGACCGTTTAACATAAACGTCATTCAAATATATGCCCCAACAAGAGCATGCAGTGAAGATAGTATAGAGGAATTTTATAATGACATGGGGTCTGTTTTGAAGAAATGTAAAAGTTCTGAAATAAACATCATAATGGGTGACTTCAATGCAATAGTAGGAAATCAAGGCGATGGATGAACAGCCGGCTATCATGGTTTGGGAGAGCGAAACGATATAGGATACAGACTTTTAGAATGGGCAAAAAGAGCAGGAAACTATTGTAGGAAACAAATGGTTTAAACAACATTCAAGAAGAATATGGACATAGATGAGTCCTGACAGCAGAATTAGCAACTAGATTGATTACATCCTGATTAGCAGAAGGTTTAGAAATGCGTTAACGATAGCAACAACAGTTCGCGATGCTGACTGTTACAGTGATCACATACTGATTACAGGAACATTGAGGGTAAAGTTACAGAAAGTCAAATATTCACCAGGAAACACTAAATATGATCTGTGTACATTGAAAAATGACAAGGTAATACAAGATATATTAAAATAGAAGTAAAGAACAGATTGCATATACTGTCTGATATAGAGATACTATTTCAAGATGTGGATGATCAATAGGACATATTGAAGAATTCAATCTGATTGGCTATAGAAATAACTATTCCAAAATTAAAGAAAGTGGATCGTAAGAAATGGACGACTGAATTTTTTTTTATAACTAATGGAAACAAGAAGACACAACAAAGTTAATCCAGCCAAATATGTAGAACTTCACAGAAAAGTCAGAACATTATGTAAGGAAGCAGACGATGAAGGATGGCTTGAGAAAGATTTCATAGAAATTGACAAAAAAAAAAAAAAAAAACACAACAACAACACAACAGTAAAAATACCAGATGAATGCACAAAAAGAATTCAGGAGCTAACTAATAAAAGAACCTGTACTTCAGCAGGCTGCGTAAAAACAAAAGATGGAAACATCATAATAGGAAAAGATAAGAATGTTACATGTATGGTCAGATTATGTGAAAAACCTTATGATGATAACAGAGAAGAACAGTATGATATTCGAAATGATAATGACCATCAATTTTGAAGATGGAGGTTCATAATGTTTTTAATCATATGAAAATTGGCAAGACCCCCAGTTCAGACAACATCACAACAGAAATGATTAATGCTTTAGAAGAATATAGAATAAATCAAGTCACCAGACTGCTAAATACAATATATGATACTGGAGATATACCTCATGAATTATGTAATTCAATGTTTACTGCAATCCGAAAGAAATCGGGAGCCTTGGAATGTGATCAACATAGAACAATTATCATTGGAGAAAGTAACATAAATAACAGTAGATGTGCAGATAGTACAGTATTGATTTCAGACAATGAGCAGGATCTGCAACATTTAGTAGATGCGGTTGTATTTCGTCACCTTATATATATCTCGTATTCTTATATATCCCGTATTCTTATATATCCCGTATTCTTATATATCCCGTATTCTTATATATCCCGTATTCTTATATATCCCGTATTCTTATATATCCCGTATTCTTATATATCCCGTATTCTTATATATCCCGTATTCTTATATATCCCGTATTCTTATATATCCCGTATTCTTATATATCCCGTATTCTTATATATCCCGTATTCTTATATATCCCGTATTCTTATATATCCCGTATTCTTATATATCTCGTATTCTTATATATCCCGTATTCTTATATATATCTCGTATTCTTATATATCCCGTATTCTTATATATCCCGTATTCTTATATATCTCATTTTCTTATACATCTTGTTATCTTATACATCTCTTCTTCTTCTTAAATACCTCGTCATCTTATATATCTCTTCTTCTTATATATGTCGTCTTCTTGGTTATATTCAACACTCCTCTATGAAACAGAAAGATGTAAGAAGTATCATAAACTGTACAAACAAACCCAAATACTTAATATTGTTATTGTCTGCATATGCAACTAGAAGTTTAGCTCATGCAAATGACAGCCCAAAATAGCACACATTTACGGCCGAATATAAGAAATTGTTTCATATAGCTGCTACATATATCATTAACACTGTCGCTGTAATCCTGACAGGCCGGATAGATAATGAATCTGCAGAAATAGAACCTATTTATATACTATTCTATAAGGACTAATAGTTAAACGTGAAATTAGGATGATATGTTTACTAACTAACCAGTTATCCTGCTTACATAATGTTGGAAAAGCGAATCCTACCATATGAACAACTGTGTTAGAACACTCCATCACGCTGGCACACAGAAACAAGATGCTGCCACTAACGATGGATGTTGCCACGCCGGAACTTAAATACTTGCTGAAAGTTATTACAGCAGGATGAAACACCCTTATCAAAGAAATCAATACAATTTGCTATATACTACAACAGAATTAACAAGCAAATACCTATATTATATATTACCCTTACAAGATACGTCGCATGGGAAAAGATAATTCGACGAAAGAACACTGAACAATATGAGGAAGTTGGACACAGAAGTACATAAAAATGCCTGGTATAAATAACTCTCCCCCGATGGTGTTTCCACCTTGTCGTGGTGGGGGAGCTTGAGTTTCTCAATGACCCTGAGAGCTATGCCGGCGGTAGCGTAGCTACCAGCAGGGCCTCCCAAGCCGGACAGGTCAAAGGGTAGAGAACAGACAAAGAGAAACACCCTGGTCCTCCAGGTTGGGGGTTGAAGCGTGGGGTTAACATCCCCACCTTTGTAAAAACCTTTCTTTGTTACGAAACAAATACATGAGCCTCGATATCGGACTGACTTATCTGGACAACGACCTTGGAACGTTAAAGGACTTTTGAGATTTGGAACATGGAATGTACGGACACTATATCAAGCTGGAGCGGCCGAAGAACTAACCCGGGAGCTGGTTGAATATCAAATGGATATCACAGCAATTCAAGAAATAAGGTGGCCAGGAGAGGGTACTTTAGAGCAAAATGGAATGATTATAATATATGGAGGAAACACCCAAAATAAACATGAATTAGGAACAGGATTTGTCATCAAAAAAGAGTTATGGGGGAACATTTTAAACTTTAAAGCTTTTAATGACAGGATTAGTAAATTACGAATAAAAGGTAAATGGAAAAATATAACGATGATTAATGTACATGCACCTACTGAAGAGAAAGAAGATGATATTAAAGAAGACTTTTATAATGATCTGGAAGATGTCATAGAAGAAACCCCCAGACAGGACATCCTGATTGTGCTGGGAGACTTCAATGCAAAAATAGGTAGAGAGCAAACTAATAAAAAAGTGGCCGGTATGGAAAGCCTACATACAACTTCAAATGATAATGGATGGAGAGTCATCAACCTGGCAGAAGCCAAAGGACTGCAGATTAGCAGTACCAGACTACAAAGAAAGGATATACACAAACAAACTTGGAAATCATGTGACAAGAGAACCTATAATCAAATAGATCACATTTTAATTAACAACAGAAATGCATCAAACATACAGCAAGTCAGAAGTTATAGAGGAGCTGAGTGCCACAGTGACCATTTCCTCGTTGGAGCAAAATTTAAAATAAAACTTAAGAGAGCTTTCTATACTAAATTACAAAGATTACACCCAACATATAACAGAGAAAAACTACAAGACATTACAGTCAAAGAGAAATTTACAGATGAAATAAAATGTAAACTTGAAACTTTTCAAAACCCTTTGGAGGAAAGCGTTGACCAAACTTGGTTGAACATCAAGAATACACTTCAATCTACCGCAGAAGAATGTCTCGGTGTGTCAACCACGCATAGAAAGAACAGATGGTTCAATCAAAAATGTGAAGAAGCAGTCACTAAGAAGAAGAATGCCAGACATGTATGGTTAAATGACATCAATAACATCCAAAAGGAAGAGCATTATAGAAATGAATGTAAAGAGGCTACAAAAATAGTCAGACAGCAGAAGCGAGAATATATGAGTAATATAATCAAAGATATGGAAACTAATCACCAGAAAAATGAATCCAGAAAGTTTTTTAAAGTACTGAAGTCAATGAAACGAGGGCACCAACAAAACACATATGGTTTAAAAGACAAAAATGGGAATATGATAAATACCAATGAAGAAATGTGCAACACATGGAAAGAATATTTTATTGAATTACTAAATTGTGAAGCTCCAAGTAACATTTTCCCACAGGAAGAGGTTCTAACATGCGAACCACAAATTGAAGAACCTACATTTGAAGAAATCCTATATGTAATCACACGACTTAAAAACAATAAGGCAACTGGGACTGATGGAATTGCTGCTGAATTTATAAAGGCAGGTGGCCATGCATTACATCTAAAGCTATACGAACTAATAATAAAAATCTGGAGGACAGAAGAATTACCCCATGACTGGAAAGAGTCATTATTGATACCTATCTTTAAGAAAGGAGACAAGTTCCAATGTGGAAATTATAGAGGAATATCACTACTGTCCACAAGCTATAAGATACTATCCGCAGTATTACTAAATAGACTAAAACCATATTCAGAAGACATATTAGGTGACTACCAGGCGGGTTTTAGACAAAACAGATCAACAATAGATCAGATATTTATCTTACGACAAATAGCCGAGAAACATTGGGAATATAAAAGAGATCTCCATAACATTTTTGTGGATTTTAAAAAGGCTTATGATAGTGTCCATAGGAATAGTCTATGGAATGTTATGCAGGAATTTGGAATACCAAGGAAGTTAATTAACATGACCAAACTATGCATGGAAGATACTTATAATATAGTAACATATAAAGGCAGGAAATCAGACCCCTTCCAAATAACATCTGGCTTGAAACAGGGTGATGCACTATCGCCGCTACTCTTCAATCTGGCTCTAGAGAAAGTTGTAAGGAAGGTAAAGGAGGAATGTGATATTGGAGGAACATCCAGGCTGCTTGGTTATGCAGATGATATAGATATTATAGGGCAAAGTGAACAAAAGACATTAGAAATATTGACTCACTTAAAGGAAAAAGCCCAACAGATGGGGCTGGTTATCAACCAAGATAAGACAGAATATATGGTAATTTCAAGAGACGGAATGGCTAAAAACTCTGGCCACATACAAATAGATAATATGACCATTAAAAGAACGGAAACATACAAATACCTGGGTACAATCTTCAACTGCTCCAACATCATAAGGGAAGAAATACAAACTAGAATCAACTCTGGAAATAAGATATACTATGCACTACAACATCTACTAAAATCAAAGGCGCTATCTCGTAACACCAAAATCACAATATACAAAACACTGATCAGACCAGTTGTGCTGTATGGCTCTGAAACCTGGAGTACAACGAAAGGAGACGAAGCCTTGTTACAAACCTTTGAGAACAAAATTTTAAGACGCATCTTTGGACCCATTAGGGATACACAAAGTGGAGAGTGGAAAAGAAGAAGTAACAAAGACATTTATGATTTGTTTAAGTCCCCGCTAATCACTGGTATCATGAAGGCTAATAGACTACAATGGCTGGGGCATATAGAAAGAATGGAAGATAATAGGGAAACAAAACTCGCTTACACTCAGGAAATAAATGACCGTAGACCCCGAGGTAGACCAAGAAGGCGGTGGAGAGATAATATACATACAGACCTACAAGCACTTGGAATCAACGACTGGCAAGAGAAGGTCCACCAGAGAGACGAATGGAGACAGATTGTATTTGCAGCAAAGAACCTCAATGGCTCGGAATGCTGAAGAAGAAGAAGATAAATAACTAATTACAGGAGAACTACAGTCACAAAAAGCGCGTTCTATTTTGACAATGAAGTCGTTATCCGAAGAGAGAAAAAATATCGTCAACATAGTTGCAAGGCCAGCATGTAACTAAGAGACAGAATTATAAATACAGATGAGAATAGAAGTACCAGGAAAGTGATATCGTGGGCGTGGCAATAAGTCATGTCAAGTTCTTCCTCGTTTCCTTTAAGAGGTGAGCACGCACACCTTGTTATGATGCATCTGAAAGGTGGGTGTTTCCGGCTAAAACATGCATTTGGTTAAGGTTGTCTTCCTCTAGATACATTCCGAGGCTAATGAAACTAGAACATTATAAACAACAATAAGGAAGAGAAACACATCTTTATTTGGTAATGAAATGAGAAGAGAGGCACTGGAGAACATCGTGACGACTGGAAGGAAACAGGAGAAGAGAGGCAGAAGCCAACCAAGAGAAAAGAAAATATGCTGAATGGATTGAGACTGGCATGGAGGAATATCAGCAGCAGAGTCGATCCAGGAAACCAAAGACTGAGATCTGTGGAGAGACATGAACGCCCACGCCTGCTGGCATTGCACTTGATGATGATGAGATAAATTCCATCCATGGTAACGAGCTCTATCTACCATGGGTAGGTTTTCTTTTCTAACATTGTTTTCCAGGGCAGGCGCCCTGTGGCCTACTCTTTGTAATGTGTAACTGCTTTGGGATTCTGAAAGTGCACTTCCTGCACACGAGTCTTCTTGTTTTTCACCCTTGTTCGAGGAGGCGAGGAATTCGATATCACTACCCAAGAGATCAGAGGGACGTGTATCAATAGACATCATGGCTTTTGAACACTTCCCAGCCCTATGATGGGATTGAACTGGTACCTTCTGATCCTTAGACGGAAATCGTTACCTCTCAGCTACGGCTTTCCTGTCAAGTTATTCTGTTCTAAGACACAACAGCGTTCACCTATGCCACTGCACCATATATAACTGACAGAGATATAACTATCTTGTGATAATTCATGAAATTACTCTTTGGAAATTAATAAAACAATTTTCTCCAGACTTCCATTTTCTTAATACTCCTAATGAATATCGTCATCAAGTGTCTTGCTGAATGGCGTGGGCGATCACTGGTCTCCACATCTTTTAATCTCCAACAGTTTGTATCAGTTCGTGTCACAGGCAAAACAGACTAAACAGTCTTCTATCGTCGCCCCACCACAAACACCCCTCAAACACCCATATTTATCCAATGAGGTGGTTTGCCTTGTTGCATCTATTTTCGATCATAGTCTTCTGATTTGCCATTTGATGATATTATACGTCCTAGGTACTTGAAACTCTTTACTTGTTTCAAGTTATGATCATTTAGGTAAATCGTTGTCGCTTTTTCTTCTTTAGTTATAGTCAGTACCTCTGTTTTAAATACTTCAATGGGATATAAAGGGCAAAATAGATAAGAAAAGAGATAAGAAAGAGCAAAACAGTGTTCTTTGGTCACATAAGACGAAGACAGACATTGAGCTATCAGTCTCAGAAGGTTAAGACGAAGAAACTAAGAGATGATGCTGAATGGTCTCAGGCGATGGCATGTAGTAAATATGATCAATAGAAATCATTCAGAACACTACGGAATGGCATATGTGGACAGACATCCACGTCTACCCAATGTCACATAGCTTGATGCTGTTGATTGTAAGCTACCCCATTCAACTAATTCCATTAAGAAATTAAAATTAATATCAATATCTGAGAAGCTTCCTTAAGACGGTCGTGGCCAGAGTTTCTATCTTAAGAAAACATCTATCGATGTTTCCAGAAGAAAACAAAATCCTTTTGTAACCATGAATCCATTACCTGATTGAGTTTTGGGACAACAGAAAAAAATTCAGTAATAAACCGGAGTGACAATAAACAGAAAAAAGACTGTTACCAGATGTGTCCATGGAGAAAAACAGAAACTTCAGGATTCAAAGCAATGAAATATAACATCCATTTAATCTGTTAGGATTATGTAAAATTGCTGTGCTGTTAGCGTCGGGGTGCATGGATTCACAGCACAAAATTGTATTACAGACAAGCTGATAGACTTACATATAATCGTAGCTGGCTGGAATGATATATGAAATCAGTGATGGATGGATGGATGGATGGATGGATGGATGAATGGATTGGATTGGTGGGTGGATAATGATTGGATGAGTGGATAGGTGTATGGCTGGGTAGATGACTGGATGAGTGGGTTAATGATGGATAGGTGGGTAGACGGACCGGATGGACGGAGCGATTAGTATGTGCATTGAGAGGCGGACAGACACACTGGCAGACAGAGAAACACACTGACAGACAGAGAAACAGGCAGACAGAAAAACAGACAGACAGACAGACAGACAGACAGACAGATGGAAGGACGGTCCGACCGACCGACCGAAACCGATCCGACCGACCGACAGACCGACCGACCGACGGCCGGCTCGCCGGGAGGGAGGGAGGGAGTGAGGGAGGGAGGATAGATAGATAGACAGACAGACAGACAGACAGACAGACAGACAGACAGACAGACAGATAGATAGATAGATAGATAGATAGATAGATAGATAGATAGATAGATAGATAGGTAGATAGATAGATAGATAGATAGATAGATAGATAGATAGATAGATAGATAGATAGATGACATGGGTGGTCACGCGTGGGGTGGTCACGCATGGGTGGTCACGTTTCGCTATCTCACACGACCACCAGCGTCGTGGATCAACTCTGTGTCCTTGTCTCGACCATACCACGTGGCCAAGCCATCCAGGTATTTAATCCTCTGCTTTCCCCCTGTTCTCTTTCCTTCAGTCGTGCCAATTGTTACCAAGTTCTTAAATTTATATCTTACATACACTACTAGCTGCTTAAAGGATGTAAAGCGAATCAGTCTCACAACCCCGACATACAAGGTGCGAAGTCAGTCGCAGGGAATTTAGAGCAGATCGTTATGCCTTGATTTTCATTACAATGTTATGCATGCGGGCGGCCAAAGGTCCTTTACCAGAGCTCGTCGATTGCTACTGGAGGAAAGGACTGTCTACCTGTTCTGACGTACACTCATGTCTGCAAAACAAATATGCTGGTTCTAACACTTCACACATCCACTGCTGGCTCCTGCAACGAGACATTGTTTTTATGAGCGTCGGCCTTCAGAAAGCAATTACAATTTCTTATTTGCATGGTCTTTACAGGACGTTGCAATCAACGCAACATATATTGGCTGTTTATCGTGTATTAGGCAACTTTATGTTCAGCAGGTTGCCATTGCTTCCTCAACGACTGACGCCCCATACCATCGTAGTCAAAGCAAAGCAGTATTTTTACAAATTCATGTGTCAGTTTTGGAATCCTCGACACGGTATGCCCGGAATTATGTAACAGCGTTTCACTAATTTCTAAGCCCCAAACGCAGACTATCACAAGCTGCCACTAATCTCTAAGCCATACACGCCGACTATCACAAACTACCACTAATCTCTAAGCAACAAACGCCGACTATCACAAACTACCACTAATCCCTAAGCAACAAACGCCGACTATCACAAACTACCACTAATACCTAAACCACAAACGCCGACTATCACAAACTACCACTAATCTCTAAACCACAAACGCCGACTATCACAAACTATCACTAATCTCTAAACCACAAACGCCGACTATCACAAACTACTGAACGTAAAGTTTACTAAAAATGCACACTCACTAACTACAGGGGTTGTTGATTGCAACATCCGCAAAGTATATGCAGCTAACAAACTCCCAAAGCAAAAGTCACAGCGGATGAAAACCCATCACTCCAATGAGACGCCCTACAGGCCAAACGTCGGTGAAAGATTTCCCCAAAGAAACAATGTTGCCAGTTTGAGTGACATTCCAGCATTCGGCCTTGCCTATGTCTGTCAGGTTCGGCTGTTACTTAGTGTGCTCTCTGGAACATGCTTCTTTCCCAGAAAGAGTAAAATAAATACCCATACATTTGTTTGTATATTGCTCTTCTAGCCTTTGGGCCTCCCCTGAGTTCTCTGTTTACTTCTGTAATATAAAAATAAAAAGTTAGTTGCGTGTCGTTTAGAAGACTTTGAATTCAACCCCGGCATTTGTTTGTTTGTGATTTTATATTTGACTTTGATTTCTGAACAACCGATGCCACATATTGTCGAAATCGACACATAGCGTTCTGCTTCCAAATCGAAAGCGGGTGGTTTTATATTCTGGATCCCTGTGTGCTTGGGGTATTGCGAAACTGCATTCACTAAACTCTAAGTCACGAACTGTGCCGAGGGTCGACACGGGCTAGCGTAGTTATAACTTCTATCCTTTCGACAACAGGGACTTCGATGAATGTTACAACAGCCTTAGAGGACACAGTGGTTTGACGTTATAATACAAAATAATTAAATACAGTAAGTACGTAAAATGTCAACTGCGTATCCATTACAGGGTGTAGCAGTCAACTCCAGCATTTATTTGGCTTTTTGTGATTGCTGAGAATGTTTACGTTCAGTAATTTGTCATTGCTTTTTGAACGTCTGGCACTCATACCATTGCATGGAATACCAAAGCTAGACGGTCTGTTTCCAAATTGCCCGCAGACATCCAATTCTTTGTGTTCTGGCCCAGGACAGAGAAGACATAGAGAACGCTGCGACAACCGGACAGATTGTGTGTTTTAAAGACAGAGGACACAGATGGAGAACATGCTTGACATGGTAGCATCTTGGCAAGGATAGTATTCAGCTATAGAATTTATCATGAAAACATGAAACAACTGTTTGTGGAGAAACTTCATCCCCACCGCCGGCCTGGCCCATGCCAATAAAAATGAATGAGATTATATCATTTTTCTGTTGTACAAATATAGAGTGTATTTTTAATGACTGTGGGATGTTTGAAAATATTGCCGTTCCAAGTTTTGTATTCACCCTCTGTGGAGTTCATACAACATAAAAGGTAAATACAAAACTTGGAACGGCAATATTTTCAAAAACCCCACAGTCATTAAAAATACACCCACTATGACAATAATAATGAATGAGATGGGTGTCGAAGTACACTTGTGCTTTGAGCGAGGCGCTGTCGTCATTTAGAGACGGCAACAAGAAGGGTAGTAAGCGTAGTGTTCAAACCATGGGTGTGGTTATATGGTGCCTACCCCACATTGTAGACCACTCAGAGCCTGGCGGGTGATATTAGAGGTTATTAGTTGGCCTTACGTCAACGTACCGCCTCTAGTGACGCAGGAGGTTACGCATGTAATTCGTAATCCGCATACCGCGTTCGAAACACAGCTGCGGGCGATTTGGAAGCAGATCGATTTGCGTTGGTTTGCATACAATGGTAAGAGTGCCGGTCGTTTAGAAATCAATGGCAAAATAATGAACGTAAATTTGCCCAGGAATCACAAACAGTCAAAAAATGCTGGGGTTGACTGCTACGTCCTGTAAAGGATATGCAACTAACTTTAACTATGTCAAAGCACACTTGTTCTGTAGCGAGGCGCTGTCAACATTTGGAGCCGTTATTTGGAGCCTTATGTAGTCACTATAACTGTACATTTTTATAATGGCGGCAGTGTCCTCTAATCTATACTTCTTTCTGTTTCTTTTATGACTACCAATCGATACCTCTGACTGTATTTCTCATGCTATTTCAATGGCATCAATTGATCCCCAGTAAATGCGAATTTTTATGTCTACAACATGACTGTTGTGTTCATTCCTCTTTCTTGTCCAGCAACATCCACTGTTACAGATGAATAAACACATCATTTGGATAGGCTAGAAGCGCTTCTCAATCTCCAGTAAGACATGACCAGACAAAGGAATGCCGGCTTATGACATTCGGGTAGAATGAAAGGCAGAAACGTGAGAGAGAAGAGAAAACCTTGAATGGAGAATAACCACGAGGAAACAAAACCCAGACTGAAGGGAGAAAACACGCACACATTTTATGTCTGCTGGTTGTATACACATGTTTTGGCTGTCAATTTTTAATCAATCACTGATTTATATTATACATTTTGGCTGTCAATACTTCATCAATCACTAATTCATATTATATGTTTTGGCTGTCCATATTTCATCCATCGCGGGTCTATTTGTAAACTGAGTGAATAAACATATGGATAACAACGAGGGCAGTAAAAGTAAAAGACTCCTACTCAGGTCATAGGGCGAAGTGGCTATATGGTGATGTCCCCATACTGTGGATCACTTGGCATGTGATTCGTGATTTGCTGAATACGACACCAACCGCCTTGACTTCCCACACAATTTCCTAATACCCATTTTAAAATAGGTTCAAATCAGTTTTCTTTTAAGTTAAAAAAAATCTGGTATGATACGAATTCGAACACAGTACCAAAACGACAGGTAGCCTGCTAGCTACCGCGCTACCGAGAATTCCCAAATAAAGACATTAAGGGTTACTTATTTCCTCGGTTTTCTACACTATGTTGAACATATAATTTATAACAGATCCTTTCAATAACCGAGACCTCAAACAAGTTTATACAATTATTTAAAGACACAGCGTGTGATTCTATACAACAAGAAACAACAAGGATTATAGTAAATAAATAGAAAATAACTATTTTCCACTTCTTAAGAAGCAATGGACATATGGTACTAGATTTTTTTTCAGCAATTCAGTAGACACTTGACCCATCAGGAAGTAAAATAAGTAAGTCGAGAATCCTGTTTAGCTCATTAGGCTTGATTTTTAAAGATATGCTAAAAGCGCATTTGGGATATCGCTCTGGAGACACATGTATATTGACCAATTGGCACTCGATGACGAATGTGGTGAGTATATCACAGGCCGCCTTTATTCTTCAATACAATTCCAACTATCCATTTTAGGATGGGTCTTCTTGGGAGCCCAGATCAATTTTAAACATCCACCCGGGTGCGGATTCAAACTCATGATTACCATGGAAAGAGAGCGTGTAGCCATTACCTTACCGCGGTTTCCTTCCATCAAGAAGGTTCGAAAAACATTGGTCCCAGATACTGGTATCCTGGCTTGAACTAATAACTTTAGATGTCTCTGGTATATTTATTCGGAGTCCCTCTTGTGAACATATCAGTTTTTTAAAAAAAAAAACATAATTTGCCTTTCTTCAAGCATTCTTTTTTGTTAAATCGTTCATTTTACTTGCCTTATTTTCCAGTTTCTTCATTATATCCACTCACCAGTGCTACAATGCAAGCGACTACCTCAACACCGCCAGTAGCAGAAATGTACACAACACACGCACGAGCAGACTCGCGGTATATTTTCCGGTAATCTCCGTTTTATTGTCATCCTGCGGCCAGGGTTATCTCTCCTCTGCTCCATCTCTGATTTGTCACCCAATCGAATGTCATAATCCGCCATTCCATTGTCTGGGGCGGCAATCCGCGGGACATACCTCAATAAATTAATTCTCCAAACTGCAGGAGACATATTAAAGATTTTCATTTCTCCACCAGCTGCAGTACCCCTACCTTCTTCTTAGTTCATTACTGTGACTCTTTTTTTCGTTTGGCTGCTGGATGCATTTTACAAGCCGTTAACAGTTTTCTTGGTCGTAATCCCGTCCGTTTGTGGGGAAAATCAATGCGTTCTTATGATTACTTCCGAGCTACTTTATGACACAATTTGTCTTCTTGTTATGTGTCTTCCTACCTCCGGTTAGCAATTACTTAAAGGCAAGAGTCACGTTGCCAACACACATCTTAATCTTTATTTTTCTTCTTACTTGTTCTTCTTGGATAGATTCTTGTTTCTTTCTTTTTTAAGACTCGACATTACATCTTTCCAGACAAGCTTATAGGTCCCCACTCCCTCCAGCAAATGTTGTAAGTCATAAATGCTGATCGTATCAGTCACACATTATTTGTTGACACATTGGATTCGTTTCCTCATGCGTCCCTCTTTGCTGAAAACAGTCGAATATCCTTTACAGCACGTAGTAGTCAAACCCAGCATCTTGTGGCTGTTTATCATTCTTGGGCAATTGCATATATATATATATATATATATATATATATATATATATATATATATATATATATATATATATATATATAGTAGAAATTATCATCCCTATAGATCCCATGTGTGTGTATGCGTGTGTGTGTGTATGTGTGTGTGTGTGTGCATGTGGGTAGGTAGGTAGTTATGCACGTAGATATGTATTGGGTGGATAGATAGGTGAGTGGGTAAGCATACAGATAACTAGGTCGGCATGTGGGGAAGTAAATAGGTAGATTTTTAAGCAAATGGTTACGCAGGCATTTAAGTAGGTATATAGGTATGTAGGTAGACTGGATGGTAGGTAGTTAGATTATTATGAAAATATTTAGGCAGACACCGCTTATGGAAGCTGTTTAAGCGTTTATCTTGGTGTGAGTAAGTTGACCAGGCTTAACTGTCATAAAGAAGAGTACTAACGACACAGGCTTGATAGACAAGGACTTTTGTTTTGGCAGTAAGCTTCCAGTTCTCCCAGGCTCTTTTTGTTAACCTGTTCGTTGTTGTTGCTGCCTTACCAATCCTGATGTTGATTTATTGTTCTAGGGATAATTTGCTATTCACCTCTGATCCTAGATATGTAAAATGATCTACTATCTCCAGTTGGGCGTCGTCAATAAAGATTGATAGAAACCCATGTGCACCATGTGGCATAATCTGTGTCTTCTTTTTGCTCATTGTTAAACCAAATTCAGAACAAGCATTGGAGAATGCAGATGGTAGACATTGTTAGTCTTCCTCAGAGAAGTCGTAATTGCAGCATCATCTGCTAAAGCAACTCTCTGACCAGTACCCTCCTAATTTTGGCCTTGGCCTTCAATCTCTGAGTATTGTATAGTCCGCCATCTGAGCGTGAGTGAATGTATATACCACAATCCTTGTCAAGAAAGGCATATTTCAGAAGAAGTGAAAAGTATATTCCAAAGAGGGTGGGAGCTAGTACACAACCTTGCTTAACTCCACTCTTGATTTCAAACTCTTCAGAAGTTGCACCACCAAACTTGATTATACCCTTCAGGCCTGTGTGGAATAATTCCATAATAGACAGAAAAGTTGGTGGCAGCCAATCATCTCTAGTGCCTTGAACAGACCCTCACGACTGACCAATTCAAATGCCTTTGTGAGGTCGATGAAAGCAATAAACAGTGGCTGATTCTGTTCACGGCATTTTTCTTGCATTTGTTGAAATGAGAATATCATATCAATGGTAGACCTGTTCTGTCGGAAACCATTCTGTGATTCGTGGTAGACTTGATCTCCTAGTACTTGAAGTCTACGCAGAACAATTCTGACAAATACTTTCCCTACAATACACAGAAGTGAGATACCCATATAGTTGTTACAGTCGCTCTGATCGCCCTTGTTCTTGTACAATGTTATAATGCTTGAGTTTTTGAAATCCCGTGGGACTTGTTCTTCTCGCCAGCATAGCTCTATTAGCTGGTGGATCTGTATAGTGAGTGTGTCTTGCCTACTACTAATAACCTCTATTGGAATCCCTTCCTTACCTGGAGCCTTGCCAGATGCAAGTTCATTTATAATATACTTAACTTCTATTATGGTGGGAAGCATGTCCAAGTGGTCAAGAGTTGGCAGGGTCTTTATGGCGTTGAGGGTAGCATCTGCTAGTTGGTCTCACTTGAGCAAAGCTCCAAATAGTGCTCTACCCATCTGTCCATCTGCTGTTTCTTATCAGTGAGGATATCTCCAGTCAACGTTTTTAGTGGTGCATTTCTTTTGATCATTGGGCCACATGCTTGCTTTATCCCTTCATATATACTTTTATGTTTCTATTATCACTTGCATTGTGGAAGGACTAACATAACTTGATCCAATAGTCATTTTCACACTGCCTGGCAGCCTTTTGCACATCTTTCCTAGCTTGCTTCAGCTCACTGAGAGTGTTACGTGTTGTTCTTTCCTTGTTTCTTAAGAGAGATGTCTTCTTTTTATCATTTAGGGGCTGCTTTGTCTGGCTGTTTGTCGCAAACCAGTCCTGCCTCTTATGATCCACAGTGCTGTATACCCCTACCGCTGTTTTATAAAATGTGTCCTTAATTTTACCAAACTTTTCACTTGCTGTACAATTTTCTGATGTATCAGTGAAAGCGTCTTCAAGTTGCTGTTGGAACTCAAAGCACTTATCATGATCGTGTGTGTGAATATTATTAATCCTGGGGCTAGATTTCTGTTTAGCTGTGTATATTGTGTATATTATCTTTGGCCTCAGTCTAACCCTTGCAACAACCAAAGAACGATCCGTATCACAGTCTGCACTGTGGTAACTTCGAGTTAATGATGTTTGGTTCAGATGTTGTCTCCGTGCGATGATGAAGTCCAGCTGATGCAAATGGCCGAATCTTGGATGTTTCCATGTGACCTTGTGCAGCTCTTTTGTTTTAAAACAAGGAGTTTGTAATACCTAGGTCATTTCTGGTGCAATGCTCTAACAGCCTTTGCCCATTTTCATTCCTGCGACCGATGTTGTATTTTCCAAGGCACACTGGCCATGAACTCGAGTCCTTGCCCACATCACCGAGCATATAAATGTAGTCGGATTGTGGAACTGCCTTGATCACATAGTCTAACTCTTCATAGAACGAATCCTTCAAATCATCAGAGGAAGTGAGTGTCGGTGCATATGCAGTGATAATGGTGGTAAAACACAAGAGGTTGCCAAGCGCAGGCTTTCATTACTTCCATCTGGAATTTCAATCATTCCCAATAGCGAATTCTTCACTTCAAAGCTCACACCAAGTTTCCTTTTTTTCTGCCCGCCCTCTACTTTTCCAAAAAAGGTGTAAGTGTTTTCCCTAAGTGACCCTTCCTCGACGAGGCGAGTCTCCTGCTGGCCACCAATATCAATGTTAAGACAACTGAGTTCGGCATCAATCACAGCCGTTTTTCTCACATCGGCAATATTCGTCAGGTCAGTGGAAAATCCTGGAATCATGGTTCTTATGTTCCAGGTTGCAAGTCGTAGCTTGGGGTTTATATTTTTCTTTTTAGTAGTACCTGATGCATTGGGTTTACAGCCTGTGATTCATATTTTGTCCTAGCAACAAGCACCCATTGAAGCGGGAGATGCGAACTTGAGGCGGGCGGTAGCTGATCACCTGTAGGTGTTTCCCACAGTCAAAGGCAACGCGTGGCGCCCCATGTCTACGCCAATTGACAAGGACTTATAACCCGTAACTGCTACCTCTCGCTTTGATTCCGAGACCGGTTAAGACCAGGGATGTAGTTATACCTCTCCATAGCACAAAGCCTGGGCTAAAATATAGAGATCATGTAGTTGCCCATGCAGCATGATCCCTCTCTTGGCCTGCCTAGTTCACTCCAGAGCAATACATCTGGAACAATACAAGCTGCAGAAGTTGCCGGATCAGCAAAGCAATGCTCTAACTGTTCGCTTGCAGGAGCTTCGATCCTAGACGAGCTGCCAACCAAGACTTAGGGCCTGGTCTGCCCTGCCATGACATTTTGTCTTTAGGTTGCATTTCCTCGCACCAGGATAAGGCTTGTACCCTCCCAATTGCGCTCTTCCGCCCGAAGCCGTTGGCACAATGGGTGTCGGGTTTGATAAGCGCCGCCCAACATTCGGCGCTGACAGAAAGCAGGTAGTACCGTCTACTGTCATACGGTAGCTCAGTCATATCTGACTAAGACCTGACACTAGTCTGACAGACAGACATGTAGGGAGGTGGATAGTTTAGAAGCTGGGTTGGTAAGTATAGTAAAACTTCGAATAACCGTCAGTGCCCGGACCAGGGCTGTGACAGATAACCGAAGAGACGGAAAACAGAAATATATTAATACATATGAACAGTAACGTGTTTTTACTTCGGACTCGAGTCGAAAATGAAAATACAATCCTTTAAAAGTGAATAATGCATACGTATTGTACTTAATTTTATAAAACGACCAATATAAAATTCAATATAAGAGTAGTAATGTACAGCAATGTATTGTAATACTATAAACCTACGTTACTTTAAAATAATCTGCCATATCTTTCTGTGTCTTTGAGGCTCGAGCTTTCTAAGCAGCGATGTTCTGTATTTTACGCAGAAATAGGATCTGCGTTGCATTTGCCTGCACTTGCATTTCAAAACAGTCGATGCCCTTGGATAACATTGTTTTTGATTATGGGTGGCTAGTTGTAGGCCATTGGTTGAGAACTGATACTTTATCGTCATCAATTTCTTCTTCTTTAAAGGTAGTCACACTAGAAACAATTTCATCATCGTTCAAACTTTCAAAACCTCCATCCATTTTCTCACATTCCAAACAATCTGCTACTTCTTCTGGCGTAATGTTTTCACTGTTTAGTCCTACATTGTGGCACAGTTGGATAATTTCATTAACACTGACAGTCTCAGTTCCTTCAAATTCGTCAATAGGTTGAGGCAAGTGTTTATCCCATCCATTCTTTAGGTTTGACACTGTAAGGTCAGCCCTGGCAGTGGCGACATTGAAAATAGCGTCCTTTATGTTGTATCTCTTACTTGGGGGGGGGGGGGGGGGGGGCGATGATGGGTAACATAAACTTGCAGTTAAGCGAATGGCGGTTAATCGACGTTTCAATGTATGGTTAAAGAAATGAAAGTCGGTAGGTATGTGTTATGAAGGTAGGAATGTATGCAGGAAGGTAGGTAGAGAGGTAGTAGGTAGGTAGTTAGGTAAGTGAGCAGTGCAGGCATTTAGATGCTGCAGGTACAGATGCGAATCACTCATTTTATCTTGCCCAACCTGCTATTTCCTCAAACACCGACTGTGAACTGATCTATCAATGTGACACGTCTTATACACTGTATCAATAGAACCGCTTCAAAACTGTTTGCATGTCTCCTTAATTGAGCGGAGTCGAAACATTGCAAAGGTCGTCACTACTTGTACTTCGCTATGTCTAAAGAAAAGATCGTGCTTGATGTAGCTCAAGGTCAGAGACAATCCGCGTCATTGAAATATTGAATAGGTTAACACCACCTCCGGTAGTTGTGGTGGCACGGTCATTAGTCGGCTTGCTGGTAACATAGTGGTTTGGATTCGATCCCCAGGAGGGGTGGGGTAATTTTTCAACCATAGCGGTCTGGAGTCTGCACCTGTGTATTTTAATATATAGGGTGTATTTTTAATGACTGTGCAGTGTTTGAAAATATTGCCGGTACAAGTTTTGTATTCAGCCTCTGTAAAGTTCATGCAACATAATAGGTAAATACAAAACTTGGAACGGCAATATTTTCAAACACTGCACAGTCATTACAAATACACCCTGTACTTATTAGCACTGGATGAATGATGTAGTTATTGTCACATCGGCTTCCTGCACTTCCCATGACATTCGCTTTTGTTCTATCTGTTTCTCTTTATATATGCGACAGATATGAATAACACATGAAGAATCATGTCGATATAATGACAAGTAACAGTATTTCTACAGAAAACATGCAGATATAGACAACCGGGTCTCTCGTTTCACACGCAGTGAATATAAACTTAACCGGTTTGCAAATGATTTCTGTCCTATATAACGCTACAACTATAAATGACACGATTTATGACAATATCTTTCAGGCTTACTGTGTATGTACGTCTTCGCGGGTTACGTCAGTCTTAGACACGAAATGTTCTGGGTTTCAATCCTCATGAGGTCCTGCTTGTCTTGTTTTCCCTTTGGGCCCTAGAGTTTGTAACAAATAAATGCATAATACCCGGGGAGGAAACATTGTCAATCTAGGCATAATCACAGCCAGATCGTAAGCGCCATACTGAATTATAACCCGTGTTTTTTTCCATATCCTATCTACAGGACATTGCAGTCAACACCAGCAATTTTCAGCTGCTGTTGATGTCTTAGCAAGTTTTACGTTCGGTAAGTTGCCACTGCTTTCTGGACGACCAGCTCACATACCTTTCCGTAAGAAGCCAATGCGACGAGATCCGTTGCCGAAATAAATCACAAACATCTAAAATATGCTGGGGTTGATTGCGATGTCATGTAAAGTAGATGAAACTAATTTTAATGTATCGAAATTAGGATTTGAATTCAGTCTTCTAGCGGATTAATTAACGAATCAATCAATCAATCAATCAATCAATCAGGTGACGTCTCCACAATGAAGGCTGGCTGCAATGGATCTCCAACACTATCTGTCTCTCGCACTGACTGTACATTCTGTCAGATTGATGTTCGTCCATCTCTTGATGTTATCTTCCCTCTTGTTTCGTTGTCTGCCTCTTGCTCGCTTGCCTTCGACTTTGCCCTCCAGTAGAAATCATCATCCCTATAGATCCCAATTATGGTCTTCATTTTCTTCTCTTGCACTTGATTCTCCGTTGGACACAGGTCTTCGACTAATTTACTTCTAGCCGACCTATCTCATGCTATCACCCGCAGCTCTCTCCATGTTCTCCCCTCACTGTCTGTAATTCTCTACTATATCCGTTGTAAAGTCTTCCAATTTTTCGATTTCTCTGTGGGTTCCTGACAAGGAAGAGTCTGGTTCAAACAAACCTCAGGTTTTCTCAATGTATGTTCGTCCTATCCAGCACTAATGCCTTTTCCTCTTCTCTTGATTCACTAGTTTACTTCTCTCCATGAGCTACGCATTGATGATTCTGTCGTAGTAATTTATTCTCACAATTAATTATTGTTTATAGTTTATTATAAAATTATTTAGTTGTTTTCCATGATTCTCATCGACACAACAGTACCAGTTTACCATTGGGGTTAAGTATTCGAAGTTTGGTACGGCTCTCTCGGAAACCCCGGTAAATTAAACAAAATCGAATCTGTCCCGATACGGAACGAACCTATGACCTCGATGTCCCTCATAAATTAACATTACTTAACATGTACAACTTTTGTCTGGATCTGAATTAGGCATTTAAAACAACAGTAAGGATGCGAGTATTAGAAGAGGTAGACCAGTGGTTCTCAACCGGTGGGGAATCCCCCCCCCCCCAGGGGGAATTTTAGGGTTTCCAGTGTGGGGGGGGGGGGGGGAGGGGGGAGAATTAAGATTATTTCAAGATGGCGTTATTACAAGAACCGATTACTTGATATTGTTTTTCCCTTCATACTGTACCGTTCTGTACGTCTCACCCTTCTGAAATTCATTTTATAATGTAAGTAGACCCGGAAATCACGTTTTATGTAGATGTCTAGACTTGTTTTAGTATATGCTTTATATATGCTGTATATGCTGTTAAATTTAGCTTCCATTATTACGTATCCTGTATAGGAGGGGGGATTTTTAGGGTGGAATACGAAAGGGGGGAATGACGTTCTGAAAATATGGTGAAGGGGGCACGGGCCAAAAAAAGTTGAGAACCACTGAGGTAGACAATTTGTGTAAGATGTCACTGTCAATTACCTTCAACACTTGTTAATGTGGGAAATGGGATATATGAGTAAATAGGCATGGGATAACAATGCTACCAAACTCTCACATTCACATTTGTCACCCAGTCTCTCTGAATGTCTCATAATCTATTTATTTTTTTCTGCTAATCCTTCTCAGTCTCTCTCTCTCTCTCTCTCTCTCTCTCTCTCTCTCTCTCTCTCTCTCTCTCTCTCTCTCTCTCTTTCTCTCTCTCTCTCTCTCTCTCTCAAACTGTATATCTCTTAATCTCACTCTGTTTGTCTATCAATTACGCTCAATCTCTCTCAGTATTTCTCTCAGTCTCTCCTTCAATCTCTCTAGATCTTTCTCAATTTCTCCGTTAAAATCAATCTCTCACTCTTTCTTCCTCTCTCAATCGCTTCCACAGACTCAATGCACTCCCTCTCTCGCTCTCTTCATATCTCTCCCTTAATCTCTCTCGATCTCTCTGTCTCTCCCTCAGTCTCAATCTCTCTCTCTCAATATCTGCCTTAGTCTCAATCCCCCCCCGCCCCTCCCCTTTCTCCCATCGTCTCTCCCTTTCTCTCAGCTTCCAGATACACCACAGTTACACAAAAGGAGTCACGAACTTCTTCACGACTTCCTTAATACAGCTAACCCACTCAGACATCACTCACAAGCTCTTCGTGTCCACTAGGCCCTTCCCTCTCGGACCCACTTACTCGCACCTATTGTCAGTTCTGCCCAATCTCTCCGCGCTTGTGACGTTATTCTTACTTAACCCTCCTTTGCACCATTAATGTTCTAGCCACGAATGACTAAGGTATCCTTCCGCGGCTGATGTTTCATTCTCTTGATCGGTCAGTTAGTAAATACCGTAATTTCAATCAACTACACTACTGTACATTTATGTTAGTTAGTTAGTCGCGGTTCCAACTTCACAGCAACACAAAATTCTCCTCACTGCTCCATGTGAAAAGTGGAACAGACAAACCAACAGCCTGCACAGGTACATTGTGTATAATGCCGCTGCCAGAATGTCAACACAAAAGTGTTTATGTAGTAATGTAGTCGAAGAGGATGGAACAGATAAAGATATCAAAATAAGAATACAGAAGGATAGAGGGGCTTTTACAGCGCCAGGGAATTTTTGGAAGTTAATGGAAATTAAACTTAGCACTAAACTGAGAATAGACAGTTAAAATCTGTACTACTGTATGGATCAGAAACATCGAGAACAACGAAACAATTACAAATAAACAACAAACATTCATTCATTTGTGCCTCCACGGAATAGAAGGTATAAAAATGGCATGACAGAATCACCAATGTGGGAGAATTCGACAAATAACAATGAATCAAGAGATGCAGAAAAGGCACGTCATTGGATATGACAATCAAGACTGAGAAAACTTGAGAATATTGTTTTATTTACGCTAGATCGCTTTGAACTCGAGTGTAGTCCATACACGCGCTTACTACTTCTAGTGCACATGAATGAATTTTGCGTGTGAATTAACCTTTCCCCATTATCACCTGCAGGCGAACTCATTCCGTCTTTAGATGTATTTCTAATTTACGTTCCCAAGTAAAGGGTGAAAAGTCAACATTTTAGTCCAACTGTAGTAGGTGTTGAGGTTGAACGCGATACCTCGGCATCAGCAAGCCGGAAGTTTAAGAGGGAGCACTCTTATCCATTCAGCCATACTGACCGAGAATAATATTACTAGAAAGATCATTGTCTCAAAGCCACGCGGACACAAAATAACCAGTGAATCAAGAAGTGATGAAACGACGCATTCACCCAATAAGACAAACATTTAGAAAACTTGAGAATAATATAACTAGAAAGATCTTCTTCTGGAATCCACAGTGAAAAAAAAGGAATAGAGGTAGACAAAAATCACACGGATAAGTAGAAACAGAAATGAAGAATATAGGTAGGACGTAGGGGGCGCTGCGTGGGCTGGATAAACATAAAATTGATGAACGCCCATTTTTCTGCATTAGGAAATTATAAAAAGTAAGGTCTTTTGAGGAAAATCACACGATGATGTCAAGCAGAGGATTTCTCTGGAAATACAACTCTCAAGGGAAAATCAGGAAAATGATAGCCTAAGAATTGTTTTAGAGATGGAGATTTGATACATTATTGACAGCTGGGCCTGTAAATAATTTACCAGGACATAATTCTATCACACACGACTTGCTGTGTTGAGAAGCTTTTACAACTATTTACTCCTACAGCACTTACATAACACATGTCACCCGGGATGGTTAAGCCGGTCAACAAACGCCCGCTGAAGTCAGATGTGTCGGCCTACGGACGCATAACCGGGCACAATGCATTACATCTGGAGAAAAAAAAAAAAAAAACAACACTCCGGATGAACGCAGAAGAAGGAGATGAAATAACACGTGTTTGAAAACATCCAAATATCAACATGCATGCAAAAGAGAAGGTGATAGAGGCTTTTTTTCGTTCCAAGGCCGTGTTACCAATGGCAGACACGGACAGTTCTTGAAAGAGGTGTAATATCGTATGATATGAGATGAGATGCATAAAAAAGGCAACTGGAAAACCTAGGAGAGAGAGAGAGAGAGAGAGAGAGAGAGAGAGAGAGAGAGAGAGAGAGAGAGAGAGAGAGAGAGAGAGAGAGAAATGAGAAACTAAGAACAAGTGTAGGGACAACACCTATTTTTGATATTATCGAACACCAAATAATTCAATGATTTTGACATTTAGTTAGAATGGAACAAAATCAACCAGCGGGTAGAGCGTTCTACATAAGAACATGGAATACAGGACGAGAGGTCGCTCCAGAAAGAGCTGGCTAGATGAAGTAAAAGAGATATTGAATACATCAAATATGACATTAATAATTGCAACAAGACAGGCAAAACAAATAAAATCTACCTCCTCTCTGCAAAGCTTCAGGACAAAAGCAGATGGACACAATAAGAAGAAGAAGAAGTCTGGTACAATATCGGAAGCCAATTTTCGTGTCTCTTTTAACATTTACCAGCGCTCCATTTTCCTCTGTTTGGTGGTCAATTGTTCAAACCTGCATCGAGGCGATCTTTACAATTAACCTGGGCTGTTAGATAGATCCAGTCTAAAATTGGTACCCAGAAATTCGTGGGGAAATAAAGGCGGCCTACGCAGTACTGACTAAACATCCACCGAGTGCCGACTGGTATTTACAAATGTGGGGTTAGATCACTATACCCAATGACGCTCAAGCATGTAAAATGGACGTTACCCTACTTACCATATACTGAATATATATGGCGTGAAAATGGTTCCTTATTTGCTAACATAAACTAGATTAACCAGGCAAGTGTTAAAATTCCCTCGGTTGCTATCCACGCAGTGTTAATTTTTTTTTCAAAGTTAGATGAAGAAAATTTGATGGAGGGGGGGGGGGGGGCGCAAGGGGGAGCTTTCGTAGCACTAGCAAATTTGTGGAAAGTTAAACTGGGCACCGAACTTTAAATTTTAAACGCAAATGTAAAATTGGTACAGTTGTATGGATCAGAAACACGGAGGAAAACGAACGAAATTAACTACACACGTTCACTAATTCGTGCCTGCGCAAAATCGTGGGAACAAAATGGCATTACAGGATCGCCAAAGTAGAGCTCATGGAGAGAACTTAGTACATTACAGTGAACCAAGAGGCGAAGAAGAGATGCTGGCGCTGGCGAGGATACACAGTGAAACAACCTGAGGACAATATAAGTAGACACGCTCATGTCTGGAGTCCACAAGGAAGACGAAATAGCGGGAGAGCCAAAACAACAAAGAAATGAGAATTATAGACAAATATGAATAATATTGGGAGAACATGGAGGGAGAGGCAGTAGACAGTAAAAGATAGAACAGCTTGGCTTGATTTGGTTGAGGGCGTTTGCCCCAACGGGAGTTAATGGACGGAAGAAGAAGAAATATAATATGATGATGAAGAAGAAAAAGCAGCAGTAGCAACAGCAGCAGCAGCAGCAGCAGCAGCAGCAGCAGCAGCAGCAAGAATTAGATAAACTACCAGATAAGAAAGGCAAGGACAAACCACAACAATAATTTCCCAAGACCTCCCCCGATGTGTCTCCACCTTGCCGTGGTGGGGGAGCTTGAGTGTCCCGTTGACCCCATGTGCTTGCCGATGGGTGAAAACTACATATCGGACAGCGTATGGGATAGGGACCAGACTAAGAGAGACACAACCTGCTGCTCTGCAGGAGACTGAGGATAGCAGTCAAAAGTTTAAATCAGGCGCATGAAGGCAGTTCTTGTTTCGGACAATACTCTAAGGCTCTCTGTCGAGGGTTTAGGCTGAACGCCTCTAAGCCACAGACCCTCGGATCTGAGAGTCGGGCCGATATCCACCTACCGAAAAATTGGAATCGAGATACTGAGCAAGCTACATGCCCAGTTCTGACACTTGTTTGAAGGCTCTCAGCTGAGGGATATGTTGGATTCCCGAATGAGATGGCCTGTCCGTTTCTCACTGACTGCTGCACGAAGGTAAGGTGCTGAGCCGGCAGCACATGTAGCCTACCTCGTGAGCGAGTACAAAAAGTCAGTAAAATGCCCCAGTCGAAGGAAATGGTTACGAAAACTGTCTGTATCTAACTCATAGAGAGTGTAGATAAAAGTGGAGAAACGTCTCAATAACGCGAAATGGAACGCACGGCGAGCGAACCTATTGCGTGGTCCAAAGTCAAAAGCAAAAGCTTACCGAGTGGATGTCGCCCGCAGTCTGACCGCCCCTGGAGCTCACTTGAGCGACCAGTGGCAAGCGAGATGCCCAATACATGGAAGTGAGGAACTAAAGCAGCCATGAGCAGGACGTGGCAACTCCTCGGGTGAGCCCAGTCTCGGAGCAATATGTGCCGGCTCTGCAATTATGGAAGCCTCCTTGGATAGCGAGGGACTGCCCATTGTCTGCCCCTGCCTTCCCTTGAGGGCCGACCGCGATGTCGTTGGTCGTTCTATCTTGACCAGCTGAGATGTGGGCGACATCACAACAGTATAACGTGCCTCGAAATCAGAGGAAGGTTAACCTCATTAAAAAATGCCCGCCGGAAGTCGGAAGTGTCGTCCTACGGGTGGCAAACTAAAAATTGACACTACGCAATTACGTCCGAGTGAAATGTCTCGTCCGAATGTCTCTCGTGCTAGGAACAGCTCTGACTACCTAGTTTCCGAATGCCGCTCTTGTTCGGAACAGCTCTGACTAGGTAGTTTTCCGAATGTCCGCCGTGCCTGGAACAGCTCTGATGGGTACAGGGACAAGCACATGTCCGAAAACTCGCTTAGTGGAAACCAACCGCAGAGCTGACTGGTTTGTGCAGGAACGGCCCAGGGCGAGCGAAATGCCCAATATATTGAAGTGAGGAATTAAAACAGCCATGAGCAGGACGTGACGATTCCCTCGGTAAACCCAGCACCAGAGCGTTATGTGCCGGCTCTGCAATTATGGAAGCCACCCAGGATGGCGGAAAATGCTATGGACTGTCCCTGCCTTCACTTGAGGGATGACCGTGTAGTCCTCGACTGTTCCAACTTGACCAGCTGAGATGTGGACGGTACCACAAAAGTGAGAGTCTCCCAGGATTGCTAACCTGGTCAAAAATGCACGCTAAAAGTCGGATGTGTTGGCCTGAGGGTTTCGACCCGAGGGTGCCTAACCAGACACACCGCAATCACATCTGAAAAAATCACTCCGGGTGAACGCAAAGAAGAAGAAGAAGAATTCCCAAGACAAAGTTTATGAACAGTTACAGGGCTTGATGTGTAGTAGTAGTAGTGGGGCATACATCTTCGCCCTGTCTTGTGACAAAATAAATATGGGTCTTTTACGTTGGTGTTTATAATTAAAAGAAATCAGAATAACACAGTGAATGGTACATATCCTTTAAAACACAGTGGTTCCGAGTTTAGTCCACAGACGTGGCTGTAGTGGACTGATTCCATAGAGCACGAATGTGTAGTTGATCTGCTGTTGAAAATCGATATCAAGGATTACTGGAAGTTGGAATAAAGAGTGCAGGATAAACATACTGCCGGGATTTAGTATATGTGTGGGACTACCAATTTAAAGCCGTTTTACAATATCCTTTACATTTCCTTTTATCTCATCTCTCTCATCATGTTCCTCTTGTACATTGCGGTGTCGAGGTGAAGTATAAACAGCGGGAGGGTGCCCGCTTATGGGCTGCATGTATCGATATTCTCATGGACTCTGTTATTCCCTGCGTCCATCGTTTACGTGGTCGGCATCTTTCTCCGCTTCCCCTTGTCACAATGTCCTTCAGTGCCATCTTAATCAAGTTGTTTAGTGTAATCACCAAGTTGTTCATTGTCTCCATCAATTGTTCAGTGTCATCTTGAAAGTTGATCATAGTCTCCTTTAATTGTTCAGAGACATCACCAAAACTTTTCGCTGTCTCCAGTAGTTATGTAATGTTATCACTAAGTTGTTCACTGTCTCAATTAGTAGTTCAGTGTCGTCTTGAAAGTTTTTCACTGTCTCCATTAGTTGTTCAGTGTCGTCTTGAAAGTTTGTTTGCTGTCTCCATTGATAGAAACGTCGCATCTATGAGTTTATCCGGAAAGATATGATGTTGATGCTTAAAACAAAAACAAGAATCTATTCAAGGTGAACAAGTAAGAGGCAAGCAAAATATTAAGGGTTTATTGGCAACGTGACTGTCACCTTTAAGTAATTGCTAACCGGAGTAGGAAGACACATAACAAAAAGACAATTTGTGTCATAAAGTACCTCGGAAGTAATCATAACAACGCATTGATTTTCCCCACAAACGGAAAGAATTAGGACCAAGAAAACTGTTAACGGCTGGTAAAATGCATCCAGCAGCCACATGAAAATATAAAAAGAGTCGCAGTAATGAACAGAGAAGGTGGGGGAACTGCAGCTAGTGGAGAAAGGAAAATCTTTAATATGTCTCCTGCAGTTTGGAGAATTAATTTATTGAGGTATGCCCCGGGGATTGCCGCCCCAGACAATGGAATGGCGGATTATGACATTCGATTGGGTGACAAATCAGAGATGGAGCAGAGAAGAGATAACCCTGGCCGCAGGATGACAATAAAACGGAGATTACCGGAAAATATACCGTGAGTCTGCTCGTGCGTGTGTTGTGTACACTTTTGCTACTGGCGGTGTTGGAGTTGTCGCTTCCGTTTTAGCAAGGTTGAGCGGCCATGTTGAAGAGACTGCAGAAATAAGACAAACAAGACAAATGTTTTTACAAAAAATGGTTCTTGAAGAAAGGAAATTATATAAAATGTGCTTTAAATGTGATATATTACATGGATAAACTGTCGGTTTTATGCTGGAGTGTGAGATAGCGAGATAACGGGTGAGCCAAACAGTTGGCTTCAGGAACGTCACCAACGATGGAGAAGGCAGTCTTTCAACTTGTAGCAATTGTTTATCGGATGTATACTTTGTTTTGATACCAGCTTCAGTTGGTTGTACGTCTCTGTTGATCGTAAATTCAGTTGATATATTTTACATTGATCGTATCGCCCGTGAATTGTGGTTTTCGTTTATCGTAGTTCTAGTTGATTATATGTCATGTTGATCATAACTTTTGATGGTTGTATGTGTTGTTGGTCGTATCGTTTGTTGATCGTATCTTATGCTGATCTATCTCTTGTTTATTGTATCTTCGATTGATCGTATCTCTTGTTATACCTCTTGTTGATCGCATCTTATGTTGATCTATCACTTGTTGACCGTATCTTCTGTTGATCGTATCTTCTGTTGATCGTATCTCTTGTTGATCGTATCCTCTGTTGATCTATCACTTGTTGATCGTATCTTCTGTTGATCGTATCCTCTGTTGATCTATCACTTGTTGATCGTATCTTCTGTTGATCGTATCTTCTGTTGATCGTATCTCTTGTTGATCGTATCCTCTGTTGATCTATCTCTTGTTGATCGTATCTTCTGTTGATCTATCTCTTGTTGATCGTATCTTCTGTTGATCTATCTCTTGTTGATCGTATCCTCTGTTGATCTATCTCTTGTTGATCGTATCTTCTGTTGATCTATCTCTTGTTGATCGTATCTTCTGTTGATTGTATCTCTTGTTGATCGTATCTTCTGTTGATCGTGTCTTCTGTTAATCTGTTCTTCTATTGATTGTATCTCTTGTTGATCGTATCTTATGTTGATCGTGTCTTCTGTTGATCGTATCTTCTGTTGATCGTATCTTCTGTTGATCGTATCTTCTGTTGATCGTATCTTCTGTTGATCGTATCTTCTGTTGATCGTATCCTCTGTTGATCTATCACTTGTTGATCGTATCTTCTGTTGATCGTATCCTCTGTTGATCTATCACTTGTTGATCGTATCTTCTGTTGATCGTATCTTCTGTTGATCGTATCTCTTGTTGATCGTATCCTCTGTTGATCTATCTCTTGTTGATCGTATCTTCTGTTGATCTATCTCTTGTTGATCGTATCTTCTGTTGATCTATCTCTTGTTGATCGTATCTTCTGTTGATCGTGTCTTCTGTTGATCGTGTCTTCTGTTGATCGTGTCTTCTGTTAATCTGTTCTTCTATTGATTGTATCTCTTGTTGATCTATCTCTTGTTGATCGTATCCTCTGTTGATCTATCACTTGTTGATCGTATCTTCTGTTGATCGTATCCTCTGTTGATCTATCACTTGTTGATCGTATCTTCTGTTGATCGTATCCTCTGTTGATCTATCTCTTGTTGATCGTATCTTCTGTTGATCTATCTCTTGTTGATCGTATCTTCTGTTGATCGTATCTCTTGTTGATCGTATCTTCTGTTGATCTATCTCTTGTTGATCGTATCTTCTGTTGATCTATCTCTTGTTGATCGTATCTCTTGTTGATCGTATCCTCTGTTGGTCTATCTCTTGTTGATCGTATCTCTTGTTGATCGTATCTTCTGTTGATCTATCTCTTGGTGATCGTATCTTCTGTTGATCGTATCTTCTGTTGATCTATCTCTTGTTGATCGTATCTTCTGTTGATCGTATCTTCTGTTGATCGTATCTTCTGTTGATCTATCTCTTGTTGATCGTATCTTCTGTTGATCGTATCTTCTGTTGATCGTATCTTCTGTTGATCTATCTCTTGTTGATCGTATCTTCTGTTGATCGTATCTTCTGTTGATCGTATCTTCTGTTGATCTATCTCTTGTTGATCGTATCTTCTTTTGATCTATCTCTTGTTGATCGTATCTTCTGTTGATCGTATCTTCTGTTGATCGTATCTTCTGTTGATCGTATCTTCTGTTGATCTATCTCTTGTTGATCGTATCTTCTGTTGATCTGTTCTTCTATTGATTGTATCTCTTGTTGATCGTATCCTCTGTTGATCTATCTCTTGTTGATCGTATCCTCTGTTGATCTATCTCTTGTTGATCGTATCCTCTGTTGATCTATCTCTTGTTGATCGTATCCTCTGTTGATCTATCTCTTGTTGATCGTATCTCTTGTGATCGTTCTTCTGTTGATCTATCTCTTGTTGATCGTATCTCTGTTGTCTATCTCTTGTTTGATCGTATCTCTTGTTGATCGTATCCTCTGTTGATCTATCTCTTGTTGATCTATCTCTTGTTGATCGTATCTTCTGTTGATCTATCTCTTGTTGATCGTATCTTCTGTTGATCTATCTCTTGTTGATCGTATCCTCTGTTGATCTATCTCTTGTTGATCGTATCTCTTGTTGATCGTATCTTCTGTTGATCTATCTCTTGTTGATCGTATCTTCTGTTGATCTATCTCTTGTTGATCGTATCTCTTGTTGATCGTATCCTCTGTTGATCTATCTCTTGTTGATCTATCTCTTGTTGATCGTATCTTCTGTTGATCTATCTCTTGTTGATCGTATCTTCTGTTGATCTATCTCTTGTTGATCGTATCTTCGTGATCTATCCGTGTTGATCGTATCTCTTGTTGATCGTACTTTGTGATCTCTCTTGTTGATCGTATCTTCTGTTGATCTATCTCTTGTTGATCGTACTCTTGTTGATCGTATCTTCTGTTGATCTATCTCTTGTGACGTATCTCTTGTTGATCGTATCTTCTGTTGATCTATCTCTTGTTGATCGTATCTCTTGTTGATCGTATCTTCTGTTGATCTATCTCTTGTTGATCGTATCTTCTGTTGATCTATCTCTTGTTGATCGTATCTTCTGTTGATCTATCTCTTGTTGATCGTATCTCTTGTTGATCGTATCTTCTGTTGATCTATCTCTTGTTGATCGTATCTCTTGTTGATCTATCCCTTTTATTGATCGTATACTCTATTGATTGTATCTCTTGTTGATCTATCGTTTGATGATCTATCTCCTCTTGATCGTTTTGTTTGTTGATCTATCTCTTTTTGATCGTATCATTTGTTGATCTATCTCTTTTTGATCGCATCGTTTATTGATCGCACTTCTTGTTGATCATATTTCTTGTTAATTGTACTGCTTGTTGATCGTTTCACTTATTAATCATATTTCGGGTTGATCTGATTTCTAGTTAACCAGCACCTCTTGCAGTATACACCCATTCTTCGTCGAACCCCTTGTTGAACGTACCTTTTGCTGATTACACTTCCCCTTAATCGAATCCCTTGTTGATCGTACCTCCAGTTGATCGTCTCTCTCTCCTCTCTCTCCTCTCTCTCTCTCTCTCTCTCTCTCTCTCTCTCTCTCTCTCTCTTGTTAATCGTCTATCTTCTTGATCATCTCTGTTGTTAATCGTCTCTCTTGTTAATAGTCCCTCTTGTTAATCGTCTCTCTTGTTAATCGTCTCTCTTGTTAATCGTGTCTCTTGTTGATCGTACCTCTAGTCGCAATCCTTCTTGAACCCACCCCGGTGTTGATCATACTCCTAGTTTGATCGTACCTCTGGTTGATCGTTCCGATTGGTGATCATACCGCTAGTTGATCGCACACTGTGCCGATCATGAACCTAGTTCGATAGTAGCTGTATTTGATCGTTTCCCCTGCTATTCACACCTCTTGCTAATCATACCTCTTGTTGTTCGCACCTCGTATTGAACACACCTCTTCACATCCACACTGCCAAGACCAGTTTGACGTTACCATGTCAACTTGTAAAAGCTCATAAAACCCCCGTAAAACGCCTAAAAATCGATTGCTAGATTCTCGAAATATCAAAATGTCAACTTCCTGCTGTTTAATCGTCTGCATGCCATTTTTTTGTTTGTTTTGAATTTGATCCTCAAGGCCATTTATAATATAATGTCAGCGATGGCTAGTTAGAATGTTGCTTCTGTTTCTACCTGTTGATTCAGTTGTGGGAAATGATGTTTATTTACACTCTTCTTTGTGTAAAGACACACCAGTTGTAGATACTACCATTAGGGAGTGTATTGTTAGACCTTTACATGCTTCATATTATAATGGAGTAGCCCATTTCCGTTTCTCGCTGACGGTTATTAGACCATTTATGTTGATTATACCTCTTGTGATGGTACTTCTTTATCATCGTCTCTTCAGATGATCGTACTTCTTTATGATCGTATCTTATGATCGTATCTTATGATCGTATCTTATGATCGTACTTATAATTGATCGCACTTATTGTTGGTCGTAGCTATTGTTGGCAGTTCTTCTTTTTGACCAAACCCTTAGTTGATCGAATACCTTTTTAATCGTACCTCTTCTTGATCGAATCCCTTTTAACCGAAGTTGATCCACGGTGCCATTGATAAAATGGTGTCCGCGATAGCTAGTTACATTGTAGACTCTACTTACTCCGGTTGATTCTAGGAATGATGTTGCTTATTCACATCGATCTTCACAGCAAGCAATGAGAATCAAACTGAACAAAAACATAACTAGTAAATTACAAGCAGTCATTACAAGCTGGTTTGATTGCAACATACTGTAAAGGATATACAAGGTGTATTTTTAATGACTGTGCAGTGTTTGTTGCCAGTTCAAGTTTTGTTTTTACCTATTATGCTGCATAAACTTGGACCGGCAATATTTTCAGGCACTGCACAGTCGTTAAAAATACACACTGTACAACTACATGTATCTTCATGTAAGACAACCATTTTCAGATATTGCATTAGTATACAGTTGTAGACCTTCACGAAGTTACATTATGAAATATGGTGGTCAGTTCCATTCCTCTATGACAATTAACAGACAGTTCTGAAATTTACCCGACACCCATTTTGAGCTGGCTACATTACCTTGTATGTTGTGGCCTAGAGTTTGTGTAATCTAGCACTTCACACCCCAGCGACTAATGCCGTGCGACTATATTTACCTGATTTTTAACGCATTTTGAGGCTAGATCGAATCCAGAACTGCATAAAACATTTCATTTCTACCACTTTTGAGAATTGTACCCAAACCATCGTCTTTTTAATCAAGCGCACTAACCACCATGTAACGGTGACTCCGTATTTTCAGGTGGCTTCAATTTCATGTGAAATCATGAAATCTACCTTATTATCACGCGCACTTGTTACCACGCATATTGTCAAATATGTCTTCGACTGGCTGGTGCGAAAATGTTTCCTGCAAGTGTCACTTAAACTAATCTAAGTGGCCATCTATGAAACCAAGCTTATCGCTCCTCTCTTTAAACGTGCCTTCACACTGCTAGCATGCCATCCTGATGTCACTTTGCTATCTAGTAAACACGATTTAACAATTTCACTCTTTATAAGCCTGGTATAACTCCTCTCTCTGTAAACATGATTTAACAACTTTACTCTCTATAAACCTAACAGAACTCCTCCCTCTCTCTCTCTATAAACCCGAGTTAACTCCCTCTCTGTAAACCTGACGTAACTCCCGTCTCTGTAAACCTGACATACCTTCCCTCTCTGTAAACCTGAGTTAACTTCTCTCTCTCTCTCTGTAAACCTGAGTTAACGTCCCTCTCTGTAAACCTGAGTTAACTTCTCTCTCTCTCTGTAAACCTGAGTTAACTTCTCTCTCTCTCTGTAAACCTGACATAACGGCCCTCTCTGTAAACCTGAGTTAACTTCTCTCTCTCTCTGTAAACCTGAGTTAACGTCCCTCTCTGTAAACCTGACATAACGGCCCTCTCTGTAAACCTGAGTTAACTTCTCTCTCTCTCTGTAAACCTGAGTTAACGTCCCTCTCTGTAAACCTGACATAACGGCCCTCTCTGTAAACCTGACATAACGGCCCTCTCTGTAAACCTGACATAACGGCCCTCTCTGGAAACCTGAGTTAACTTCTCTCTCTGTAAACCTGACTTCACTCTGCCATCTATCCACCCGATTTCATCTGCTGTCTGTAAACTTGCTTTCACCCATCTATCCGTAAACCTGCCATGACTTTGCAACCTGCTAAAATGACTTTCACTCAGCTCTCTGTAAACCTGTATTCGATCTATTTTGTGTAAACCTGACTTCTCTTTGTTGTTTTTGTAAACCTTGTAAATCTATGTCGTGTGAGTTGAGTCAAGAACCGACGGCATAGCCAATGATACATTCCCATATGTGCTGCGTCCTCATCTTCAACGACCAGTGAAGAGACCTTACACTAATGGTACCAGTTACAGTCTTATTATATGTCCATGTGGCCTTTTACTCGGAGCACTGCATGTCGGTTAGATCCTTTGGTCCCTCCTTGCCGCTCCATTCTTTCAAGGCTATAATGACTTATCTGTTCTTCGATGCTATACACATTATCCCAAAGTATACTGAAGGAAGGAGAGAGCCATTACACGATTACCAATTGTTGCTGCTATCATTCAACCATTATCTCGTTGTTGTTTTTTCCTTAGGCTGTTTTCTTAAAATATATCTTCTGCTTCTTTAGAAAATGCATCCTTAGTATTATTATTCCCAAGCCATTGTCTAAAAAGCCTTACCTTGAAGGAAACACTGAAGTTTGATCTTTAGGACTTTCGCTATAAATGTTAACTTTAATTGTTTTCTTGAAATTGATCTACAAATAACATTATTAAGCATCTTAGCTTTAGGGGTTTATCATAAAATGTATAGTAGGTGAGTTCTCTTGAAAATTGTCTTCATGCTTTTCTTTTTAAACAATATCTTCAGGCTTATATATAGTTTGAGCTACGGCGTTTGTTTAGACTCGTTCGTTATGACGATTTTTCCTGTCTTCCTAATATTAGTGTTAAACATTATCTCCAGGCTGTTTCCATTAATCATGCCTCCCTAAATTTTCTTTCAAACAAATCTGCCTGCAAATTACTACCTTGGCGATAGGTTTATTACATGTAATAATCGAAATTATAACATATTCAGACATATACTTGCTTATGCAATATGATTAACTTGATAGAACTAATGTTGGCAAACAGTGAGTTACACCTGCAGATGCAGTGGGTCACTGTCCAAACTTTTTAAAAAACCGTACCGATATAGGTTGACATGAAATGCCTGATTGGCTGGCGTCTTGGGAACCTGCGGGAACACTGAGATTGAGCAAGGGGGACATGATACTGTCTAAACATTATCGCTTGTTGCACGA
>JACEFZ010021330.1:1157360-1189860 GCA_014155875.1 Cepaea nemoralis
CTTCTGCTTAATATTGCATGCGAGTCTACAATACGACTCCGGGCTATAAGCTAGTTGAGGTTGGCTAGTTCAGAATTCCCTGAAAGATTGAGTTCATTGCGATGCACAAGTCTCCAGGTAACTGAACATGGAAAAGGACTAATATCTTTCGGACTAAGGTAGGTATCGAGCCCCGGAACCAAAGTACTTTTTTCCGCGGGACTGTATTACAGAGCCCTTCTTCACCTCATACTGTTTATATAAAAAAAAAAAGAAGAAAGAAACCCAACGGTTTAGTTTATTTTAGTTTAGTCGACGGATCAACATCACTACATACGGGTGTAACCCTTAAGTACTCCGTTCTACTCCTATCTCAAGCTTGAGTCCGGAGAATCTCAGCTCAGTGCACGAACTCAGTAGCACCGGCGAGGATCCTGAAATACTTTGGGTAGATTTTTAATTCGAAATTTTGCCCGGGCAGCGCCATTAGGCTACTCTTTTTCGATTTCCAACTGCCAAAGGATATTTTTACGTGCGCAACACTATACACAGGCGTCCGATTTCACTACTCAGAAATGAGGGGAAATTTTGTTACTAGAAGTCCACGTGAAAAAAAAAAGAAAAAAAAAACAAACAAAACACCCGCCCCTCACGAAGCTTGAAACCGGGACCTCCAGCACTCGAGGCGGACACCATACTTCGAGACCACTCAGCCCTACCAAAAAAAAAAAAAAATCCCAACGGGTTGTGCAACATCAGTACTGGAACGTGAAATCTACGGAGAGGCATGGTAGGATGTTGCCAGGCAATGATTCAGCACATCCGGAATACCGCCTGGGTTGAGATGATTAAGACACATCTTCGGAAGAACTTCTGAAGATAATATTCTCAGCAACAGTGTGCACAATATGTCCAGGAAATATGTGGGCCCTACACAAAGACAGGGATCAGCGATGTTGTAGTGGCTAGCACGCTTCCCTATAGGTCCGGTGGTCATTTGTTCGATTCCGCTGCAGGACGTTGCGATCAATCTCAACCCCAAGTTAATTTACTAGGTGATTTTAAGATCAGTAGTTTGCCATTGTTTGCTGAACAAGAAGTCCAAATGACCGGTGTAGGGAATTAACCTAGTACATTACCGTCAGCTCACCGGAAGCTTAAGCACAAGTGCATTCAAGATCGCGGTCACGCAGACCTCTATACTAGGCCATAGGATAACAAAACTAGAAGGCCTTCTAATTTGCTAGCCTATGTTCCTTTAAACAATATTCTGAGAATCACTGTTACCTGTTTACGTGGCGGAACGACCCCGAAGCTGTAATACTTGGACAAAATCAAATGCTGCTACTTTTGGGGATTGAACTCTGAGCCAGCTGTGTTTGGCTAGCGCTGATAATAACAATGACTCGTGTACCGCGCTTCTATACAATGTAAGTGAACATCAACTATAATGGTGTACATTTTGAGAGTGTAAAAAATCTTCCGTCTAGACAAGTAAAAGCAGAGTGTGGGTTAATGTTAGTTCATGAGCAGTCTCTCTCTCTCTCTCTCTCTCTCTCTCTCTCTCTCTCTCTCTCTCTCTCTCTCTCTCTCTCTTCTCTCTCTCTCTCTGTGTGTGTCGATATCTACTCTCTCTATCTCCCCTTTCTCTGTCACTCCTCTCTCTGTCTTTGCCACCCTCCTGCACTATAATGGTCGCAATTTAAAACACTAAAGACTATACTGTTGTTGTGTGTTGTTGTTTATTCTATTGCTGTCAGGTTATTTGCTCTTGGCAATCCAAAACCATTCTTACAGACAGTGAAGGTGACCTAAAGGTCTTCCGAGGACCTATTGTTAGTAGCGACACGAGACAATTGCAGTTAACCTTTCTCTTGCGTTTCAAAATGACACACTTTCAGAACTGAAAACAGACACGAAGCAGGGCAAGAAACGAGCACATACACTGGCTAATTATAGTCCTGCACAATATGCAATTTCCACAGATTTAACAGTTTGAACTCAAACGTAGTCCATCCATACTATTTCTAGTAATGCTAGATTGAATTTTGCATGTGGATTAGCTTTCCCTATTAACAGTGTCCCTCAGGCGAATCCACTCCAACGTCAGAGATACTTGTAATTTACGTCCCCAAGTCAAAGACGAGAGGTCAAAATTTTAAGTCCAACTGTCCGGTGTAGGGATTGAAGCCGCTATCTCGGCATCAGCAAGTTTCATAGATAATGACAGTGAAGTGTGGAACTCCGTGGCAAAGTGAATAGACCGCCTGCCACATGCCTCGAAGGTCTTAAATTTGTTTGTGGAATCAATCATTTGGTTCACGGGTGGAATTTTCAGAAACCCATCGGGGTGGTTAGTGTGAGCTTTTGACAGACCGCTATAGGAAAAGCCAAGGAGTCAGATGGGATAAAACCGGTGTCAATGAAGTCGATCCTCATACATTGATACCCTTTACAAGAATAAAATATGCAAAGACAGTTCCATAGCACTACCTGCCTCTGGGGTGGGAAATATGAGGTTTTCACATATTCTAGGCTACATCGGTTGAGATAGAATAGCCAGTTTCATTCCTCCAACGTCTTTACTTCCCAATAAGTTCCCAGAAAATTGTCTTGTACTCTTTCTCAGGAGACTGAATCGACCCCAAAGAAGTACTAGCTGAAAAAGTAATCCAACCTCAAAAGGGGATTGAACATTGACCACTATTAAGGCAGGCAAGTAAAAAGAATAAACAATAGGTAAAAAGACAGTTAATAATATTTTTTTTTTTTTTTTTTGCATATCCTATTTACAGGAAATCGCTGTCAACACCAGCATTTTACTGCTGTTGTTGATGTCTTGGCAAGTTTACGTTCAGTAGTTTGCCATTGGTTTTTGAACGATCGGCTCCCATACCAACACGTTAAAACCCATCGCGACGCGGTCTGCTGCCAAATCGGTCGCAGCTGTGTTTCGAACTCGGGGAAGCGGGCACATGAATCGCGTCCGTAAAACTTAGCCACGGAGACGGCTAAGAATATTTAGCGTATGATATATAACGCAAAACAGGATACGTGGCTACACTAGAGACTCATTTACAAACTGCATGAAATACACACCATAGTACTTATAGTATCCAAAATGGGTGTTTTCTGCTGCCGAGCTGGAGTCCAAATAAGTCACAAAGTATGACAAGGACGATCGACGAATGCAACAACAGTCAAATAAGTTTCTACTGAAGTATTTAACAACAAAATCAAAGCATTGACAGCTTTTCAAGTTTCCTGCCTATCAATATGATTAACTTTTAAAAGATAAGTACAAACCTATCGATGTGATTACCACTTAAAAAGATAAGTATTCCATTGTGTTTTCTCTTTATTTGTGTTGCGTCGTTGGTAAAGATCTCGTTCGAACCGTTCGGCTTTATCTGTGCGTGTTTTCCCATTTGCCGATTGTATTTTGTGTTTTTATTGGGACCACAGCACTTATACAGTACCCGTTAGTTGACATTATAAGCAGAAATTTTCTTTGGAAACTTTCCAGCAGTCTTCTGTATATTGTATGTATCTATGATCTCTCCCAGTGTGGGCGCTGAATTTTGGTCCACATGTGCCGTTAAGTACCCGGGAAAGTTGAAGTTTTCGATCCAGAGCCCATTGTATCGTCTGGACCGCGTTGAGTTTTTGTTTACTTACTATATCCTTGATGGAATCCGTCGGCTGGGACTGGACTAGGAGTCTGACATTGCGTTCGCATTGTTTGCATGTCACGAAGTCAGATCATCTGATTCGTCAAATCAGTCTTTTCAATGTCAAGTACGTTTATGTCAATGTCAATGTAGGCGTTTACACTGCAGTAGGCGTTTACACTGCAGTAGGCGCATACATTTCTGTAGGCGTTTACATCGTACATCATCATCATCAAGTGCCATGCCGGCTGGCGTAGGCATTCATGACTTTCCACAGATCTCGGTCTTTGGTTTTATGGATCAACTCTGCTGATGATATTCCTCTTTGCCACCGTCTCAATCCATCCAGCATCATTTCTCTTGGTCTGTCTCTCCCTCACTTTCCCTCGATCTTTCTAGTTGCCACAATGTTCTCCAATGCCTCTCTTCTCGTCACATGACGAAAGAAAGCTGTTTGTTTACACCATTACGACTTCAAATATAGCATAACCCAAATCACGGACAACGCTTTTTTAAAATTATTCTCCCTATCAAAACAAAGAGCATAACTTTAAAGCAATAAACATGCAGTAGTGAGAGGACAAAGTGAAGAGAGGCAACACAAACAAGCTGACACCACACATGATAGGGCCAAAAATACTGGCAGGGTCTCTGTGATGAAGTGATTAATCCGCTTCCCTAGCGCTCCGAAGGTTGTGGATTCGATTCCCGACTCAGTTGTTCGGTTCACGAGTGTAGTTTTCTCGTAAACCCCAAGGTGTCGTCGCTGGAGCTATAGAGTTCGTTCCGCATGCGATACTTCCTGCATTCCGCCATGTGGAAAGAGACTGACCATGGGGGATAAGACAATGAAGCCTGTCCTCTCGTCTTGAAAACATCCCATTAATATCAATGACTAATTAATAGAAATAAGAAACAATAAGAATACAGTAACAGTTAAAATGCGCTTAATAATTCACACAAAGTCGCCGAGTATACTACGAGTACCAGGGAGAACGTAGAACCTGTAAGAGAGTTAATGTAACTATTAGCATCTACACTTTGCGACATTTGCTGTGGCAGACGGAGCCTCTATAGGTGTGCTTAGGAATGATATGATATTCCATGTGTGAATAAGCTAATCAATCAATCATTTGATACAACAAGTCATGACCTTCCACTTCGCTTATTTTTCAATAGGGCATATAGTTACAAACTGAATACATGCGAATTCACAAAAATACATGCGAATGACATATTCATTGTTCATTCCGAAGGCTATCATAACGGTTTCGGGACCTCTTTACTTCATCAAAAATATAGCTTTGTGACTGTCCATAAACACACTCTCACCAACATAATATAGATAGAGTTCCCTACCATTTCACAGATGCATGTATGTTCAATATGCCAAGAGTCTTCACCAGGTGCAGTATCTGAGTTTGCATTTGTTGTATTTTCAACCAATCTTCACATGACTTTTGCGTTTCATTTTGTACAAATCATGAATCATCGAGCTAACGGAGCCCAGAAGGCATGTAGAAGACACATGCATACATTTCACATATTTAAAATGGACCTCTACTAGGGCCACTAAGGAAATGATGAATGGTGAATCCGTTTTCAATCTCATCTCTCCATGCCCGCAAGGTATTCTGCGGTAATGCGTCGTGTTAATATTGATTACTGACGACTGCGATGTCTTTCGAGTTTTCAATTTTCAGCCCTTTCAGAACTAAGCTAATAATCTCGGTCCACCTCTTCTTGTTCGTTGCCTGGGTGACGTAAGCAAAATAAGTACATGACCAGTGTCCACGCCATAGGGTTTATTGTGTGTATGGTGCCATCCTCATAATTGTAAGGAGTCGATTCAATGTAATGGCTGGCACGCTTGTCTTCTGGTCCCTTACACGTTGGTTTGAATTTACCATATCAGAGCTTGTGTGCCAATTGATGTATGTGTGTGTATGTATATATATATATATATATATATATATATATATATATATATATACTATATATATATATATATATATATATATATATATATATATACACACACATACACATACACACACATACACACACATACACACATACATACCCACACACATACCCACATACATAGATACATATAGATACATATACTCATACATTCTGGCACCATGACGTCTTGACAGACGATAGTTTGTTACATGATGTATCAAATAAGGTATAATAACTACTGCCCATTTCAGTAGCGAATCTAATGATCAGACCCATTCGAGCGGTAAAATGACGCATAGACAAGCCAGTCACACTGAAGACTCTCTGAGAGAGACTAGTAGTTACAACCACAGTAACGTATGAAACTGTAAGCTCAATGATGCTCGCATTTAAAGATCTACAATTAATGCATGTGAACATATGGTCATTTCCACCATCACACACCGTCTGACATCCCACACGCTCAGTGTGTGACCTATCTACAGTAATTTTCTCCTTTGTCCATTTCCTTTCCTGTCCTTTGCCCTCCGTGCAATGCTATAATCAGTGACTTGCTCCCAGGATGCAACACCAATATTTGTATCAATCATGTCCGGCTTACTCACATCTTTGTATCATGGTAGAGGTCGACCCCGCGATCTTTAGCCCATCAGTAATTCACCAAAATGATGTCCTTCGTGATTGCATCATCGTCCATCTGCCTATTGTGATCTAAGTCAACGAAGACTGAGCATGAAACAAACTGCCAGACAACTCGATCAGTATAATTCTGTGGTACGTGTGATCTTATCTTGCCACTTAATACCAAGTATTCTTCTGAAACACTGCATATGGAAGCTGTTTAAATGTGTGTGTGTGTGTGTGTGTGTGTGTGTGTGTGTGTGAGTGAGACCCGCACCATATGTCCATAACGTCATAAAACGGAGTTGAAGGTGGAGACAAGCTTCGATATTTGATGCTATTTACATTTAGGGTATGGAGAATCAGGGCGTAATAGTGTTGGGCTGGTAACCTAGCCGCACACATGTGAAACGAAATAATTATGTCCATACCACAGGCATCTTATGCAATAAGTCACTATCACTGAATGTAAAAAGAATAGTGCTGAAATGCTATGTAGAACCAGTTTTGCTGTATGGCAGTGAATCTTGGAATATAAATGAACAAATTAAGAAGACATTAGAAGCTACAGAGATGTGGTTCCTGAGACGAGTGTTGCGAATTCCTTGGACTTGCCAGAGTAACTAACGACTGCCTGATACAGGCTAATGAAACTAGAATATTATATACAACAATAAGGAAGAGACAAACATCTTTCTTCGGTTATGTGATGAGAAGGGAGGCATTGGAGAACATCGTGACAACTGGAAAGATCGAGGGGAAGAGAGGCAGAGGCAGACCAAGAGAAATGATGCTGGATGGATTGAGACGGTGGCATGGAGAAATACAATCATCAGAGTTGATCCAGAATACCAACAACCTAGTTCTGGGGAGAGCCATGAACGCCTACGCCAGCTGGCAGGGCACTTGATGATGATGACCACAGGCATCTTAATTTCCGCAATCGATATTGTAGTTTCTATTGTTTTGTTGCTGTGTTTGTACTTTATTATTTATCCATAACTTTATAAACTAATTAGCACCCGATGATTGGATTGGTTAATATCCCGATCGCATTTACTTCCAGAACATTTGAGACATTGTGAACCTATATAGCAGACATCGTCGTACATGATTCTGCAACCCTCGCTTTCAATGCATATTTTGATGAAATTGGTGTTTACTTGTATTATTATGTATTGCCCATCTGTTAAGCTGTCTACATACATCGCTTTCTGTCTTCCCTCTTCTTTTCATGTCTAGTTTTTCCAATATAAGGCTGAGCTATCACTGACAGGCGGAAACACAGCATGAGAACATCAAAAATATCACAGCATGGGTCATAACTCATACCTGCAGCTGACAACAGAAGTAGTAAATCTATGTAGCAAAAGTGAAATATTCATGAGCAAAGAGTGGGGGAGTGGGGGGGGGGGGGTGGGGGGTGAAGAGAGAGAACGGAGAATCTTATCGAGAACGCCGTAAAAGTAAGTGATCTAAATTATACTCAAAGCCACAATAACCGGTTGAACAAGGTCCAAGTTGTGTATGTGTCTACAAGTTTAGTGGAGCTCTCCCCCTTCTGTTGATATGCCTGAAATTTTAAGTACGTTAACTTCTGCTTTCTTCTGTACACACAATGTTCCCACAATTCTTCTCAAAATCCACGCCACCACTCCCTCCACCCTCTTCACAATGTGATAACCCATTGTCTGGTATTTACATCCTTAAACAGAACAAGTCACACACAGTAAAAAGTGTGTATGAACATAATGATTAGTGTAGGGAGATATGAGGAGACTATACATATTGACTACCGGCCAGTCCAGCTCTGGGAGCAAGCGGTAGCATAGTAAACTACAGCGTAGTCAACCACACCGTACTCAAATACATCGCAGTCAACCACAACATAGTCAACCATGGCCTAGTAAATCACACCGTAGTCGACTACAGCGTAGTAAACCGCAACGTTGTCAACCACAAGGTAGTAAACCTTAACGTAGTCAAACCACAACGTAATCAACAACAGCGTAGTAAACTACAAGGTAGTAAACCACAACGTAGTCAAACCACAACGTAGTCAAACCACAACGTAATCAACAACAGAGTAGTCAACCACACCGTAGTCAACCACAACATAATCAACCACACCGTAGTCAACCACAAGGTAGTAAACCACAACGTAGTCAAACCCCAACGTAGTCAAACCACAACGTAGTCAAACCACAACGTAATCAACAACAGAGTGGTGAACCACACCGTAGTCAACCACATCATAATCAACCACACCGTAGTCAACCACAAGGTAGTAAACCACAACGTAGTCAAACCACAACGTAGTCAAACCACAACGTAGTCAAACCACAACGTAATCAACAACACCGTAGTCAACCACATCGTTGGGGGTGAAAAAGGGGGGGGGGGTCTGGGATGTCAGGCACTGGTAGCACCTTTGGTAAGGATGACTGTCATGCCCTTTTCAGGGACCATCCTCCATTGTTCCAAGCCTGACATCCAGCTCACGCCTGTGGCTCCTAGTAGCTGTCAGCATGCAACTGCGGCCACCCCTCGGGCAACAGCTGTGACAAGCTAGCTAAACCAGGCGTGAGTAACCAATTTGGTGTCAAACCAATTTGTGAACTAGAGTATGCCTACCCAGCATGTGAAGACTGGATTCGACAGACTGCGAGGAAGAAATCGGGTTCGAACTTCACGGCAATGGATCGTCCCATTATGCCCCGTTCCCGTGCCAGTGAATATCAGACAAAATGCTTCTCACTGCCCAATGTGAAAAGTGGAATAGACAGGAGTCGCGGCAAGCCAACAGCTCGCACAGATACACTGTGCATAATGCCGCCGCCAGAATCCCAACACAAAAGTCCTCCACAAAAATTACAGTTCATCGTCGATTGAATCGGCAGTCACCAGAAAGACTTCGTTGACCAGGGTGTTATCCCACATGCCACAGTATCTTTCCGCAGGGCGACCCGCCAAAAGTGCCGAACAGAGCACGAACTCCATAGCTCCAGTGACGACCCCCTTTGCGTCTTCCTGAAAATGCAATCGTGAATCGAAAAGGCAAACCAGTCAATTCAGCCGGACGTACCATTGTTCCGAACATGCAGTTCATTGTACAAACAACAGCGGACAGATGTAAAAGCATTCCACACGAATTTCACAGCTCACAGTGTCGCGCCACGCACTCACTCAGTAGCAAGGTGACGGAACCATGCACTGCCAGTTTCAACATGAGGAAAATGCTAATGCAAACCGTAGCCACAAGCATAAACACTCCAGAGGCCTTAACGGTTCAATGCCTATCCGCCATGTTGGGGACCGGAAGTCAAATTATTTATTAACCTATCGTAACACAACCCAGCAAACCAGCTCTGCCTTGTCTATACCACAGATCAGCCTAGAGTAAATAAAGTACATGACCCTTTTGCACACTATCAGACTGTTTACGTATATGATACTAGCATATATTGTATAGATCAATCATCACTATATTAAAAATATGATCAATAATACGCCGGCTCCGTTACTTCACAGAAGAACTATACCTTGATAAATATTTTAAACCAGATCGAACTCAGTTACATTTTTGTTGTTGTTGAAATTCTGACCTCGATAGAGATTCGAACACAAGACCACGCACCCGTGCAGGCAAGTGTGCTCGCCATGCTGCCGCGGTTTCCAAGACGATAAATGGTAGCGTTTTATTGGCCTCCGGCATGATTTCTACACGGTGACTGGGTACTGTACCGTAATCGCATCGTGTTCATATTGATCCCTGTTGGTGCTTGATTTTTTCAAGACTGTGCTGCGGACCGTTTACAATAGCGTATTTATTTTAAAAGTAAAGCCCATTTAGGAGCCGCGGTGGGGTGGTAGCTAGCGGGTTTGCTGCCCGGCCCTGTGTTCATATTTTGGAATTCCCATCAAGGTAAAATAAAAATGTTGCAAGTTGGTTGCAGGACGTGGAGATCAACCCCAACATCAGGTTATTTAACAGGTAATTTTACGTTGAGTTGTTTGCCACTGCTTTCTGAACAAGAAGTCAAACTTTTAGTCCTAATGACCTGACCGGTGTGTGGACTGCACCCAGTACCCGGCTATTAGCGCACCGGTAATTTAATAGAGAACACACTCTTACCCATTCGGCCACGTTGACTTTTCAAGCAAAGTAGAGATATTTGTTTAATTAACAATAACATACACCCATTTTACCGCCGTAATTTCTATTGAGTGTACACGGACCTACTGATCATAATTTAGGTAGGTACAAGAGTGTGTATTCTTTCTTCGTAGTATCTATACATGTTTCATTATGTATTATAACATCCTACTGCTGTCAAGTACTGTCTTATCCTTTCTCTTTCCTTACTGTTTCCCTGCTGTTGGTTTGTCGAGACCCCTGTCTGTTCCACATTTTATGTGGGGCAGTGAAGGAGAATTTTGTGTGATATTCACTGGCACAGGAATAGAGCATAATGGGGCGACCCTTGTCGTCAAGTTTGAACAGCTGACTAACTTACTAGCTAACTTACTTTCGTACATACTATATAGTGGATACACTTCAGGCCTGTGGAAGAGGAAATTTTTCTTGCAGCTCATTTATTTGTCACAAAGCATAGGGTTTATCAGGGGTGGGCAAACTACAGCCCGCGGGCCGCATGCGGCCCGCCAAATGATTTTATGCGGCCCGCGAGGGCATTTAGCAATAAAATTTTTAATTCGTTTTTAAGTTATTTTGTTGAAGTTTGCAGAATTTCATGTACCGTTATGATGAGTGTCAATAACAAACGTAAGATTGAAGATGAATGCCGTGTTTTTAATGATGAATGGACAACTAAGTATAGTTTTATAAAAGTTGGTAGCAAATCAGTTTGCTTGTTGTGTCGTGAGTCAGTGGCTGTCTTCAAGGAGTACAATTTAAAAAGACATTATCAAACAAAACATTCCGATTTCGGATACAATTTAACCACCGAAGAGAAGGAAAGAAAATGCCTTGAGTTGGTGAAAAATTTGGAGAAACAGCAAACTGTTTTCACTAAACAGTCTTCAATTCAAGATTCTGCAAACTGAAGCTAGTCTTGTGCTGTCACACAGAATTGTAAAACAGAACAAGCCATTTTCTGATGGCGAGTTCATCAAGGAATGTTTGCTAGATGCAGCAAACATTATGTGTCCAGAACAAAAAAAAAACAGATTTGACAACATTACTTTATCAAGGAGAACTGTGGTCAGACGTGTTGACAAGATCAGTGACAATTTGATGCATAAACTTCAAGATGCAAGTAAACAATTTTTGTGGTACTCTCTTGCATTGGATGAGAGTACCGATGTACATGATACTGCCCAATTATTGATATTTATACGTGGAATAAACACTTCCTTCAAACTCACTGAAGAGTTACTGAGTGTTGAGTCACTCAAAGACACAACCACAGGCCATGATATATTCAATGCTGTTACTAACTGTATTGAAAGAACTGGGTTGGTTTGGAACAAGATGGCAAGTGTTACAACTGACGGAGCTCGTGCTTTGACTGGAAAAAATGTAGGTCTGGTAAAGTTGATAAGTGATAAGATTAAAGCAGAATATCCAGACCACACATTATTACCACTTCACTGTGTGATTCATCAAGAAAGTCTGTGTAAAACTGTTTTGAATATCAAGCATGTTATTGACCCAGTTGTCAGTGTCATCAACCTCATCAGATCAAGAGGACTTAATCACAGACAGTTCAAGTCATTACTTGACGATTTGGAAACTGAACATTCCGATGTCCTGAACCACACCAATGTTCGATGGCTGAGTCTCGGCAAGGTGTTGAGGCGAGTGTGGGAACTCAGAGAAGAAATAGTGATGTTCCTAGAGATGAAGGGCATTGCATGTGACTTTAATACTAACATTGTCAATAAAGAGTGGCAGTTAGACTTTATGTTTGCCATTGAAATTATGGAAAAGTTAAATGAACTGAATGTAAAACTGCAGGGCAATGGTGTGTTTGCACATGAATTGTATGTATATGTAAAATCATTTCAGGCAAAACTCTCACTGTTCTCCAGACAAGCAAGTGAAAAAAGATTTTGTCACTTCCCTTTGCTGAAACAAGAAACCATTTCTGGTGAAATGACTGAAAAATACAAAGCCCAATTAGATGCATGGATTGAAGAATTTGGATGGAGATTCCAAGATTTCAAGAAATTATAGCCATAGTTCAATATTCTCAGATTTAAAGAATATTGTCAAAAATTGCAAACAGTTACATACATCTCATTAGAAATCAACAACTGTAGTGACAATGTAGTCGCTGTGTGTCTAAATTAAAGCCATTGATAGATAATAAAGAATGTTTGTTATAATAACAAGTTGTAAAATCGTGTTAACAAATTTTTAAAAGTTTTTGTCCATATTGTCAAATATAATGTATAAGTGTATAAGTAAAATAAAATTGCAATAATTAGTTATTTAATACTGCTTAATAACCTATAAATAATTAATAATTACTTATTGTGATAGGTTGCTGTAAACAAAATGGATATATATATATATATATATATATATATATATATATATATATATATATATATATATATATATATATATATATATATATATATATATGCGGCCCGCCAATAACTTTACATTTGTCAATGCGGCCCTCCGCACGAAAAGTTTGCCCACCCCTGGGGTTTATGATGTTAGGCCTGTATCTCTCAGCACTAACCCAAACAACTGGGTTAATAATGGCAGAATTACATTGAACAACTTTATATTTCCACTTTTATAGCACCCATTTTATAAGGCTAAGACAGACACCTTTATATTCCCACTTTTATGGAATCAATTATACAGGGTGTATTTTAATGGCTGTGCAGTGTTTGAAAATATTGCCGATCCAAGTTTTGTACTTACCTATTATGTTGCATGAATTTCACAGAGGATGAATACAAAATTTGGACCGGCAGTATGTTTAAACACTGCACAGTCATTAAAAATACACCCTATATAAGGCTGAGACAGTCACCTTTATATTTCCACTTTTACGGGCAACAGCTGTGGCAGGCTGGCTAAACCAGGCGTGGGTAACCGATTTGGTGTCAAACCAATCTGTGAACTAGAGTATGCCTACCCAGCACGTGAAGGCTGGATTCAACAGTCTGCGAGGAAGAAATCATTGACGATTCAACGGGCAAGACGGCGTTTATCTGCAAAGCGTTGAGGGACGTAATGAGCACGGCATGGCACGTAGAGCGCCCTGGTCGTCAACTGCACCTGTATTCGTCTCCAGTCGTCTTGACTTGTCTTGCCACTGGACTCAGATGGACTTAGGCATGAGAGTGAGGCCGACGAAATGTGCAACTCGTCCTTACTTTAATCCAAATTCATCGCTCAAGTCATTCTTCATCCAATTTCACCCACTGGATGTAATGAATGGTCATCATAATTCTTGATGGACCAACAAGACAAACCTCAATGTAGTCAACCACACCGCAAGCTACACACGTGTATCCGGTCCGGTGGTGACGGGATCGAATTAACATACCATACAGGCTGATTGTGTAAGAAAGGTAGATGGAATGGCAGATAGAAAAAATAAACAGACTGACAGGCAGACAAGGCCAACTAAAAGATTGCCAGACACAGAGAGAAAGAGACAGATAGACGGCCAAGACACTAGGCAGACTATACAGACAAAATGATAAATAAGACAGACAGACAGACAGACAGACAGACAGACAGACGGACGGACGGACGGACGGACGGACAGGCAGGCAGGCAGGCAGGCAAGAAGACAGACAGACAGACAGACATATAGTTAAACACATAGACAAGCAGACAGATAGATGGCCAGAACAGGTAGATAAGTTAGCTAGCTAGTTAAATAACAGGCGGATGGGGAGCCAGTTAGAGGTACAGACTGATAGACAGAGGCAACGAATATTTAGCACTTACTTGAGCAAACGAACAGATAGGCAGATTGTGGCAAGAAAACATGAGAGAATAAACCGCAGAGAAGGAAAAAAAACAATAACTGCGAAGCAAGTTGGGAGAGTCCTGGATGTAATCATCTGTCGTTTCCAGTTATTGGCCAGCGTGTATGGTCGATGTATCAACAGTTATGTGGATGAATGGATACACAGCTACCTGGATGAATGGATTAATCCCGAGAAGGGAATAACAAGAAATGGGGAGTTAGGGGAGCAATGGAACACGCGTTGGACAGTCGCTGCCGCCATCTCAACACTGTATGGAGTGATTTGAAAAAAAAGAAAAGAAAAAGAAAAACTGATGCAAAATCGATTTCTCCCATCCAGATTCAGCCAAACTGTGCTCTCGCCTGCTCTATTATCACACTGTCGACTATTGATCGTTAGTTTGTCCTGCCAGTTAGTGTGTTTGTCCAGCTAGGCATCTATTGACGTGTATTGTTCTGTCAAATGTCATTGCGTCATTTATGTGTCTATATTTGAGGACTGTGATTGGTATTCGCCATCATTATCCTCGACGTTACCCTTTAGATTATTCGTCAGTGGCGAAGGGATGTCTCTGGAGTTTGGTCCTTTTTCTGGTCGTCTGAGTTAATTGCATTTGTTCCAGCTTGTTATTACGTTAACTCTAATAGTCTGGGATGCCAATAGATGTGGCCAGGGTTTTCAAGTAGCAAGAGACCTGAACTCGTGGTGGGGAGCATTAGTTTTCAAACTGAATTGATTGTTTCGTTTTATTTTAGTTGAGTAAAATAAACAACCCATGTCCACGCTGTGCCTTGTATTGGCTATATAATATTAGGCTCCCGGGAAGATTAACCCGGTCAAATGCTCGCAGAAGTCGGATGTGTCAGCTTAATGGCGCAAGAACGCAGCTCTGCTGTAAACAGGCACAACGCAATCACGTCCGAAAAAACTCTCCGGATGAACGCGGAGGAGGCTGTATTAGGCTAATACATATTATTAGGCTCATATATGTAGTGTTACTTTACAGACAATTGCCAGATGGCGATCGGGCTTCACCTGTAGCTCATGATGCCTCCTGCCGGATGAAGAGACTCCACTGGAATGCCCATTCTCATATATAGTGTTAGACGCATACATATTAGTGTTAGAATCACATACAGTGTTAGGCTTACATAAGTTTTATACCGATATATAGTGTTAGGCTCATATATAGCGTTAGACTCATATATAGTGTTAGGCTCATATATAGGTCAGGCTCATATATAGTGTTAGACTCATATATAGGTCAGGCTCATATATAGTGTTAGACTCATATATAGGTCAGGCTCATATATAGCGTTAGACTCATATTCATTACCGTTAGGCCCATATTTTACATGCCACTTGGCACTCGATAATTATGCGGTCAATATAACTACAGCCGCCTTTACTTCCAGGAGAATTTTCTTGTACGCAGATTTAGCTCGGTATACCTAAAAACTATACTGGGGTGTAAGGCCAAAGACACGCGAGCAAGAGGTAGACAGAGATACAAGGGGGAAGACAACATTAAGAGATAGACAAACAGCAGTCTCAGAGAATATACAATCTAGGCGGGAGACATACGGTGTTAGAGATCCATTGCAACAAACCTTCATTGTGGAGACGGCACCTGATTGGTTGATTGACACCTAAAAGCTCAGGTCAATGGAAAAAAATAAACAATCACCGTCTGGGAGGAGGGGGGGGGGGGGGGGGTTCGAATCCTGGAACATTGTCAGGCAGGCAAGCTTGCTCGTCATTGCTCTACGGTGGTCCACCGATCATAGTTTTGATTTTTCAATATCTCCTGTATCACCACCATCATCATCATCATCATCATCATCATCATCATCATCATCATCATCATCATCATCATCATCATCATCATCATCATCTTCATCATCATCATCATCATCATCATCATGTGTCATGCCGATAAGCGTGGGCGGTCATGTTTCGCCATATCACACGATCACTAGAGTCATGAATCGGTTCTGTGTTCTTGTTTCTACCATATCACATGGCCAAACCGTTCAGGTATTTTTTTCCTCTGCCTTACCCTTGTTCTCTTCCCCTCAATCTTGCCAGTCGTCACCGAGTTCTCCAATTTATTTTGTCTCATAACGTGTCCAAAAACTTGTGACTGCCTATGTCTAATTTCTTCAATTCGTTTACTATTTTCATTTGTTTCTTTACGGACTTGGTCATTGGGTTTTCTCTGTGTCCCTGGTTTTCTTTGCATTTTCTTAAGAAACCACATTCCCACAGCCATTAGATGTTTTTCACAATGTCTGCTCATTGTCCCGCTTCACATCCGCACAAATATACAGGTTCTATGTAGCATTTCAACACAGTTTGTCTCGTTGCAACTGACATCTTTCTATTGGTGTATTGGTATTTATTTCCTTTACACATATGTATAAAACAGTGGTCTATCTTCAATCCTCAGCAGGAGCGGGATTATCCACTTCCCATCAGTACGTTTCTGAGTTCGACCCAACCTCATAAACATGAGTTCCAAACCATTTTCAGAATATTCTTGTAATTGTTTGTGAAGTAAAGCAGCGAGGAAGGGAAATGCCACCCCCTCCCTCCATACCTAATGTGTCGTGGCCTAAACTATGTGACGGCACACCACATGCAGGTCACACTACAGCGGCAGTGTCTGTTAAGGGACTACCTGTGCCTGTTAACCATGTTAATGTGTTGATGAGTTGAGTCAATAACCGACATCCCAGCACTCGAGACATTCCCATACGTGCTCCATCCACATCTGCAACAGCCAGCGACGAGTCCCAATACTAACTGTGCCAGTAGCATTCTGATTATGCGCCCGTCTGCCCTTTCTTCGGATTCCTGAGTGTCGATTACATCCTCTGGTCACTTCTGCATGGTCCATTCTCTCGTTCCACACAAATCCGAGGGGTTGGAGGGATGCAGCAAATGCTATCTAGTTTTGATTGTTGAATTTAAGCCTGCCACTCTGAAAATGTTAGCTACATATCCCTTACAGAACGTCGCAGTCAACCACAGCGTTGTTTGGCTGTTTGTGATTTCGTGACACGTTTACGTTCAGCTAGTTTACCTATTGTTTTATTTACGACAACTACCTATACCTGTGTATGAAAACCAACGTAAGGCGGTCTGCTGCCAAAATAGCCCGCAACTGTGTTTCGAACGTGGCCTGCGGGATTACGAATTGTGTTCGTAAAGCCTTCTCCCCAGAGCCGACTGCCACTCAGAAAACTATGTTAAATGAAGCTGTCATTTGAAATTACAAGTCACAATACCCTGGGCTATCAGGGAATATGACAGGTACAATCAACAATCACCATCAATGCACACGAACATTCCCATACCTGCCCCGGTCCCTTCTTCAGTAGCCAGTGAAGAGTTCACATTCAGATCGCACCAGTGGACAGTCTGAATGAATTTTTACCTGGGTTTGACTCTACTCGTTTAGTTTTAGTTTAGTTTAGTTTAGTTTAGTTTAGTTTAGTCGACGGATCAACATGACGGCATACGGTATTCCTGGACTCAGCTCAGTGCACGAACTCCGTAGCACCGGCGAGGATCCTGAAATACTTTGGGTAGATTTTTTAACTCGAAACGTTGCCCGGGCAGCGCCGTTAGGCTACTCTTTTTTTTGGATTTCCAACTGCCAAGGGATTTTTACGTGCGCAACAATACACACGGACGTTCGATCCCAATACCCAGAGACTAGGGGCAATTTTGTTACTAGAAATCCACGTGAAAACATCCCGGCCCTCACCGGGGTTTGAACCGGGACCTCCTGCACTCGAGGCGGACACCCATTACTCGAGACCACTCATCCCCCCGCCTCTACTCGTTGAGTAGACCCCAACACTTACCTGAAGCCCGTGTCCTCCCCCCGAGGAGTAGTCCCTCCAGATGTGGGTCATTCGTTTGGTTTGCCGCACATTCCGTTCTATTCCAGAAAGCCTTCTCCATACCAGCCTTGTCTTTATCAAGCCCATCGCCGAGAGGCTACAAAAACACAGCAGCAAATCTACCTGCCATCACCATACTGTTATTTACTGCGGATATGGTACCTTGCGGTGTATGGCAGAGGATCTTGAGCCTGAGGAATTAAGGCCGCCTGGCTAGTGCAGTCGCCGCGAACTGTGCAGGTTATGGTTTTCTTTTTGCCCACGACATAAAAATACTCCACACCTTACATAGGATTAGACCCGGGTCTCCCGTAGGAGAATCCGACATTCTAGCCACTGGGTCAGCCGTTCCTCTCAATCTATCAACTATCCTGGCCAATCTTTCATCTTGTTCATTTCCTCAGACATGCACACTCTACTTGCCAGAAAATCCACGAGCTGTTCTTGAACTTCGCCTTTTCGAGCGATGTCAGCCACTCTACAAGGGACATAGTAGTTGCTATTTTACGAAGCACGCTATGAAAGTGCGTCGCAAACAGAACCGAAAGAAAACAGTAACCGTCTGTGTGTGCATTATCTAAAGCAGTGGTTCTCAAAATTTTTTGGTCTGTGCACCCCTTTCACCATATTTTCATAACGTCATCTCCCTTTAGTATTTCCTCCGCATAAATCCCCCCCTCCCCTTTGCGCCTCTGCACAGTATACGTAAAAATGGTAGCTAAATTTAATAACACATAATAGAACAAGTCTAGACGTCTACATAAAACGTGTTTCGCGGGTCTACTTGCATTACAAAATGAATTTCAGAAGGGCGAGAAGTACAGAACTGTAAAGTATGGAGGGAAAAACAATATTAAGTAATCGGTTCTGGTATTAACGCGATCTTGGCATAAACTTAATCCCCCCTTCCCCCGGAAACCCTAAAATCCCCCCGCCCCCCCCCCCCCGGTGACGAATTCCTCACGGGTGGAGAACCACTGATCTAAAGTCAAACTTTGTAGTCACGACCACACAGTGAGGGTTGGTTCGTTGGTTGATTGGTGAGTTACAACTTTGATGCATTATCATTCAAGCCGTTTGAGTTGAAGTCAGTGTGGCCGAATGGATAAAAACGCTCGCTCTTAAAAATCAGAAGTGCTGATGCCAAGGTAACGGGTTCAACCCCGACCCCGGCCTGTTGGGCTAAAATATTGACTTCTCGTCCTTGACTTGGGGACGTAAATTACAAGTACTTCTTATTTCGGCGTGGGTTCGCCTGATGATGAGGGACACTAGAAACAAAAAAAGATGACCCACACGCAAAAGTTAGTCCAGTACACTAAAATTAGTAGCACATGTGTGAACTACACTTAGTTCAAAGCCAGCTAACGTTACTTAATTAATTAATGCCGTTTGAGCACTGAATAGATCTTGAATCTTTTGAAATGAGGTTGGTGTAGCGATCTTCTTTCTGACAAAGTGCAGATGCACAAACTCCATTGGGACTAATTTGAGGAGCTTTTCTTATCCTCTCCAAGTTCAGAAACAATCAGGTTGTGCAAGAGTGACAATTGAGTTACACATCTCGGGACACATATTAAACTATAATCAATTGAGTAAAGCGTCGAGGTAATGTGTCCTCCACAGATTTGAGATATTGTATTGTCAAAAGACTCCAAACCAAGTGCCCAGATAAAGTCAATAAGTATCCGGGTGAGGCGGGTGGGGCGGGTGGGGCGGGTGGGGGGTTAAAGAGATTCAGAACAATGCACGCACTTAGAACACTTGCGAGGATCTAAGTGTAGGTATACCACAATTTTTCTTCTTCTTCTTCTACTTCTCCTCCTCCTCCTCCTCATCCTCCTCCTCCTCCTCCTCCTCCTTCTTCTGCTTCAGTCAGCGTTTGTTAAGCGTAGTGCTTTACATCTACTGTAGAGCATAGCTGTTCGCTGTCTAGCCCCGTGCTATATAGGCCAGCATCTTTTGTTTTTCTGGGTTCCTTCTCCCAAAGGTAGATTGCCTTTCCTGGCACAATACTAGGTGTATACACAATAACACATACTCCAAATATTCGGTATTTTAGGTATGTTTTCTACTTTTAAATATATTGCTATGGTAACAACTACCCTCCTAGCACTCCGCAGCCTGGCTATGTAACTGCACATAACTAAGTCCCACAACCAACCTAGCAGGAAGTCACGAAAACTAGCAGTATTCTAAACAGCGAGAGCCTTGGTTATGGGACGTGGCAGACTGAAGTCACAGTAACAAAAGGCAAAGGAGAGGGGGAGGCTAAAAAAAAAAAAAAATACAAAGAATGCTACCAGAAAGCTAAGCTATCAAATCGGATGGCAGTAATTTAGACAACGAAATGGACAAACGGAGGACAGAAAACAGATTTAGACTGAAATGTAAAAACGACGGTAAACAAGAAAAAAAAAATAGTGTTATCTCAATTATTGTTAATTTGCTTGTGTTTCTTATTTCTCATTTGTCTGTAGAAAAAGTGCAGGGTCTGTATGTTGTACTGGCACCTTCAGTTATCCCGAAGAGTCCTTAGTTGGCTCAACATTAAAGTACACTTATTCCATGTGTAAGTGCAGGGTCTGTATGTTGTACTGGCACCTTCAGTTATCCCGAAGAGTCCTTAGATGACTCAACGTTGAAGTAAACTTACTCCATGTGTAAGTGCAGGGCGTTACGGTCGCGGTTCGTAATTCCGCTTACCTGCGTTCGAAGCACAGCTGCGACCGATTCAACAGTAGACCGTGTCGCGCTGGGTTTTAACGTGATGATATGGGAGCCGGTCGTTCAGAAAGCAATGGCAAACTACTGAATGTAAACTTGCCAACACATCAACAACAGCAGTGCTGGTGTTGACAGCGATGTCCTGTAAATAGGATATTTAAACAAAAATTGTTGCGTTCGGTTATTTGTCATTGCTTTCAGAACTAGAAGTTACTGTTAGCGTCCACATTAATGGCGGTGTGGGAATTGAATCTTCCTACCAAGCCGTCAGCGCAATGGACATTTAAGAACGCCGACTCCTTTCGGTCAGTTCGATGTCTAGTTTCTTGTGTAGCTATTAATAATTATAGGCTTCTAAGGTCATTTGTGACTGTATATTCATTCGCCCTTTTGGCTTGTGCAAGAATATTTGGAGAACGATTTCTTGCTTATTCAGCATAATCGTCATTACGAATCGTCTCTGTATTAAAGTTTACATAAATAAACACACGTAGTATTGTTTGGCGCTCACATAAGAATAAGAATGAAGTAGAGACTAGAGGACGCACTAGACAACATAACATTTGAAAGCTATAGTTACCGACCGGGATTCGAACCTGTCACCTCCAAATGGCGACAGCGCCTCGCTGCAGGAACAAGTGTACTTCGACGCATGACCAACTAGACACTCCAAAAAAAGTTTCTTCATTAGTCATGTCTGTCATACACATGAACCTACAACTATGGAATACGGACAGAGTTCGCATCAAAACCATAGGTCTCATAATTTATACTAAACCAGCAGTAGATCAAATAACAAACTCACAAACACATCGAACCGTAATGCTGTATCGAGTATTAACAAACATTTTAAGGAAGAGAAATGATTGGTCGGTTCTAATGCTGTACTGTTTGGCGCTCACAGAAGGAGAAGAATGAAGTAGAGACTAGAGGACGCACTAGACAACATATATTTTGAAAGCTATCATTACCGACCGGGATTCGAACCTGTCACCTCCAAATGGCAACAGCGCCTCGCTGTAGGAACAAGTGTACTTCGACGCATGATCAACTAGACACTCCAAAAAAAGTGTCTTCATTAGTCATGTCTATCATACACATGAACCTATAACTATGGAATACGGACAGAATTCGTATCATTCTTCTCCTTCTTTGAGAGCCAAACAATCCTTTTCTTCGCATATCCTTTACAGGACATCGTTGTCAACACCATCATTTCACCGCTGTTATTGATTTCTTGGCAAGATTACGCTCAGTAGTTTGCCATTGCCGGTCTCTCTGGCCTAGGGGTTAGTGAATTTCTCCGTAATCCCGTATATTCTCGTGAGCATCGTGACGACGACGAGAATCAGTAGCGGTTCTAACCGCGTCGGTAACTTACGGGGTATGTGTGCCGTTCGCTCAGAAAGCAATGCCAAACTACTGAGCGTAATCTTGCCAAGAAATTAACAATCAGCTGAAAGATGCTGATGTTGACAGCGATGTCCTGTAAAGGAATTGCCAACATTTTTAGTTTGCCATTGCTTTCTGAACGGCCGGCTCACTTACCCCGTAAGTCACCAATGCGGCGAGAACCGCTACCATTTCTCGCGCGCTGCGTTTCTCTACGTGGATAAACGGGTTTACGGATGTTATGGGAGTTCACGGTAGCCAGTGTTATACTGGAGTCATCGACCCCATTACATCGTAAGGGGTGTAAAGGAGTTGTCTACTTTATTAGTATTATTATTAATACTGTTATCTCTTTTCATAAATTGCTTTCTTCTCAGAGGCTTCTTCTTCAGCTACAAAATGAATCACCCAGTACAATCTAACCCACCCACCCACCCACACACACCCACCCACCCACGCATACACACACGCACACACACACTCACACACACACACACACACACACACACACACACACTACGCAGCCTGGCTACGACAGTGCATGTAACTAAGTTCCACAACCAACCTAGCAGGAAGTTATCAAAACTGTAGCCGTGTACTAAACAACGAGAGCCTTGGTTATGGGACCTGGCAGACCGACGTCCCATTATCGAAAGGCACAGGAGAGGGAGAACACCCCCCCCCCTTCCCCAACAAAAAAAACCCAATAAATCAAGAATGATACCAGAAAGCTAAGCTATCAATCCGATGGCAGTAATTTAGACATATACAACGAAATAGAAAAATGGAGGGCAGACAACAGATTAAGACTGAAATTTAAAAAAGAAAAAGTGTAGACACGAAGAAAATAGTGTTTGCTCAATTATTGTCCATTTGCTTGTGTTTGTCCTGTTTGCAGTATACAATTGCAGAAATTGATCAGGCATTTGCCTGTGGAAAAGTGCAGGGTCTTTCATGTATGATGTACTGGCTTCTTCAATTATCCTTATTAAGAGCCTTTATTTGGTTCAACGTTGAAGTGCAATTATTGCTTGTGTAAAAATGTTACATGTCCTTTGAGGGCGTTGCTATCAACCTCAGGTTGTTTTCTAGGCAATTTTACATTGGTTCCTTTGCCACTGCTTTCAGAACGAGAAGTACCCGTTAAAAGTCCACCTTAACGGCGTTGTAGGAATTGAACGAGTGTCAGACTAATTCCACTCCGTCTCATGATGTTTTCCACGCACATATAACGTTGCCTTCCTCTTACACGCTTTCGATTACCTTTTCCTGTAACAGTGGCCAGACACTGGCATACCTGGTCCGGTAGTCATGGGTTGGAATTCTCCTCCTAACCTAAAATGGGCACCGTAAATGCCTTGGGAATTAAAGGCGACCAGTGATGTACTGACTACATCAGAACGCCGTTGTCTGTGTGGATATAATATTCACAGACATGCTTGCTATCGTTAAAATGACACTTGTCGATTTTTGACAAATGCGTGCTTATCTGTAAGTAGATTCGATTGTCAAACTGTCATCTACTGGCCTATAATTCCTTGCAGTGTAGGGCACGGGGTTCTTGAGCCTGACAGGGGTCTTGAGCCTGACGGGGTTCTTGAGCCTGACAGGGGTCTTGAGCCTGACGGGGTTCTTGAGCCTGACGGGGTCTTAAGCCTGAGGAATTAAGGCTGCCTGGCTAGTGAAGTTGCCGCGAACAGCACAGGCAAGGATTTTCTTTTTGCCCTCGACAAGACAAGACAAGACAAGACAAGACAACGCAAGACAAGGCAAGGCAAGACAAGACAAGACAACCAAAAAAAAAAAAAAAAAACCCACACCGTACCAAGGATTCGCACCCGGGTCTCCCGAAGCAGTGTACGATGTTCTTAGCCACTCGGCAAGCCGCTCCCCTGTAGATTCGACTGGTAATATCAATTTCAAACTGGCTTGCTTTTGTTCCTCGGGCGCCAGTATTTCAATATTTGGGCTTCTGTGCAAGAGAGGTAAGCTTGTCTTTGTTTAGTCTCCATGCTATAATTTAATGCGTAGTAATGTAATTAACGATGTTTCTGTAATCAGTGAATGTATTTACTTTAACCCAGTCAGTGCCAATGAGTTGTTACATTGATTAATTATGTTCTACTTAATACTTTGAATCCTAGTATACAAAGGAATCATTACTTTGACTCATAGTATCACTGGAAGCAGTACTTTAATTCCTTGTATCGGGGTAATCATTCCGTTAACCTCTTTCTATCCTAGGAATCACTACTATAACTCGGTGTTTCCTAGGGATCATTGCTTTAACACCTAGTATCTGTGGAATACCTTAATTTCTTGTCCGTTTTTTATTTTCCTTTTGTGGAATGCTTTCTGCAGGCGGCTTATCGTTCTGTGGAGAGGGAGAGAGAGAGAGAGAGAGAGAGAGAGAGAGAGAGAGAGAGAGAGAGAGAGAGAGAGAGAGAGAGAGAGAGAGAGAGAGAGAGCCCTCTCATGTTTGTTATGTTGTTGTTGTTGTTGTTCATGATGGAACTAACACTTACTTTCCAAAGTGACCACTGAAATGCCTAAATAGCAGGCATTAAAATACTGCTAAAGTGAACTTCATCATTGTAAAGAATATGTAAAGGAGAGTGCATATCAAGCAATTAGTATAGGAGAGAATGCATAACAAATAACAATGCTTTTTAACAATTAAGCAGAATGAGAAACTTGTCATGTTAGTAGAACAGTTCAGAATGTGATAAAACAACATGTTAAAAATGAAAAATTGCAATTTTAAGATGAGTAAATAAAGCAGTTAAAAAATAAAAAAATAAGTACAGCAAAACAGTCAGAAACAATCATGAAAACAGCAATATGAAACAACGCAGCACCCACAATCAAATAATATTCGTCTAAAAAATTCGGAGATCGCCTGAAAATTGTATACACAAAAATCGCCCACCAGTTTAAATGTAACAGCAGTTTCGATCTTTGAACAATAAACGTAGTTGCTGTTTACGTCATCATTTTAAACATATCATGCATCACATTGCTACCGTAATGCGTTCTACAAATGTTGTAATATGACAAGTTTTGATGACATTATTAAAATAATATACTCAATTGAAATGCGATTACATTTAAACTGGTGGACAATTACTTATGTATACATTTTTCTCGCGCACTGTATATAAATCCGTGCGCAGCTCGCTGGTTCAACAAGTATATATAATTATATAAATTGAACAGTAACTTGAAAAAAAAAAAAAAACAAACCTACAGAAATCAGTGTATACTCTTAGTGGGAAATGCCACTAAGTTTACACCCCAGGAAAGTTCCGACAGTGAATGGAAGCGAGTCACAAGGGGGAAAAAAGCATAGTGCATATAAAGAAATATGGCGGAAAATATCAAACAAAAGCACACCAAAAAAAAAAAAAGCTCTTTCTCCCAAAATCTATATAATAGAATAAGACAGGTGTCATGCTAGTGGTGAGATCCAGGGTCCAGTCAAGGATATGCACTACTGATGAGCTCTAACGAGAGCGAAACTCGAGTCTAGTGCTGCCATATTGACGTGGTTATGGCCTTGGTTTAGTACCGCAATGCGATCAGCGTTGCCAGTAGTGGGTTGTGCTCAATGTTTCAATTTGTCAAGCTAGCAGACAAGGACAGAGTATGTTAATATATATGTTAATAACGAAACAAAAAATGAAGCAGTTTAAACGAAAACAACAACAACCGCAGCAATAAAATACAGCCAGAAACAATTACTAATACCACAAGATGAAACAAACCCAACCTCGACAATCAAAATTAATATTCGTCTCAGAAAAATAATAATCGTGCCTCGCTCGCTAGTTGAACAAGTATATGAAATTATATCAACTGAACATAACATTAGAAAAACACACCACAGGAATTAGTGTATAATCTTAGTGGGAAATGCCACTAATTTTACACCCCCAGGAAAGTTCCGACAGCGAATGGAAGCGAGTAACATCTATTGACACCCATTCACAACGATTTTGGCAATCAAAACCCCGTTGTCTGTCTGGATTTAATATTCACAGACATGCTTGCTTTCGTTAATATGACACGTGCCGCTTTTGACATATGAGGATCAATATCCCGTTGCTGGATTCGACTGAGTACAGCAATTTCAAACTGGCTTGCTTTTGTTCCTCGCTTGCCCATCTTTCAATTATTGAGCTTCTGGGCGGGAGAGGAACATTTTTCTTTGTTTAGTCTCTATGCTGTAATTCGTGGCGTATTATTTAATGATGTTTGTTTAATCGGTGGATGTATTTATTTTAACTTATTCTGTGCTAATGCGTTGTTGCATTGATTAGTTTTGTTCTTGTACTCCAGGTATACCAGGGAACCAGTACTTTAACTAACTGTATTTGGGGAATCATTATTTTGACTCCTTCTGTCAACTGAATCACTAAATAAAAACTTCTTGTATTATAGGAATCATTACTATAACTCCTTGTATTCTATGATAATTACTTTAACTCTTTGTATTCACGGAATCTATATTTTATTTAATTCCTTAACCCTTTTGTGTAATGCTATCGGCATGCATTTTGTCATTCTGCTGAGAGAGGCCGAGCCAGGTGAGATAAAACCAAGTGAATGAAGTCGATTATCTTGCCACGACAAAGAAATAATGAAAGAACCTTGATGTGGTTTTTGTAACAACCAACTATTTACCATTTACTTCGAAAAATTACCACAAAAATACTTGCATCACAACCTGACATCGCTGGAGTTGAGACAGTGTTAAAATGAATATTAGGAGTGTAACAAGAAAATAAAGCATAGTGTACATTTTAAAAAATATATAATAATATGGAGAAGGATATCAAACAATAGCAAAAAAGCTTTTTCTCCAATAATCTATATAATAGAATGAGACATATGTAATGCTAGTGGACAAGGTCAGAATATGGTAAACATATGTTAATTACGAAAAAAAAAATATGCAGTTTAAAGCAGAGAAGATGAAGCAGTTTAACACACACACACACACACACACACACACACACACACACACACACACTCACACACACTCACACACACTTATACACACTCACACACACACTCACACACACACACACACACTCACACACTCACACACTCACACACACACACAACAACAACAACAACCGCTGCAATTCATTCAAAGGCAATTATTAATACCACAAGATGATACAACGCAGCCTCGACAATCAAAATAATATTCGTCTCAAAAATATAATAATCGTACCTCGCTCACTGGTTAAACAAGTATATGTAATTATATACATTGAACGGGAAGTAGGAAAAAAAGAACACCACAGGAATCAGTATATAATCTTAGTGGGAAATGCCACTAATTTTACACCCCCAGGAAAGTTCCGACAGCGAATGGAAGCGAGTCACATCTATTGACACCCATTCACAACGATTTTGGCAATCAAAACCCCGTTGTCTGTCTGGATTTAATATTCACAGACATGCTTGCTTTCGTTAATATGACACGTGCCGCTTTTGACATATGAGGATCAATATCTGTTGCTGGATTCGACTGAGTACAGCAATTTCAAACTGGCTTGCTTTTGTTCCTCGCGCCCCCGTCTTTCGATTTTTGAGTTTCTGTGCGAAAGAGGAACGCTTCTTTTTGTTTAGTCTCTATGCTGTAATTCAAGGCGTATTATTTAATGATGTTTTTTTAATCGTTGGATGTATTTATTTTAACCAATCCTCTACCAATGGTTTGTTTCATGGACTCATTCTGTTCTGTTTTTTTTTCTACGTTGATCTCATGTATCTCTAGTGAATACCTACTCTAGGTCAATGTATTGCAGCGAATCATTTCTTTATCGTAATGTGTCCGTGAGCGACTACTATAACTTTTTGTGTCAGTGGAAATGCCTACTTTAATTCCTTGTGTCGTAATGAATCACTACGTTAATTCTTTGTATCGTACGGAAGTACTTCTTTAATTCTTTGTGTCGTTGATCATCTCTACTATAAATCGACCCACTACTTAACCTTCTTGTAATTCAGAGAATAAAAATGTAAAAGTCAATACTTCCTATAGTACCTTGCGGTGTAAGAGGGGGGGGGGGGGGGGGGGGGGGGGGTGAAACGCTTAAGTCAGCGAAAAGTAAGACGGCCCGAGAAGTGCAATCTCTTGGAACTGTGCGGGGTTCTGGCTTTCTTATTGCCCTCGACAGTTAAAAACAAAATCCATAACCTTACAAATGATTCGAACCAGGGTTTCTCGAATCCCTACGTTACATCCTTATAGCCCTAGGAATAACTACTTGACTTCTTTGTACTCCAGGAAATCACTACTTTACATTCTTGTATGCCGGGAAATCATTACTTTAAATCCTGGTACCTAAAGAAAATACCAGTTTACCTCCTTGCATCACAGGAAATAATTTCTTTAGTTAACGAACTAATTTCGTATCGTTCTATTTCCTAACAAAGCTTGGCATTCTTGGTTCTCACTTTAGGATCTCTAATTCGACCACTCCGCGTTGTCCAGTTATGCAGTCCGCTACACCCACCCTTTGTTGAAATGGACCCCTTTGAGGCCTAGGGAGGCTAGACACGGATCCAGCCTGGTACTAGTCTTCGCGGGAGACATCATATCAATATATCTGACTAAGACATGAACCCATCAGATGATTGCGTACATATCAATTTGCTGATGTCCTCACGCTATGCGCACAGCCACGTACCGTAGACATGTATCCGGTTTCATTGGAATCTACGTTTTACTTATGTTTGAAGTGTCGATTTCGTGTTTGCTGCATGCTCTCTCGATTTTTAAGCAGACCGCCATGTGTTGATTTTTAAGAATGGTATGAGTGTCGGTCGCTCTGAAAGTAATAGCAAACTACTGAAAGTACACGTGCCTAGTAAATCTATTTTAAAAAAATGCTTAACATAAATGCTCAGGTTTATTGCGACGTCATGTAAAGGACAACATTAATCCAGGTCTCGTACCAATGTCATATATAAACATTCTGATACATAAACTCAACTTAACATCGGTTGTCTGTCTACGCCAGGTTATGCGGACGTCGGTTTGATCAGGGAAAGTTTAGAGATAGGAATCGTCATGTCTTGATGTGTTCACTATATTAAACAAGGATCATCATTTGTTGACGTGATCACTAAATGAGACAGACATCATCATGTCTTGATGTGTTCACTATATTAAACAAGGATCATCATATGTTGACGTGATCACTAAATGAGACAAACATCATCATGTCTTGATGTGTTCACTATATTAAACAAGGATCATCATATGTTGACGTGATCACTAAATGAGACAGACATCATCATGTCTTGATGTGTTCACTATATTAAACAAGGATCATCATATGTTGACGTGATCACTAAATGAGACAGACATCATCATGTCTTGATGTGTTCACTATATTAAACAAGGATCATCATATGTTGACGTGATCACTAAATGAGACAGGGATCATCATGTCTTGATGTGTTCACTATATTAAACAAGGATCATCATATGTTGACGTGATCACTAAATGAGACAGGCATCATCATGTCTTGATGTGTTCACTATATTAAACAAGGATCATCATATGTTGACGTGATCACTAAATGAGACAGGACATCATCATGTCTTGATGTGTTCACTATATTAAACAAGGATCATCATATGTTGACGTGATCACTAAATGAGACAGACATCATCATGTCTTGATGTGTTCACTATATTAAACAAGGATCATCATATGTTGACGTGATCACTAAATGAGACAGAGATCATCATGTCTTGATGTGTTCACTATATTAAACAAGGATCATCATATGTTGACGTGATCACTAAATGAGACAGACATCATCATGTCTTGATGTGTTCACTATATTAAACAAGGATCATCATATGCTGACGTGATCACTAAATGAGACAGGCATCATCATGTCTTGATGTGTTCACTATATTAAACAAGGATCATCATATGTTGACGTGATCACTAAATGAGACAGGCATCATCATGTCTTGATGTGTTCACTATATTAAACAAGGATCATCATATGTTGACGTGATCACTAAATGAGACAGACTTCATCATGTCTTGATTGTTCACAATATGAGGCAGGCATCATCATGTCTTGATTGTTCACAGTATGAGGCAGGCATCAACATGTCTTGACTTGGTCACTAAATGACCCAGGCATCACATGTCTTGATTGTTCACAATATGAGGCAGGCATCATCATGTCTTGACTTGGTCACTAAATAAGACAGGCAACATCATGTCTCTCTTTCTATAGAAAGAGAGATGCACACAAAAGTAAGCTATTTCAAAAAACTGGTCAAGGTGGTTAAAAGCGAAAAATGGGCAGAGGTGTGTCAAAGAGTAAGCACAGACAAGTCACTGAAATTGTTCTGGCGACTACATAAAAGCATGAGTGGTGTAGTCAAGAATAAGAGCATTTCAGACTTCCAAGGTGCTGACCTCACCTGGCAGAGGACTGACGAGGACAAGGGCAAAGCCCTCTTTGAACGCTACCTTGAGCAGGGCAACCAGACAGACATGGGAGGCCGAAATCTGGCCAAGGAGGTCACCTCAGACAGATGCAAGGCCCAGAACACTTCAGATGAAGACACAGTGACAGTGAAAGAAATCAAGGCTGTGCTTCGACGATCAAAAAACAGTGCTCCAGGTCCTGATGGCATAAGATACAAAGACATAAATAGGTGTACCGACAATGAGCTAGAGAAACTAGCAGACATGTACAACAACAGTATAGGGAGTGCTAGCATCAAGGAGGAATGGTTACACAGCTATCTGATTCCCTTGCCGAAGCCTGACAAAGACCACACAAAAATTCAGGGATATCGAATTATAACCATGCAGAATACAATAGGCAAGCTGCTGGAGAAGGTAATTGCCAGTTAAATATCAAGCCAACTAGAGAGGCAAGGTGTTTTCCCACCTACCCTGGGTGGGTACCGTCCAAAAAGAGAAACCTGGACCAATGCAGCAGTCTTTGCCCATGATGTCTATGAAGGTTTCCACTCAGGCACTGAAACCGTTGCTGCAGCGATTGATCTTGAGGACGCATACAACAGAGTACCACTGGATTTTTTAATGTTTCAGCTTCTTTGAACTAAACGTAAGTCCATTCCTCCTTAGTTGGATCGCTGCAGCCCTCTACCAACGGAAAGTAGTTTTTAGATGTGGCAGTTGGACTTCGGAACCAACAACAATATATCCTGGCCTACCACAGGGATCACCATTATCTCCGGTACTGTTCAACGCCTACACAGTGAGAATCACCAGTGAGCAGATCACTGGACCTGGCAGGACATTGTCGTATGCCGATGATGTTTTAGTGTATCGTCAGGGTAAGGATAGAGAGGAGGTTGCTGTGGAACTACAAACCGAACTCAATCGCATAAGTACTTGGTGTGATGAAGCTGGGACAATGGTCAACCCAACAAAGGCAACAGTGACTTAGTTCTCGTTGAATAATCATATTGTCAACAACCCAACACCAACTGTAATGCTGTGTTCAGAGACGGTGGAAAGAACGCAGGCAATTAGTTAAATGGGGATACGGTTTGATCGAAGCCTTGCTTATAATGTGCACATAGACCAGGTGATAACAAAGGCCAAGCGGGGTCTGGCAGCGATGCGGGTGATGGCGGCAGCAAACTGTGAGCAGCGCCATCTATGTCTTCTGTACGAGGGGCTGGTCATGTCTGTTTTGGAGTATGCAATGGCAATCCTGACTCTCAGCCATAAGCAGATAGAAAGGATGTAAAGGATACAGAATGAAGCTATGCGCATTATTCTTGGATGTACAAGAGATACAGCATGTAGGGCGATGCGCTACCTTCTTGATTTTCCAACCATTGAAGAGAGAATACAAGTTTGCAGGGCACGCGCCTACCTCAGAATTAACGCAAACACACAACATCCACTGCATAGTGAAATTAGGAAGGTGAATGGCAGCAGGTTAAAAAGAGGACGGTCGTGGATGGGTCAAGCCGAAGACATTCTTCAACAGGTGTGTTCACTTGAGGACTTAGAACCTGGCGAGGAGTGGGTGCAAGTGCCAACAGACTTCTGCACATCCTTTTCAGTTTGCATCCAACTAGATAGAAAATGCAGACAAGAAAATCCGGCTGATGTTGAGGCTGAAGTACAAGCGTTGATTTTCGAGAATTCGCTAGACGGTGACGCGGTCATCTACACAGATGGGTCGGTCGTCCGACATGTGAGAAGCTCATGGGCCTTAAGACCTTTAGAT
>JACEFZ010021330.1:1194860-1206745 GCA_014155875.1 Cepaea nemoralis
CATCGGTAACTTACGGGGTATGTGAGCCGGTTGCTCAGAAAGCAAATACTGAGCGTAATCTTGCCAAGAAATCAAAAAATAAGCTGAAAGATCAACAATCAGCTGAAAGATGCTGATGTTGACAGCGATGTCCTGTAAAGGATATGCGAACAAAAACAAATATCATTTTACAGGACTTCGCAGTCACCTCCAGCAATTTTTATTTGCTGTTTGTGATCTCTTGGCAAGTTTACGTTCAGTAGAGTCCCCCATGACATCGGATATCGTAATTTGTGGAGAGGCATGATCGCCCACGCCAGCCGGCAAGACACTGGATAATGACGATTATGAGAGTCCTCCTACGTACGCTGTCAAAAAACTTTTTTGTTTATGGCTTTCACATACTAATCTAGGGAGGTGAATGTATAGTCACGGGACGGCTATGGCTGGTCAATAAGTTGTAGACAATGCCCCTACAGTAAGTCAGATGCACGATGGCGGATGTGCATCATTCCTACAGTTATCGGAAGATTGAAGATTGCGGGTGAAAAACCAAGGGGAGGTGATTTTTTTTATTAAACGCAGAAGTTATGCCCCCTTTCTTGCCCAACTTTATTTATGATGGCAATGTTTTAATTTGGTGGTCTCCCTAGCCGAGGTGTTAAACGACTTTCTCCGTAATCCCGTTTATCCACGTAGGGTAACGCAGCGCGCGAGAATTGGAAGCGGTTCTCGCCGCGTTGGTAACTTACGGGATAAGTGAGCCGGCCGCTCAGAAAGCAATGGCAAACTACTGAACGTAATCTTGCCAAGAAATCAACGTCACGGTAAAATGCTGGTGTTGACAGCGATGTCCTGTAAAGGATAGGAGAAAAAAAAATGTTTTAATTTATTGTTTACACTTTTTTTCTTGTGTTTCCACCTTGGTGTGGTGAGGGAGCTTGAGTTTCTCAATGACCCTGAGAGCTATGCCAGCGGTAGCGTAGCTACCAGCAGGGCCTCCCAAGCCGGACAGGTCAAAGGGTAGAGAACAGAGAAAGAGAAACACCCTGGTCCTCCAGGTTGGGGGTTGAAGCGTGGGGTTAACATCCCCACCTTTGTAAAAACTATCTTGTTACGAAACAGATAAATAAGCCTCGAATTCGGGTCCATCAGAGAGACGAATGGAGACGGCTTGTATCTGCAGCAAAGAACCTCAATGGCTCTAAATGCTGAAGAAGAAGAAGAAGAAGAAGAAGAAGAAGAAGAAGAAGAAGAAGACTTTTTTCTTGGCCGGCGTCTGTGGCGAAGTAAAGGCGAATTCGATACACAACCCAGCATTCCGCATTCAAAGTCAGCTGCTGGCGATTTGACAACAGCCTGCCTTGTGGTGTTTGTTTTTGTAGAAGCGTCGGTGGTTCAGAAAGCAATCGCAAACTACTCAGTGCAAACATGGGTTGAATGGGGAAGATGCATTCCAGAGATTTACTCATTTATCATATTCCATGCCGGTAAGTATACTGTGGTTGAATGCGAGGTGTAAAGAACAAGCAACTAGCTAACTTCTATGTTTATGATTGTCATGTAATGTCTGGTCACCCGATCCCTAGATTGGTATAGAAGTTAAACAGAGAATGGAGTCACTGAGGCGAATTAGTTGCGTCGCCTGTCTAGGGCTCAGAAGGCTGTTGACGATTGCAATTTTCGACGAGATTCCTGGAAGTTCTCGGTGGAGCTATGGAGTTTGTGCTCTTGGCGAAAAAGACCCAGCGATATGGATAATACCCGAAGCAACGAAGTCGACCCTCTTGCCTTTCAACCCCTTTGAACTTAAAAGGAAACTTAAAACAGGAACATGGAATGTGAGGTGGATGACAGAAACATTTCGAAAAATATTATATAGGGGTAATTTTCTTTATAGGACACGCCACTGGATGATGATGCTATGGTGGGCAATGACCCACGGGCAATGGGCACGTTAGGGAATCTTCTCAGATGATATCCTGAATACAATGTTTAGGGATGAAATGGGGGGGGGGGGATTCTCGAGGTTCTTTGCTTGAGCTATGAAGAACCAGTTCCGTACGACGCTTTTGACAGACCACTTTGTGAAAATAGTCTCCGCCAAGTGGAATAAAATAAGATGCAATGAAGTTGATCCTTGTTGCCATTAACCAACCCCTTCCAACTGTGTTTCTCCTGTTTGTTTATAACATTAACTGTAATGTCTATGTCTCAGTTAAAGCTTATTTTCTTGGTTTTGATAAATTACCATGTCTCAACATAGCCGAATTTTGCTAGCCAAGTTTCCTCAACATATCAACTAAGAACAAAAGGCGCGACGCGATTGTAGTACTGCTGGTTAACGAGATAGTTAACCGCAATTTATTGCTTCCCCATCGCGCCCCGATGTTAATCGAGTTATAAATTAAATAAAGCGTCGGAGCGGAAACTTCGTGATTGTTCCAGCTGTCGTTGTTAATTAACAGAATCGCAAATGACGTTATGCGCAGATGATTCTGGCAGGGAAATAGAATGAACAGTCTGAGCTTGTAGCGGTAGATGTGCTTTCTGATGCCCGATTCCTCTTTATCTGCAGCGGTATACACTACTTACCTCTGAAATCCGAGTAGGTTCGCCTCATGACGAAGGACACTGGTAATATGGAAAGTTAATCCACACACAAAAATTAGTCAAGTGTACCAGAACTAGTAGCACGTGTATGGACTACGTTTGAGTTCAAAGCCAATGGAACCTCCCCCCCCCCCCCCCCCCCCCACACACACACACACACACAAAATAAAAAAATAATTAACTAAAAAATACTTACTGTAGACTTAACACTATACGAAAGCAAACAGAAAGGCTACAATTGAAACATTTGTTCTGTAATTTTTTTTTTCAGAACATAGTCAACCTTTAAAAAATAAAATTAAGGTTTTCATTTGAAGCCCCCTCGTATGAACTAACACACACCCACGACGGCCAGTTTCGCTTCTCAAAGCATGTCCAAGTCTTATTTAAGGCTGAGTCAACATGGAACACCAAGTGAATATTAAAATTCTGTCTCCAGGCTAATTCAAACCCCTGTCCACAAGACCGGAAGACAGGCAGACAAGCATCCAGCCACCGAGGCTCCAATGTAAGAAACCGTCAGGGCTATTTCTTAGTTGCATATCATTTACAGGACGTCGTAGTCATCCCTAAATGTATGGGCAGCTTGTGATTCCTTGGCAAGTGGTTTGCCATTGCTTTCTGAACAGACTGGCACTCATAACATTGTATGAATATCAGAGCAAGGCGTTCTGTTTCCTAATCTCCTGCAGCTGTGTTTGGAACGAAGTAACTCCTTCACGTACAGCGCCGCCAAGCGATATTTACCAGTTTTACAATTATATTTACAATGAATCATCATCATCATCATCATCTTCCACTTCTGCCGTCAAGCGTCGTGGGGAGGAGTAATTTGCGTTCCAGCGCCAGGTGGACAATGAATGAATCACCAAAAATAAGCGATAAATAGAATTGGTACTAGAACATGATCAGAAATAACAAAATGGACTTTGCAGCAAAAGCATCCGTCAGACACAAATAACAATCACACGCCGATACAACTGCATGAAAAACTCCACATTCTCATCTCATCTCATCATGTTCCTCTTGTACCTTGCGGTGTCGAGGTGAAGTATAAACTTCGTGAGAGTGCCCGGTTATGGGCTTCGTATATCGACATTCCCATGGATTCTGTTATTCCCTCCGTCCAACGTTTACGTGGTCGGCCTCTTCCTCTGTTTCCATCTGGTCTGTACATCATTGCTTGTTGTGGCATGCTGTTGACTGGTAGCCTACTTGCATGGCCAAACCATTTGACTTGCTGCTTTCTAATAAAATCTAGAGCAGCTTTAACCCCCACTTTAGTCCTGATTTCTTCATTTCTGATCTTATCTCTTCTTGATACGTTGAGTATTCTTCTCAGGAACCTCATTTCTGTTGTGATTTTTCTTTTCTCTTTTTCTGTCATTGTCCAGGTTTGGCATTGGTAGCACAGAGTTGGTATGAAGATTGTGTTGTAAAGTGCTTTCTTAGTAGTTATTGATACATGTTTTGTTCTTTAGTATTGGTGCCTTTGTCCAATGAGTTGATTTGCCTTATTGCACCTATTTTCGATCTCGTCTTCTGATCTGCCATTTGATGATATTATACTTCCTAGGTACTTGAAGCTCTTTACTTGTTTCAAGGGATGTTCGTTTAGGTGAATTGTTGCTGTTTGTTCTTCTTTAGTTATAGTCATTACCTCTGTTTTGCTTGTGCTAATTTTCATGTTATGTTCCCTACACATTTCGTTTAGACTATTCATGTGGTCTTGTAATTCAGCTTCTGATTTTGCTATTAGTGCTTGGTCGTCCGCAAACACAGGAGTTCTCTAATGGTTAGATTTGCAGATGGTCTTCTTCTGTGTTCTCGTCATGCGGTATCTTGCTGTCTCTGCTTGGCTGGTTTCTTTACATATGTTGTCTATTATGTTATGAACAAGAGAGGGACAGGACACAACCTTGTCGTACTCCAGATCTTATGGTGAAGGTTCTGAGTGTCCTCCAGTTGCTCTCACTATGCATTCACGTTGTTGTATAAACTTCTACATAGGTTTGTTAGATGTGTACTCACTCCATATTGTTTAAGGATTTCCCACAGCTTGTTTCTATCTACCCTATCAATGCTTTTCTTGGTCAACAAAGGCTAAGTAGAGTGTTTCATTGAATTCATTGATTTTTCTATAGTTGTCTCCACATTTATATATATATATTATATATATATATATATATATATATATTATATAATATATATATATATATATATATATATATTCTCTCACACACACTTATACATGTGTGTGTGTGTGTGCGTGCGTGCGCTCGTGCGTTACTCATCTGTTTATTTGTTATGAAATTTACACGCGTGTGGTTAATACCGCTAACTAAAAAGAGAACTGTTCTTGCAATAACAAATCAAATTGTAGTTGGTAAACTACAGTTGTAGGTTACGGTCTCCAGCTTCACGACGGTTGGCAGAGGATCTCTTCTTTGGGGAGACAATGGCTACGGTCATTGACCAGTATGGTCACTGCTAAGAAGAAAAGCAATGGCAAACTACCTTCTTTACATATGCCAAGAAAATTATGTTTTGCGGTCAGTCCTTCAAGAAGCAAATGAAGATCGTAAACTGATTAAAGACATTAGACGTAGACAGTCAAAATTGTTTTGGGCATGTTATGAGAAGAAATGAGTTGGAGAACTTGGTGACAGCTGGCAAGATCGAAGGGAAGAGACCAAGGGGAAGAACGAGAAGTAAATACCTGGATGGCTTGACCACGTGGCATGGTCGAGACAAAAACACGGAGCTTATCCACGACTCTGGTGATCGAGTGAGACGGCAAAACATGTCGGCCCACGCTTATCGGCATGGTACATTATGGATGTAAACTACAGTACTGCGTAGTTTGTACACTAACGTGCTGAACAGTTTAGGAAGGTATGTAAGGACCCACCTTCACGCTTTGAGCCATACAGGGTATATGGTGAACATAAATCTATACATGGGACCCCATGGCCGATGTGGTTAGTATCTCACCTGTCGCCTTTACCTCCCAGAATATATCCTGATGCCAATGTTAGTCTATGGATATGAAGGCAGGCCAGTGTATAACTACTTGGTTTCTGTAGACCCCCAGACGCCTATCTCGGCTTCTAATCATGTGTGCCTATTGTTGCACAGCTGTCTGGGGTCTGTATGTACTTACCTATCATATTTCTCATAATTATGGCCCGCCGGCGTATTCGACTTTCGTAATTGTTGGTTAGCGGGCTCGCTGGCGAAGTTGTTAGGGCACTGCATTAGTAATGACATGGGCACTGTGGGATGTGGGTCGGACGTTTGGGCTGATCGCTTGCTAGGAATGATAATGAATGAAAGACAGGCCACCTATTCCTCCATGCATTAAGACCTACACAATTTAATGGACCTATCTCACCATATATCCATAACAGGAACGAACGAACGACGAACATACTTTATTTTCAAAGGTTAAGATTAGCACGCAGGCCGTCTAACTGCTGCCCTCTATCACTCGTCTTCATAACATTATTTCATTCACACATCATTCAAGGCTAATGAGAACAGCGACAATATAAAGATATGTAGTATAAGGCTGAGCAAAATGCAACATCAATACTAGACGGCTCAGTAATATTAAATAATGGTGTAGCACTTGTCATTAGCTACTGCATTGAGGCAAATAGTTTTAAAACAATTATTGGTTGGCCACAGTATAACTGTTTGCAATACTGGAAAGCAATATTTAACGGACAAGAAGCCGAATATGGTCAAGAAACAACTATATCACGCAGAAGGAAAGGCATCTTGGAGATCATACTAATGCCGAGCTGAAGAACATTTCTGAAAACAGTCATTTTATTATTATTTTTGTTTATTTGTAATTTATCCGGAAGCTGGTTCCTGCCAGATGATTGTGACTGTGTACAGAACTAACTACATGGATTGTAATTACAATGGAGGTCACTGTGTAGAGAAATAACTACATGGATAGTAATTGCAATGATGGTGATTGTGTAGAGAACTAACTACATGGATAGTAATTACAATGATTGTGATTGTGAACAGAACTAACTACATGGATAGTAATTACAATGTTGGTGATTCTGTATAGAACTAACTACATGGATAGTAATTACAATGATGGTGATTGTGTACAGAACTAACTACATGGATAGTAATTACAATGATGGTGATTGTGTAGAGAAACTACTACAGGATCGTATTACAATGATGTGATTGTGAACAGACTAACTACATGATAGTAATTACAATGATGGTGATGCTGTATAGAACTACTACATGGTTAGTATTACAATGCTATGGTGATTGTGTACAGAACTAACTACATGCTAGTAATTACAATGATGTGTGATTGTGTACAGACTACCTACATGGATAGTATTACATGATGGTGAGTGTGTAGAGAACGAACGACATGTGATAGTAATTACAATGATGGTGATTGTGTACAGAACTACTACGTGGATAGTAATTACAATGATGTTGATTGTGTACAGAACTAACTACATGGATAGTAATTACAATGATGGTGATTGTGTCGAGAACTAACTACATGGATACATGGATACAATGATGGTGATGACGAAGATAATGATGATCATAATAATAATTTGACAGCAAATCTGATTGAAAAATAAGAATAGTGATCTTCCGTTTTTGATAGTGATGGTGTGATACAAAACGTAAAGAGGTAAAGAAGATAATTATATAAAGATATACTGGACCATTTACAAATTATTTTTTGAATATTTTTTACAGGACATCGCTGTCAACATCAGCATCTTTCAGCTGATTGTTGATTTCTTGGCAAGATTACGCTCAGTAGTTTTGCCATTGCTTTCTGAGCAACCGGCTCCATACTCTCATAAGTCACCGGCGCGATTCGAACCGCTTCCAATTCTCGTGCGCTCACGTTAACCACGAGAGTATTCGGGGTTACGGTTACCTCAGGCAGGGAGACCGGCGGACCATTTAAACCCAACTAAATTTCAAGCCTTGGGAAACTAAAGAGCACCACAACGAAAGAAAAAAAAATATAATTCAACAATGAAGTGTGCTTTATTGTATAATTGTTATTACGCATACAGCACGTATATCTGTCACATAGTTATTTACTAGGTGATTGTCAACAAACACAAACAGAAACTGTATGCCATATTCCAAGGTGTTGTGGTACCAACTCTAGTGAACCAGAAATCACCAATCATAAATCGGAGTTACAAAGTGGGTAACTCAGGCGAACTGGAAATAGAAAACTTAATCAATGATTCAGACTGCCCGGTCAAATACACTTCAGTGTGGGACGTTGTGAATAATCCCGGGCAAATACTGTCGCCAGCGTTCACGGTGAAAGATCTTCACATAGACTAGGTCCTGAGATTATGATCAGGAGTGGCCGGTGTCTGTGCTCACAGTCTCTGCTTCTTTGGTATCTGTTGTACTGAACTGAATTAACCAAACGCCTCTTAACGTTGAAAAATAGATCCCCTCTCATCCAGAGATTGAATTGAGACCAGAAAAGCTGGACATTTTTACAACCATTGGCTGTTAGCGATAGCACATGTACCTTGAATCTATTGAGTAGTGAGTAAGATACCTCTCCCCCCCCCCCCCCCCCCCCAACAAAACAAAAAATGAAAAAAAAATGAAGAACCTGCGTGCAACTCGTGTCCGGTAAATTCGTACGGCAATTGAACGTAGGAAAGAGTAGACCACCAGGACACTACTATGGCAAAATTGTTAGAAAAGAGATCCTACCCATGGGTAATGAAAGCCATTATCTTAAGCTGAATCTGCGAAGAGGAAGTAACTCTTACACAAATGCATACTGAAGTCGGACATACAAGACTGGTGTGCATACTAGGCTTGACGCAAACCCATCTAGAGAAAAACGAGAAAGGAACGTTTTCATTACACACAGGTATCGCCATATTTTTGCCTCAGTCTCCTCATACCGGTCATATACAGAGACTCTGCACCGTGCACAACTTCCGTAGCGAAGGTTTAAACGTGTATGTACCAGAACCACACATGCTATAACCATTCTTTGTGTGGGTAGCTTTTCTAGTTGTGAGGTGTTGCCGCCTCTTCGGGCCTGCTTTTTTCGATTTGCACATTTATATGCTTTCTTAACGTGCACTACATAGGCCGCTTCGTGGCGAAGAGTTTACGCACGCAATTCGTAATCCCGCATACTGCGTTCGAAACACAGCTGCTGCAGATTTGATAGCAGACCGCCTATGGTTGATGTTTATGAAATGGTATGGATGCCGGTCATTCAGAAAGCAATGGCAAACTACTGAATGTAAAACTTGCCCAGGAATCACGAACAGCGAAAATGCTGGGGTTGACTGTTACGTCAAGTAAAGCATATGCCATTAACTTAACTAACTACAAGGACACGAGTCCTCGTGCGCATGTCTGAAAAATATAGTCGTCCGATTCACGACCCCCTTGTCAGTAGAGGGAAAACAATACCTTACTTGTTTCGTAAAAGTCCTCACACAGTCAATACGTTGAACCAAACTAGGTCTGCTGGTGCTAGGGGTGGATTCCAAAACCTCTAAGCCACACCGCCATCACATTTTAGTGCATTAAATAATATCCTGTATATAATAAACTGCATACGAGAAATATGCCAGGTAATAAATGATATTGTTTGTGGCTTCTGTGTTTACATTTCTGTGTTTCCACAAAAAGCTTTCGTAATCGCATTCCCTTTAGAGAATTACAAACTTCAGCGCTGAACTAATGTTGACTTATTTAGAGACAACCGCTAATCAAAGCTTGTGCAATTCCATTCTATTGTTTAGAGTCCAGTGTTTGTATTTAAGAGCTTTACTAATGTTTACTTATATCTGCATCTTTCATGTCAAGTTATTCAATCCAGTATTCAAGCAAATAAACGGACAGGAGCAATTCTCTGCTAACGTTAACTTCAACTAGGAACATTAATGTGGCGGTTTCCCTCTTTCTTCCGTGTACGTCTAGTTAGACATGGCTGTGTATTACAGCACTCCGGACATGCACTATGTGCTTTATTTCCCTCAAGACATGTGAATGTGTTGATACTTATAATTACGGTAGCAAAATGGTTACACACATCTCGTGTTTGCCCTCTACCAAGACTCTTTGTGTTGGGGCTTAACTGGATTTCGGATTCCGTCAATTGTATTCGTGTGTCCTAATTCATTTGTTTCCTCCTGCAACAAGTTATCATTAATTGACGGTATCAGAGGTGGTAGAAAGCAGAGATGTGGTTCCTGAGACGAATATTGCGAATTCTTTGGATTACCAAAGTAAGTAACAACGATAACCTGAAAGAGGCTAATGAAACTAGAACATTACATAAAACAATTAGAAAGAGACAAACGACTTTCTTTGGTCATGTGATGAGAAGAGAGCCGTAGGAGAGCGTCGTGACAACTGGAAAGATCGAGAAGAAGAGAGGAAGACGCAGAACAAGAGAAATGATGCTGAATGGATTAAAAAGGTGTCATTGAGGAATATCATCAGCATAGTTGATTCAGAAAATCAAAGACTCAGATCTGTAGAGAATCATGAACGCCTACGCCAGATGGCATGACACTTGATGATGGTGATGATCAGATTTCGCTTGGTCAGTCTCTCTTTTTGCCTAGGAGATGCCATGGAGGCCAGCCAATCAGCGTGTTCATTTCTAGGTACACCAACATGACATTCTGTTCATTAGTGCCATTTACTCGGAGACTCCTGGGGGTCATCGCCTGGAGCTACGGAATACTTTGTACGACTGCTGTAGGCAGGCACTCTAGCGGAAAGCAACCAAACCATATGGGATAAAATGGTGCAATAAATTCGATCCTCTTGTCTCTGACACCTTTTCAACATTTGCCCTCTACTTAACAATACCATCATAGTTACCTTTACAAGTATATAAGAGCTTTGTGTCACACTAAGTTTTACTTTAACCAGTCCTGTCGTCACAGCTTTCATTTACAGTTGTTATGTGTTGAACATCGCTATCGTAACAACAGTTCTTGTGCACGCATGCACGCACGCACGCGCAAACACACACACACACACACACACATATATATATATATATATATATATATATATATATATATATATATATATATATATATATATATATATATACATATATATATATATTAGCTGAATTATGTGTGTGGATTAGCTTTCCCTATAACAGTGTCCTTCGCCATTAGACAAACCCAGTCAGATTTCAGAGGTAATTGTAAGTTACGTCCCCAAGTCAAGGACGACAGGTCAACATTTTAGTCCAGCTGTCCGGTGTAAGGATTGAACTGCTTACCTCTGCATCAGCACAACGAATTTTTAAGAGCACGCGTTCTTACTCATTCAACCATGCTGACCTGCTAAACATCTATATGAAGAATGGCGACTTCTACCTTTTTTTAAATGAGCTTAAAGTCTAGCTTACAGATTATCACAACACTCTTGAGTTCATATTGAGAACATCGCTACGCTCGACATGCATTTAGATAACAATGTGTTTAGATAGCAATGTATTTACATAGCAATTTAAGTAAATATCAACGCATTTAGAGCATTGTATTTAGATATCATTATATGAAAATATCAATATACGAATATATAGATATCAAGGTATTTAGAACCTTGTATTTAGATAGCTGGATGACTGGGTAGGGGTATCCCCTATCAAAGGAGAGGTAAGGTCCGCCCTTCCCTCCGCTAGCCTACGGGATACCCTTGGGCAAGTTGGAGTATCTGTGTGCAGGTGGTGGATGAAGTTGAAGAGCAGCGAACAGATATTTGTAGGTTATGATCTCCAACACTACCATCACTGGCCCTATATCAAAAATCATCTGCGACGAGACCACGAGGACGCTCAAGAAGAAAATGGATTGACGACATCAAAGACATTGTACAACCACACGGAATGACACTATCCAGTGCCGCCTACCGGGCGCTGGAACGCAATTTACTCCTTCCCACGTCGCTTGACGGCAGAAGTGGAAGATGATGATGATGATGGTCTCCAACTTAACGACAGTAGCAGAGGGTCTTTTTTTCGGGGGGGGGGGGAGACAATGGCTACGGTCTTCGACCAGTATGGTCACTGCTAAGAAGGACAGCAATGGCAAGTTACCTACTTTACAGATGCCAAAATAATCATGTAATGCAATATCATAGAAAATCAGAAAAAACGGCGTACATGGGTGCTCCATAGGAGCAGCCTTGCCCGGTAGAGGTAATGATGTGCACCAGTTACGCCAGACTGTCAACAGGCGACTGGGTGCAAAAGA
>JACEFZ010021331.1:0-83573 GCA_014155875.1 Cepaea nemoralis
AGTGACACCAGTCCGCAGCCACAAATAACCGAGACACTACAATCGAAGGAAGCGACGAACCCAACAGAGTACCAGAGAAGCTGATACATGATGTTACAACACCGTACAAGCTCAGGAAAAAAAAAGAAACAAAAAAAGAAACAAACTCCTAGATTGAAAAAATGGCCACACAATTAAGAAAACATTACTATGACCCCAAACATCCGGTGGTCTATGGTGGGACCGTGGCCTTGAAACGCCATACTAAACTTCCAGCTAAAACAATTCAGAAATAATTACGGCATCAGGCTACTTATACCTTGCATAAACACATCCGTCAACGATTTAAGAGACGTCGGACAATAACAGGTGGTATAAATCAACAGTTTTAGGCAGACTTTATAGATATCAGTCTATTACAAAAATACAACAATGGTATGTCAAATTTAGTGACGTACATCGACGTGTTTAGTAACTATGCGTGGGCAATCCCGATCCAGAAGAAAACGGGGACATCTCTAGTGGAAGCCGTGAGTAACATATTTTCTGATAGCATACCGAAAAATTTTCAAACTGACAATGGCTTGGAATTCGTCAACAGAACCTTCTTAAAATTTCTGAAACACGTTGGTGTGCATTTCTTTATGACAGGCAGCGAAGATGTAAAGGCCGCCGTAGTAGAAAGATTCAACCGGACACTCAAAGAAAAAACGTGGCGTTACTTTACCAAGACCAATACACTTCTATATGTTGACGTGGTAGATAGTTTGCTCCAAAACTACAACAGTTCGTATCACTGAAGCATTCACATAGCACCCGCGCAAGTAAACTACACTAATCAAGAAGAGATGTGAAATAACTTGTACCACAAGACAGATGTGTCAAGAAAAGTTCATTTTAAAGCCGGCTATTGTGTCAGACTGACTCAACCCAGGCAGACGTTTAAGAAGGGGTATATGTCGGGGTGGACAGAAGAACTATTTAAAGTCAGTTATATAAACCAGACCAGACCGGTCACCTATGTGTTTAAAGACGATTCAGTGGAGGAACTTAATAGTTCGTTTTACAAGGAAGAAATACAACAGGTGGGTGAAAGGGTATATGGACAGAAGAGCTGTTTAAAGTCAGTCGTATAATCCAGACCAGGCCGGTCACTTATGTGTTTAACGACGATTCGGGGGAGGAAATGGATGGTTCATTTTACAAGGAAGAAATACAACTGGTGGGTGATAAAGAAATTTACTGTATCGAAACAATATTACAAGAAAGACGAAGGAGAGGTAGTGGTAAAGAGTATTTAGTGAAGTTGTTTGGTTATCCCAATTCATTCAACAGTTGGATAGCAGACACGGAATTGGTCAGCTATGCTATGGAGACTAGTGGTATGACCGAAGACAACCTGGAAACTATTGTGTTGCACCCACAGTCTACTAATACACACGGGGAAAGGAAGTTCTGATCGTTGTTTGGACGAGTGTCACGATCAGAGATTGTGTTCATCTGTCAAATGATAGTTACATGCGCTGTCATCGCCGTCTCTCTGTTCAGTCTGACGCAAGGCAACGCAGAGATACCAGAAATCACGCTGTTGGTAGCTCTAATGAGTATATATTTGGGCTATATGCTAACTAATATTAAACTTGAAAAACGATGAGCGTCTACGAGACATTACTGAACAACGCTGTGCCGAAGGTTTTTCACAACAACCAAACAGGTAAATTTTCGTCAAGTCGCTGCAGACCATAGATGTAACGAAATAATTATAATAATACGAAGTGGGCCTGGCCGAAATTCAATTCCCCAATACATATTTCAACAGCCTTCCCGGGGAGATTTGGATCCAGTACTTTCCGGCCAAAGGCAGTAGTAGAGAATCTATAACTCTGACGCGTCCATCGGGTCTGTTCAGTGCATTGGAAGTTTTTACCGAGGAATTGAATAAGTTGTGTGTAGAAAACCAAGTAGATGAGAAAGTGAAAATCAAATTCTTTATAGGTACACCTTGAAAAAAGGTCGGGATGAAATTATTTGAACAGGGCGCCTAGGTTAAAAATAGTGAGAGATTGCAAAATATGTTGGGGTTCCCAGCCTCGACTCTATCAGACGACAATGTCTTATTATACGGCAATGTGGAATATGATATTATAACGACGTCAAAAACAGATACGTCTATTCCAATCTCGTAGCCGTGAGACCAGTCGGAGACGCCATGGTTCCCTTACTAAGGACTGTCCCTATATTGGACCGACTGCCACCGTCAGTGTTTCGTCTCTATGACAAACCATTATTCGTATCTCTCAGTAGTTTCTCCTCTGACAATGTGGATATACTTTTAACTGCTGATACGGGTAAAACAATCCCAAGCAACGGCGGGACTTCAGGGCTAACTATACATTTTCACACCCGGAAACATTCAAAGCTCGAATAGACCACTAGGATGAGCTTTGACGTTATACTCCTCAGTAATTCCTCAATTAAAATATACCCGCAAAATATTGGCAGGCATTTCTTTGTCAAGTTGCCACAAACTATTGAGCTAATCTCGCAGTATGAGGTGGTTTTTTGTCGATATTCAGTTTTCACACACCTATTTTAATGTTTTGAAGGACCAGGTGTGGATAAATTACATTCCACCTCCAGACCTAGATGACCCACACTTGAAAATTATGTTGACGCCTGGTCTGTACAGAGCACCAGAGACATTTATCGATGAATTGAATGGATTGCTTATCAAGGCTAAGAAATTTATCAACGATCTGCATTGGCTGCATCTCGACAACACCTTCCAAGAACATAACCGAATTATTTTCTCTTATAACGAAATCTCGAATAAGGCTCGTTTCCAACTATACGAACAGGAAGATGAAATTAGACTTAGTGACAAGTTGGCAGATATTTTACAATTTCCCTCGACACACGCCAACGAAACTGAACCCACAATCTTAGGAGTAGGTGAAGCAGATGTGCACCAGGGCATGAAAAATATCTTCGTCTATTCCGACATTGTAACCCCATGAATGGTCGGTGATGTGATGATACCATTACTGCGGACTCTGCATGTCATAGATAGATCCACCACCACCGTATTTAGGATGTACGACAAACCCAATTACGCACCACTCAGTTGATTCTCCCTTGACATAATTCCACTTCTTATAACCGATGAGCATGGGAAACCTATCACATTCACATGTGGAACGTCGGGAGTGACGTTATATTTTCGAAAAGCTAAACGTTTTGATCTGGGATAGCCATAGTTAGACGGGTCCCAATTCAACGCAAGCCCAAACTGTACCAGGAATATTTCTGCAATCAAGCTGGAAGCGATATTTTTGTTTTGTGGATGGTAGAAGTCAGTGGGGTCATGGAATTGGTAGTTTCTTCAGTGGCCTAGGCCGCACAATTCTCCCTTGGTTGAAGACTGGTGGTAATGTTCTATTGAGGGAATGGTTGGGCATGGGTTTGCAGGTGGCTCAAAATGTTCTAGCTGGCAGGAATGTCAGCAAGTCCTTCAAAGAACACGCTAGGGACGCCGGTCAGTAATTGCTCCAAGGCGCAGCTCAACATCTCAGCCAATCGGGACGCGGCATTAGGAAACGAAAACTAGCCGCCCCACCAGAATAAAACCAGAAACCAGAAAGCAATCGTAGCACAAGAAGCACCAGCACCAGTGGGGACATTCGGATATTTTCTCATAATGGCATTAATATAACCCAAGTCGTGCAAGTGTCTGCATTCTGGTCTGGATCTGTTTAGCGTGTCTCGCACCCAGTCGAGGACGGAAAGTTTGTGGAGATTCTCCCGTTGGCCACGTTAGCATATGGGGCATCCATCGAGTTCTCTACATCTGGTATCAGGGAGGATTATATAGATTTGTTTAATACTTTTCTGCGTGACAGCCAAAGTTACACTACCCAACGGCGACGACCTACCGGCTTTGGCGGAGGTGGGCCCTATAAATTATTATTTACATTGTTTTCTCACGTACGCGTGTCTCTAAAAGATATTCTTATTTCTCTGAGTGAAAACTCGTAACCGTACTGGGCCTACTTGGAAGCTCTTCTGAATTATGGCGAAGAGGCAAAAAAACGGTCACTTGACATCGGCTCTAGACTACCATGATACTGTAGGTCATATGACAGACACGAAGGATGATAACAATAGAAGTCTAGCGAGAATAAAAGCTTTATCCAGCTATAGTGTGGAGATGGACATGATTGGACGCCTACATTCAGACATTTTTAATCAGGACATGTACAAGTTGAATGGCGTCAACATCAAAATCAATTTAACCCCATCAAAATCTGTCTTTAATTTGATTGCCACAGATGTAAACACTGGTTATAAGAGAGTCATTACCGACGTCACTCTCTTGATGAGGAAAAGTAAGTTAAATCCAGCTATATCTCTGGCTCATTAAAAAGCCTTCTTGAGAACCAACGCCAAGTATCCTATCAAATGGGTTGTAGTAAAATCCTTTCTATTCTGAAAGTTATGCTTTCCCACACACAAGATAACCATGACGATGTATCGGCTTTGACGGAGGTGGGCCCTATGGATATTTATTTACATTGTTTTCTCAAGTCAAAAGACAAGTCCAGACATGTTTAAAATCAATTTATAAATCTCAGCCTATAAAATAAGACGAATTGTCCGCATTCATGTTTCATGTCTACAATGCTCAAGATATCTTGTTGTTTACAAGGTGCATATCCCTTACATGACGTCACAGTCAACACAAGCATTCTACTGCCGTGTTGTTGATGTCTTGTCATGTTTTACGTTAAGTAGTTTGTAATTAACTTCTGAACGACTGGCTCCCATATTAACATGTTTAAACCAGCGTGACACGGTCAGCTGCCAAATCGGTCACAGTTGTGTTTTGAACGCGGGTAAGTGGCACTACGATTTACGTTCGTAACGCCATCGCCACGGATGCGTGCCCTTTCTTAACCCTTTGAAAATAAAGACTGTACGTTCGTTCGTACAGTCAAGATATGCCACTGAAAGATCAGACATCTTTCTACAATAACCAAGTCCCTCTCATCACTTTGGGTCATAAACGGAGCAAGCTTTAGATGTTGTAACCGAATAGATGTTGTGTGTCAATATAAGTCATGTGAAAATGTTACTTAGTTTTTTTTTCCTTATTACATGTCCACTGTTGTTATTGTGTTCTTACACCTTGGTCCTACGCTAAGCAAACCTGGTACAAGTTCTTGAATGTCCCCACAACCCAACAGGTGTGTGGGGTACCAATAAAGGGTTTAATACCCACGGGACAAGTATATACACCTATCAACAACAGCGTGCTTCCTTATCATACCTCTACATAAAACGACAGGTCCAACCCGATAATGTCACCACCACACCTCTCATCATTTAATGTTCAATGTATTCTATATATGTTTTCCCATTATTAACATTTTTTATACCTTCTTTGAATCGTTTGTTATTTCAATGTGTTATGTTGATACCACCAAGTCACTAGACTACCAAGCCACTAAACCACCACACCCACCAGGACCCACGCCCACCAACCCGCCAAGACTACTTGACCGCGACCACTTTTTCACACACAAAAATCGATAGCGGCAGTTTAGGAGTTATCTTTATTTGTGGACCAGGATCAATATTTGATTGAAATATATGATTTACCAAAACGGGCATGATAGGGTGCCTACTATACTACTATCATACCACAAATTTCACAGCTAGTGGGGAAAGGCGATAACAGTGGCCATGTTTATTCGTTCGCGAGTTGTGAACCACTGAACAAATGCGACTGTAGGTTGATGTGTAGTGAGCTAAAAGACTACTGACTGATGCAAGGAATGAACGGTGTAGCCATGGCAACCGGTTTATTTTTGCCAGCCAATCGGAAGTTGATGTTGTAATAACTCTCGTATAATAATGTTGGGGATTGACACCACAACCTGAGGGAAACGATTTCTGACTGAAACACATGGAGATGCATGCAAGGAATCATCATAAACTATGTGAAAGAAGACTATTTCAACAAGCAGAGGAGAAAAGAACCCGCAGAACGGAATGACAGAATGTACCGCTGGAGATTTTCTTCTCATAGGATCAATCAAACCATAGTCAGATGAAGGTGGGTATCGTGTGTAATTGTATTAGTCAGGGCTTAAATATGACTGAGCTACCATGTGATAGTAGAATGTACCACCTGCTTTCTGTTAGCGCCGTATGTTGGGCTGCGCTCACCAAAACCCAACACCCCGCATTGTACCAACGGCTTTGAGGGGAGAAGTGCAATTGGGAAGGAATAAGCTTTATCCTGGTGCGAGGAATTGTAACCTAAAGACAAAATGTCATAGCAGGGCATACAAGACCCTAAGCATTGGTCGGCAACTGGTCTAGGATCGAAGCTCCGACAGGTGGATAGAGCATTGCTTTGCTGATCTGGCAGCTTCTGCAGTTTGTTTTATTCCAAATGTATTGGTGTTACCTCTTCTGGGAAGTAAACTAGGTAGGCCAGGAGTGGAATCATATTGCACAGGCAACACATAGTATCTACAATTCAGCCTAGGCTTCGTGCTATGGAGAGGTTATTATGTCCTCTTTTTTTTTAAGCACAAAGTAACAAACTATCGTCTGTCAAGACAGAAAGGTGCCAGTATAATCGTATGGTTACAAGTGTCAAGTTTGATTTACTCCAACAAGGAAGTAGGCTTCACTGGGAAATCAAATGCAAAAACAATGTCATTTTACTTTGTGGTCATTTCCTCTTGACACTGTGCTGGAGTTGTTGACAATGATATGCCTTTAAAAAAATGTTTGTTGCAGATCCTTTTTATAGGACTTCGCAGTCAACAGCAGTTTGTTTGGCAGTTTGTGATTTCTTGGCAATTTTATGTTCAGTAGTTTGCCATTGCTTCGTGAACGACCAGCATTCATACCTTTTGAATGGGAAACCAAAGCAAGGCTTCCAAATCGCTCGCAGCTGTGTTCGACCACATTCGCAACCACTTAACTACAGAGCCGGCTGTACCTAAAACCATTGGAGGAAAGATGACCAACCCTAGGCCTAATTCCAACCAATCTGTATGTGCTGTTCTGGGTCTTGACCTGCTCACAACCCGTGTCTCTCTGCAGATGTGAAGTTTCAGTGTCTCTTGAACACCCCGCCAGTTACTGAGCTTGGAGAGGGGGAAACAGACTGGAGAGGGGAAGAAGGGCTCAGCAAAGGTACCAGCGGAGATAGTACTTTGCTGTTGGGTGAGGATGAAAGTCTCTATACCAACCTAACTCTGATAGATAAAAGTCCTTTTTTCAGGAGTATGCGAACTGAAAAGATGAAACTTAAGTCTACCAGAGGATTCACAACCAATCAACAACTTAATCATCAAACCAATCAACTTATCAACTGTGTGCATATAAACAGAATTACTTCATTGTGACTAATCTGTAAGCGTTGTCTAAATTATTCATTTCTATCTATCCTGAACCAAAAACTTAGACACCGCCAACAAACAAGGGATATAATATTACTTGTACCTCTCACTATCAAAACAAAATGTACAAATATATATCCTGCATTACAGAATTTTTATGACTGTTGAAATTGGAAATTGCAAGGATTTTAAAAGGGCACAGGACTAAAGGATGCTTGCCCAAAAGCAATAAACATGCAATGTAGAGGATACAATTTATTATCTCACCTACAACAGATAACAATCCTTTACCTTACTAAGGATTAGACGGTGGGTCTCCTGATTAAGAGACAAGTATCATATTTGCTTGGCTTTCTATTCCTCCTTTATGTGTGTGCATGAGTGTGTGTGGGTAGATGGAGAGAGAGAGAGAGAGAGAGAGAGAGAGAGAGAGAGAGAGAGAGAGAGAGAGAGAGAGAGTGAGAGAGAGAGAGAGAGAGAGAGAGGAAGGGGGAGGAACAGAGTTGAACATATATATGCCACACAACATGCTATTCCATATATTTTGTGTATCCTCATCTTTCAACTGATCATTTTTATAGTCACTTGACTTTAACATATACAATATGAAAACTTTTGCACGGCTTACTTCATCATGTTTATACGAGGGTAAGTTAATAGTAAGTCACAAATGGCTCTAGACACATAACTAAATATGATAACACCTTGAAAGCAGTTTATTTTTATACATACATTGTCCCTTTATTTCTCAACATAATTTCCACCAACATTGATGCACTTATCTCATCGTTTTATCAGTCCTAACAAGCCAGCTGCATAGAACTGTGTGCTCTGTTTTCTAAACCACGTTTTCACTTCACATTTAACTTCAGCGTCATTCGCATATTCTCTCCAGCCAAGGTGGGTTTCCTGTTTATGCTGACAAATGTTTGTCCTGTAAAGCGGTTCATAGCTGGGTAGAAAAGGTTACGAGGGCGAGTCAATAAGTAAGTCACACAGTTCTGTAGGAAGGCAGGTAAATGAAAACAAAGCACGCAGTTCTATGCAGCCGGTTTGGGAGGACTGATAAAACGATGGTATAAATGCGTCAATGCTGGTGAAAGTTATGTTGAGAAATAAAGGGACAATGCATGTATAAAATTAAACTGTTTCAAGTTGTTATCATATTTAGTTATTTGTCTACAGCCATTTGTGACTTACTTATTAACTTACCCTCGTATCAGTTTAAGGTAATATTATCTTATTGAATTGCATTCATATACTTTATGTTACACAATGTATCAATCAATCATGTGCCATGCCGGAAAGCGTGGGCTATCATGACTCGCCATTTCACTCGATCACCAGCGTCGTGGATCAACTCAGTGTTCATGTCTCATCCATGCCATGTGACCAAGCCATCCAGGTATTTTCCTCTCGGTCTTCCTCTTGGTCTGTTCCCTTCGATCTTGCCAGTTGTCACTAAGTTCTCCAATCCATTTCTTCTCATAACATGTCAAAAAAAATTTTGACTGTCTACGTCTAATTTCTCTAATCAATTTACGATTTTCATTTGTCTCCTGTAGTACTTGGTCATTGGGTTTTCTGTCTGCCCATTGTATTCTTTGCATTTTCCTCAGAAACCACATTTCCACAGCCATCAGATGTTTTTCAGCTTGTCTGCTCATCCATACACAAGTACAGGTTCTGTGTAGCACTTCAACGCTCTTTTTCTCGTTTCAATTGACATCGTTTTGTTTTATTGGTCAGTATCTTCCTAAAGGTCATGGCGATTCTTGTTCTAATCTCTTCCAGGCATGTCCCTTCAGATGTTATGACTGTTCCGAGATAATTGTGCCGATTCACTTGTTGAAGAATATTCCCATTTACTTGTATATTACATTGTGGTACTTCGTTCTTCCTAGTGACGACCATAACCTGTGTCTTCTTACAATTTAATTCTAACCCCAGCTGCTCACTGTGTACAACAACCGCATCTACTAATTGTTGTAGATCTTGTGCATTGTCTGCAATCAATACTGTATCATCTGCATATCTAATGTTATTGATGTTTCGTCCTCCAATGCTGATTCCATTTATATCTTCTACATTCCTGAAAATATTTTCACTGTATAGGGAAAAAAGATCTGGAGACATTACACATCCCTGCCTAACACCTCTCTTAATAGGTTGATATTGTCCCACTTCATTATCAATCCTTATGGCAGCTTGTTGTTTCCAATATATGTTTTTTATAAGTCTAATGTCCTTTCCATCAATTTGTAGATCTGCAAGCATATCTACCATGTTGACATGTCTAACTCTATCAAAAGCCTTTGTGTAGTCAATAAAGCAAAGGTGTATATCCTTGTTTACTTCTATAGCACGTTCAATAACTGTTCGCAGCATATACACAGCATTTACTGTACCCTTTCCTTCTACAAACCCACATTGTTCTTCCCCTATTTCAGGTTGTATTTTCTTCCTCACTCTTTGCATGATAATTCGTAGCAAAATCTTTGTGATGTGGACTCATTATACTAATTGTTCTATGTTGATCACATTCCAAGGTTCCTGATGTCTTTGGGATTGCAATAAATACAGAGTTACATAATTCAGAAGGTATATCATCAGTATCATATAATGTGTTCAGCAGTCTGGTGACTTGGTCTAGTCCAAATTCTTCTAAAGCTTTAATCATTTCTGTTGTGATGTTATCTGCACCGGGGGCCTTGCCAGCTTTCATATGCTTAAGAACATTTCGAACCTCCATCTTCAAAATTGGCGGCCCTTCATTATTAAATCTAATATCATACTGTTCCTCTCTGTTATCATTATAAAGGTTTTTCACATAATCTGTCCATACATGTAGAATCTGATCTTTTTCTATTATGATTTTGCCATCTTTAGTTTTTAGACAGCCTGTTGATGTACTTGTTCTTTTATTAGTAAGTTCCTGAATTCTTTTGTGCACTAATTTGGTATTTTGACTGTTGTGTTGTTTTTCAATGTCTAAGCACTTTTCCTCAAGCCATGCTTCTTTTGCCTCCTTACATAATATTCTGACTTGTCTGTGAATTTCTTCATATTTGGCAGGATTATTTTTGTTGAGTCTTCTTGTTTCCATTAGGTGTAAAATTTCTTCTGTCATCCATTTCTTACAACCCACCTTCTTTAATTTTGGAATAGTTGTTTCTGCAGCCAAACTGATTGAATTCTTCAACATTTCCCATTGATCATCCACATCCTGGAATAATATCTCTAGATCAGATAATATATCAAATCTGTTCTGTACTTCTATGTTGAATTTGTTTTGTTTTTCCTTGTCATTACTCATATTTAGTGTTTCCTGTTATATACTAGACTTTCTTCAACTTTATCCTCATTGTGGTACTTGGGAGCAGCCGACAGATAGTTGTTGGTTATGGTTTCAAGTCAGTGATGGTGGGCAGAGGATCTCTCAGAGACAATGGCTATGGTCATCCGATCAGTATGGTCACTGCCAGGAAGGAAGAATGGTAGACTTCCCTCCTTATTGATTCCCGAGCAGAGGAGGCTCGTCAGCCTTGGTTGGTATCTCTTCTAAGAGAGGGAACTCTAAATCTCAAACCTCCACTGCCTTGACGGGTATACCCATATGGGAAAGGCTTCGGGAGTAAACCCTGAGGACAAATCCGGAGATGGAGTCCCTAAGGCAGTTCAATGTTGTAAACAACATAGTTCTGGCAACTCCTGCAACGGCACCGATGCCAAGTTGCATTGGCTACTGCCTTTCCCTTGGTCAACATCGGCGACGTGAAGAGGGGGAACTTGCTACTGGGCAACACCTGGTTCTCCGATTTCCATTGCCCAGGCTTGTGCCCTGAAGAGGTCACTTCAGCACCGCGTAAAGCGGTGACACAACACGGGAAGCAGCATGTGCCGGTTATAAATCTTAATGCTCGATTGGCGTAGAGCAAGGCTCTACTTCCGATGGTGGGAGAGATCATCGTATCTCACTAGACAGCTACTGCCCGCCTAAGCTGGGCATCCCCCAGTCAATAAGGGGTTGTCTCGCCATGGTTCATCTGCTCCTGAGGGTGTGTGGAGCTTAGGGGAAAATCCTGATACATGGACCGCAATCTATACACCTAGCAACAAGAAGAAAAAAAAACCGGCCCTAAGACTGGGAACATGGAACGTAAGAACCATGACCCCTGGCATCTCAGATTATCTAAACGAGATTATGGATGCCCGCAAAACTGCAGTGATAAACAACAAACTACTAAGACTGGGGATAGAGATTGTCGCCCTGCAAGAGGCCAGACTCCAAGAATCTGGAAGCATCAAGGAGAGGGACTTCACTTTCTACTGGCATGGCAAGCCGTGTGGAGAGACCAGGGAGCATGGAGTTGGCTTCACTATCAGAAACAAGCTGCTTAATTCCATCATACCACCAAGTGATGGCACTGAAAGAATACTGAAGCTCCAACTCCAGACAGAGGCAGGCCCAGTTAGTATTATAAGTGTTTACGCCCCAACACTAACTGCAGCATCAGAATCTAAAGACAAGTTCTATGACGAACTTGAGAAGTCAGTGAAACACCAGAGAAACAACATCTTTTTATCCTGGGGGATTTCAATGCCAGGGTTGGCTCCAACCACAAATCTTGGCCTTCATGTCTAGGACAGTTTGGCGTTGGGAAGATCAATGACAATGGACAACGTCTCTTGGAATTCTGCAGCCACCATAATCACCTTCTTTGACACGAAACCTCAACACAAGGTGTCATGGAGGCACCCCAGATCAAAGAACTGGCACCAACTCGACCTGGTGCTCACTAAACGCAGCATCCTCCACAATGTACGTCTGACTCACAGCTACCATAGTGCTGACTGCGACACCGACCAATCCCTCGTCTCCAGCAAGGTGAAAATAAAGCCCAAGAGAATCTACAGAAGCCGAACAGAAGGAAGACCACGCATTGACACCAGCGGAACCCAAAATAAAGAGAAGGTCAACAAATTCATGCAGGCTCTAGCGGATACTCTGCCTGGCCCCACAAACAGAAATTCCACTGAGAGATGGAGTCATTTTCGCGACACCATCTACAATACAGCACTATCAACATTTGGCAAGAAGCAAACTAAGTCAACCGACTGGTTTGAAGCACACTCTGAAGAGATGCTCCTAGTCCTGGAGATAAAGAGACATGCATTCTCAATGTATAAAACATCACCTTCAGAGAAAACACTGCAGGCATTGCGAACGGCCAGAAATAGAGTACAACAGATGGCAAGAAGATGTGCGAACAGGTACTGGCTACAGCTCTCTGCTCAAATTCAAACTTGTGCAGACACTGGAAATATAAGAGGAATGTACGAGGGCATCAAGCAAGCTGTCGGTCCATCAAAAAATAAGATGGCCCCTTTACGATCAACTGAGGGGGTAATCATAAAAGATTGAGCGAAACAAATGGATCGCTGGGTAGAACACTACTCAGAGCTATACTCAGTGGATAACACTGTCAGCGAAGAAGCTCTGGAAGCCATCGATCAACAGTCCGCCATGCATGCCCTGGATACGGAACCTTGCCTCACAGAAATCAGCGAAGCACTAGACTCTCTCAAAGCCGGCAAGGCACCTGGAAACGATAGTATTCCACCTGAAATTTTAAAATGTAGCAAAGAAACAATCATCCCAGAACTGTATGCAATATTTCAGCTCTGCTGGAAAGAAAAATCAATACCACAAGATATGAAAGACGCAAACATCGTTACCCTTTATAAAAACAAAGGCGACAGAATCGACTGCAACAACTATCACGGTATTTCCCTACTCAGCATTACAGGCAAGATTTTTGCCAGAGTAATCCTTAAAAGATTACACATTCTTGCTGAAAGAATCTACCCCGAATCGCAGTGCGGATTTAGACCCAACAGGTCCACCATCGATATGATTTTCTCACTCCGGCAGCTCCAAGAGAAGTGCAGAGAACAAAGGAAGCCATTATATATAGCCTTCATCGACCTCACAAAGGCATTTGACCTCGTGAGCAGAAGTGGCCTTTTTAAGGGTCTTGAAAAAGTTGGATGTCCACCCACCCTTCTTAGTCTCGTGAAATCATTCCACGAAAACATGCAGGGGACCATTTTATTTGACGGCTCAACATCCCAGTCATTCAGCATCAGCAGCGGAGTAAAGCAGGGCTGCGTGCTTGCTCCTACTCTCTTTGGTATCTTCTTCGCTGTTCTCTTAAGGCAGGCATTTGGGACTGCCACTGAAGGCATATACCTCCACACAAGATCTGATGGCAAACTTTTTAACCCATCAAGACTCAAGGCAAAGACCAAAATAAGATCAAGATGCGTAAGAGAACTACTTTTTGCAGATGATGCAGCACTGATGACTACTTTACTACTTATACAGCAGAAGATCTCCAAAGGCTCATAGATCGTTTTGCAGCCGCCTGCAAAGACTTTGGGCTCACTATTAGCCTAAATAAAACACAGGTGATGGAACAAGATGTTGGTGCGCCTCCGTCAATCAAAATTTCTAATTACGAATTGAAGGTCATCCACGAGTTTATGTATTTGGGGTCGACAATATCAGATAATCTTTCATTAGAGACAGAAATCGACAGACGCATTGGAAAGGCAGCCACAACATTTTCCAGGCTAGCTAAAAGAGTTTGGGAGTACTAACAGAGCGTACAAAAGCTCAAGTATATAAAGCTTGTGTTGTTAGCACACTACTCTATGGGTTTGAATCCTGGACCCTGTACTTAAGACAGGAAAGGAAGTTGAATTCGTTAGTTAGTTAGTCGACAGATCATCCTCGTTGCACATCGAACCATTCAGTCCATAAGTACTCGGATCCCCTCCTCAGCAAATCCCGCAGCGTGTAGCGGCTAACGACTCCAGTTCTGTGTTGGTTTATCAATCTTCTTTGGCTTCCTGCGTAGTGTTCTTGTTTGGCCACCCCTCTTTTAATTTGCTGCTCTCGCAGTCTGGCCATTGTTGTAGATTCACAATTCTAGATATTACATACCTAGGAAGCAAAATGACATCTACAGGGGACTCAACACCAGAAATATCATCTAGAATCGCACTGGCATCTAGTGCCTTCAATAAACTGTCAAACATCTGGAAGTCAAAGACACTCGGCAAACACACAAAACTTAAAATCTTCGACTCTTGTGTGATTCCAGTGTTAACGTATGGATGTGAAAGTTGGAAATCAACGGTAGCTTTAGATAAAAAAATTAGACAATTTTGAGAACAAATGTCTTAGAAGACTTCTAAACATCCATTGGACAGACTTCAGAACCAATTCGCAATAAGACAAGAGACTAAGCAAGATACAGTATCCAATTTCATAAGAAGACGCCGTTGGAACTACATCGGCCATGTACTCAGAATGGACAAGACAAGACTCCCCTACCAAGCCCTCATATGGTCACCAGTAGGGAAAAGAAAACGGGGAAGACCAAGAGAGACCCTGCGTAGAACCATCATCAGAGAAGGCTCATTCAATGGCCAAGTGAATATCCAAGATCTACAACAGGTAGCAGCGAACCGCCAAGCATGGAGAGACAGGACTTCTGCCCTATGCGCCGCCTTAGGCTCAAGAGGAAAGACTAACTAACTAATATATATATATATATATATATATATATATATATATATATATATATATATATATATTATATATATATATATATATATAGATATAGAGAGAGAGAGAGAGAGAGAGAGAGAGAGAGAGAGAGAGAGAGAGAGAATGAGAGAGAGAGAGAGAGAGAGAGAGAGAGAGAGAGAGAGAGAGAGAGAGAGAGAGAGAGAGTTAGAGATGAAGAAATAGATGAAGAAAAAGAGAGAGTATTATGTATGTATAAGTAAACTTTTGTTAGTAATTATATGTGCATGCGATGGAGTATTTGTGTGTTATTAAGTGGGTGCATAACTTTGAGAGTTTGTATAAATGATGAAAGAACAAACGAACGAACGAACGAACGAACAAACAAACTTTATTTTCAAAGGGTACCAGATTGGGCACGCAGGCCCTATTTACATTCGGCCCTTCCGATCACTCATCTTTCGTTCACCAATAATGCATGATACATTCACATAGGAAGAAAACATTGTCACATGAATGTTGTAAACATAAACAATTACAAACATAAACATAAAAATCTACCATGTTATGAGACAAATTTTCCACCCAGCGACCCCCACCCACCACACATCCCCCACACATATCTCCTACCCACACACACACACACCCAGACACACATAATGCCCCTTCTCATCCACCGACACACAATCCCCCACCCACCCACGCACACGTGCATGCACCAATCCACCCATTCCCCACCCACAAACACCCCCAACCTACACACATCTTCTCACCCTTCCAATAACATACACACACTCACCCACCTACATATCCTCCACCACCCAGCTAAGCACACATCCACCAACCATACATCCCACACACACACACATCTCCCCGTCAATCCACACATCCCGCATCTACCCACACACTTGCCGCACCCATCCACACATCCCCCACCAACATAATCTCCTCCACCCACTCCCACATTTCGCACCCACCCACACACACATCCCCCACCCATCCCGCAACTTACACACACTCACCCACTCACACAAACTCCACCCACCCCCAACCACACATCCTTTAACCTCACATCCCTTAACTATACATGCCCAACCCACACACACACCACCCACATACACATCCCCCACACATACATCCCCACCCACACACCCGTCTCCCCATCCACAGCACATCCCCAATTAACCCACACACATATCTCTGACCCACCCACGCATCCCCCATCCACACACATCCCCCACACCCCTACCCACACATCCACCAACACCCACACATCCCACTACCCACCAACACGGACACACCAAAACACATATCCCCACCCACATATCTCTGATCCCCACACACATCGCCACATATCCACACATTTTCCAATCCACCCTCGCATCCCCTGCCCTCACATCCCCCCCCCCACACATCTCTCACCACATATCTCCCCACCCACCCACCAACATATCCCCCACCCGCACACGCATCCCCCTCTAACATACACAAATCCCCCACCCACATACACACATCGCCACCCACATACACATATCTCTACCCTCACACACATCCTCACCCACACAAACATCACCCAACCGACACACGCATCTTCCCACACACACCCCCACCACACAACACCACACATACACCCCTACCACCCAGCCAACCACACATCCCCCATCCCCACCCACACACATCTTCCACACCACCTACACACACCCTACATCCCACTGTCCACCAACACCCACAAACCCCCACCCACCCAAACACATAACCCCACCCACACACACATTCCCTCACCCATACGTCCCTGATCCACACACATCACAACCACCTGCACATTTTTCCACCCTCCCTTGCATCCCCCCACACACATCCACCACACACACATCTCCCCACCAACTCACACATCCCCCCATCCACACACATCCCCCACCCACACACCCATCCCCCAGCAAATAAATGTCTTCACACATCCCCACACATACACACTCCCACACACACCTCCCAGACACACATCCCCACACACAGACACCCACATATCCCCACCCGCACACGCATCCCCTGCTCACATACACAACATCCCCCACCCACATACCACACCCCCCCCCCCCACACACACACACAATCCCCCACCCACACACCCATCACCAACCCACCCACCACACATCTTCCCCCACCCTCCACACATACTCCCAACACACACAAACATCCCCCCCACACACACATCCTCACATGTAGACACATGCACGTTGCCTCACATAATCACTGAAACTAATATGAAAAAACTTCTATATTTTACACAACCTCACACTGACAACTATCGTGAGCATCATCACAATAGAAATTCAAAATTGGTGAAAAAATTGGAAAACATAGAAAAACTGAAAAGAAAAAAATTGTGAACATGACAAAAATATGTTATACACTGTGTAACGTAAAAAATGATAATGCAATTCAATAATATAATTTCTGGAATTGACTAAACATGATGAGATAAGCATAAGTGCATATAGTACATGTTAAATTCAAGTGACAGTAAAAATGCTAATATTGAAGATGATGATATAGCTTGTCACATGACATGCACACACTCAACTCTCTCTCTCTCTCTCTCTCTCTCTCTCTCTCTCTCTCTCTCTCTCTCTCTCTCTCTCTCTCTCTCTCTCTCTCTCTCTCTCTCTCCCCACCCGCAATTCTTTACCATCAAATCATATTACATGCGACCAATTCAGTGATTTTTTTCAAACTGACATAGACCAGATGAAGGCTTCAATACCTAATTCTCCTTGCAACTTATCTTTATTGTCATCGTTTTGCGAGAATAGATGCTATCGCGATGTTCTTTCCGACACACCGCTAATGACAATCACTGAAGTATTCTCTTACCTCAGTAACCTAAAAAACACAACCTCATCTGGGTTAGATGGAATCAGCAACCGGATTCTCCGTTGTGCTGCGCCAGTGATCTGTATATCACTAACCTATGTATATAATCAGTGTCTCACCAAAGGCCACTTTCCATCAGCTCTCAAAATCGCCAAAGTGTACCCTCTTCTTAAAACGGGTTCATTAGACAATGGTCTCCCGAACAATTACAGACCCATTTCTTTACTATCATCACTATCTAAGCTACTAGAAAAACACATCCATAAAGTAACATTACAGTATTTAGTTCGCAACAAGCTTATTGTGGACAGCCAATCAGGATTTCGAACCAAAATATTCTTGTCATAACGGCCCTAACAAACATGATAGAAAATTGGCACCAGAATATAAACAACAAAAGTCTATGTGGAACTGTGTTTATTGATTTCAAGAAAGCATTTGATATGATAGATCATCTTATTTTAATTAAAAAACTTGAGACAATGAAAATTGGCCCTAATGTAGTCACTCTAATATCATCTTTTCTATCAAACAGAAAGCAAGTAGTATCACATAATAAATCTCTGTCTCAAACCACTACCTTCAATATTGGAGTACCGCAAGGCTCTATTCTTGGCCCTTTACTATTTGCCATAAATATTAACGATCTACCTTTGCATCTTTCGTCGTCCTGCGATCTATTTGCAGACGACTGTACAGTGTACACAAACGCTGAATACTGTATTTTACTTGAGTCGTCTTTACAACAAGAATTAAATAATGTAGTTAGGTGGAGCTATTCAAATCGTATGCAAATTAACATCACTAAAACAAAATCAATGTTACTAACAACCAGACAAAGACTTCAGACTCTAAGCTCACACACAACACTTCAACTTCACATCGATAACATGCCAGTAGAAAGTGCAATTGAGCACAAAACATTAGGCCTAATCATTGATAGAAACCTAACCTTTAATTCCCACGTTCAAGTGCTCATTAAGCAAACAGCGAAAAAAGTCTACCAACACGCCAAAATAAAAAACTTCCTTGATGAGGACACAAGGAAACTATTCTATACTTCTCATATACAGACACACTTTGACTACTGCTCTACGATCTGGGACGGTTGTTCTAATTCAAACACCAAGCGACTTTACTCACTCCAGAAACGGGCCATGAGTCTAATTTATAGCAAACATTTAACTGACAATCCTAGCCTGTATTAACGCCTTCAGTTACTACCACTCCGTAAACGCCTGCTTTTCAATAAAGCTAAACTAATTCACAAAATCCTGCATCGGAATGCCCCAAATTACCTTTGGTCATTGGTTAAATATAATTCTAGACACAGTAAACGTTTAAATATATTACACATTCGAAGCCTAGGATTGACTTATACAAAACAAGCTTAACGTACTCTGCAGCTCAGCTGTGGAACAATCTTCCACAAGAAATCAAAGACATCACCAATCTCTTTTCATATAATCGCAAATTATTCGAACACTATCTCAATATGGATTACCTTCCCCCTTAATAATAGAGATAATAATAATAATAACAAAACCCTAGTATAACAGCCAGTCCCCTTTTGGTAGGCCAGTATATTCCACATGGCTAACAACATGTGTCAGACCATTATCTAATATTACTGTGTCGTGTAGTTTTGATGTTCACATTTTGCCCATGCCTTTATAATGCATATCCTTTATATTGTTGTTGTTCTCTGTTAGCCTTGAATGATGTGTGAATGAAATAATGTATGAAAGAGAGTGATAGAAGGGCAGAATGTTAGACGGGCCTGCGTGCCCAATTCTTAACCCTTTGAAAATAAAGTTTGTTCGTTCGTTCTCTCTCTCTCTCTCTCTCTCTCTCTCTCTCTCTCTCTCTCTCTCTCTCTCTCTCTCTCTCTCTCTCTCTCTCTCTCTCTCTCTCTCTCTCTCTCTTTCTCCCTCCTCATTCATACATACTCTATCACTCTCTGTTTCATAACACTCTCTCGCTCACACTCTTTCTCACTCACTCTCTCACTCACATACACACATAAACACACATACAGACATACTCACAGATACACACACATGCACACATACATACACACACATACAACTACATTCACACACACATATACACACATAAACTCTCATATGCAAATACATACACATACACCCACGTACATACATACACACATGCACACTCATACACATTTATAAACATACACATTGCCAAGGAGCTGCTTGTTGGCTCGTTTGTTCAGCCTCAATGACAGACTTTAGCAGATTGATTGATTGATTGATTGATTGATTGATAGATTGATTTAGGAATCGACATCACAGCATTCGGGGCATTCCCATAAGTGCTCTGTCCCCATCCTCAGCAGCCAGCGAAGAGTTCCAACACTAATAGTACCAGTAGCAATCTGATTATAAGTCCATCTCGCCTTTCCTCTGAGCGTTGAGCGTCGGCCAGATCCCTTCGTCACTCCTCGTTGTCTCATTCTTGCCAGACCATGGTAATCCATTTGCTCCTCCGAGGTGTGCACGTGCTCCCACAAGGCCGCAACCACGTCTGCCTTGTCATGTATCAATACTCCACCAAGTTCTGCAGAGCCAGCCAATCTGTTCGCCTGATCATTTCCCAGCACACCGGCATGCCCCGGAGAAAAGATCCAGGCGATGCTTGTCACCCGTGACCTCCGAAGCGAAGCAAGCCACTCCGCACGAAGTCTGCCCGTCCTCACCCTCGTCAGCATGCTTTCTGAGTCAGTTACAATCACGATGTGTGTGTGTGTGTCGTATTCTCCATCCAGCGGAGAGCCGCAGTGACTGCCTCCACTTCCATTCTTAAACTGGATGTTGTGGTATCATATGCCAGGCTCTCCTGCCCAAACATCGACCATTAGCTTTGGCTATGAACCCCCAGCCACTTCTCTCACCTCTTGACACCGAACCATCTGTGTAGATAATCACATCACTCGAGTGAGCATTGTCCTGAATTAGTTGCTGGATTTCCACTTCCGTGGCCCCTGCTGGCCACTCCCTGCACTCCCGGCTTAATGTGATTATAACTCTGCACAAGTCTGACTGCTCCGCTGGCACTCTGACCCACTCCTCTCCACGCCTAATGTTCTCCAAGGGGCACACCTGTCTGATCGTATCCTCCGCCTGAGCCATCCATGATTTCCCTCTTATCAGTCGCTGACCCTTAACTGCGTCCAGCGCCTCATGCAGTGGGTGGTCTGTGTCTGCAGCTACTCTGAGGTATGCCTTCGCCTGCATCACCTTGAGCCTACCAGCAACAGTCGGCAGACCAAGGATGTAACGCATACACACTACTGGAGGTGTCTCTATTGCATCCCAGAACGACCCGCATAGCTTCGTTCTGTATGCGCTCTAACTTCACCAGCTGACTCTCTGAGACAGTGAGGAGACCTAATCCATAATCAATTACTGAGAGGATCAAGCGCTGGTATAGTGTGAAAAGCATTCTCTACTCTATGTCCATTGCAGCCATAGTTTTAAGTGCATTGAGTCCCTTTAGAGATCTTGTCCTGATCGTCTCCACATAGGATAGGCTCCTGTCAAATGTGATCCCCAGATACTTCAGTTTGTTCTCTCTGCTGACATTTCTACCATCTATCGCGAGGCTTGGGACATCAGCTCTTACAATCCTGTTGTCCAGAGAGCACCACAAAACAGCCGCCTTTTCCGGGTGGATGACAGTACTCATTTCTGTGCACCAGTCAATCACTTTATCTACTGTCGCCTGTACTCCTGGGCTGTTTGCTCCCTATCTTTCCCCTGCCTATATGCAAGAATATCATCTGCTTCTAGGTTTGCAATCTTGCTCGTATACACATTAACGAGCACCGGTGAGAATGCAGATCCCTGTGGCAGTCCCGGGGTTAACATATGTGGCTCTGAGGTCCATGCGCCCAGACGGAGAGCAACCCGATGAGAGTGCAGGACGACTGCTATCCAGTTCACCAACCAGGGATTGACCCCCTTCTCCATCAGTGCGGTCATCAAAATATCATATCGAACTCTATTGTACGCATCCTCGAGATCAAGCGCTACCGCCATCGTTTCCTGTCTACTCTGGAACCCCTCATAAACATCAAAGGCAAAAGTGGCTGCATTTGACCAGGTATCTTTTCCTGGCCTGTAGCTCCCCAGGCCTCTTGGAAGAAGCTTCCCGCTTTCCAAAAACTCTTGCAGCTTGACAGCGACTATCTTCTCTAAAACCTTCCCAAATGTATTTTGAAGGGTGATGATCCTAAAGCCGCTAAGCTTTGACTGATCCTTGAATGGTTTTGGGAGAGGGATGAGATAGCTGTGCACCCAATCCTGCGGTAATGATGCTGTCCTAATGCTCTGGTTAAAGCAGTCGGTCATCTCCTCCAGGTCTGCTTCGCTCAAACCCTTCATGTGGCCATAGCTGACCCCATCGGGCCCTGGTGCCGTGTCTTTTGCCTTTTTCAAAATGTGTTTAACATCTTCCACCCTTATGATGTCTTCATACTGCATATTCTTCGTGGTGCCAGATAGCTCCTCTCTAACTGCACCCCTGGTGTCCGCATCATTATGATTGGTCTGCTCTAAAAATCTCTGGAGAAACGCCTCCCCTTTCTCTTTGTCTGTTATCACGCGCACACCATCATCTCTATAGATTGTTCCCACTGTCATCGGCCGATCTTTTCTCTGCATTTGCCTGTGCACAGACTTTAGCAGGAACATTCATAGCATATAAACACTGAACAACCTGATGTCCTTGACATTCTTCAATATTTATTGTTGACGATTATCACAGCAAACAATTTCAAACATTCCCGAATGGTGCGGGATGGCATGTGATAAGTATATAAAGTGCATAATCAATGTTCACAACGTTGATGCGAGACACTTGTCTCCTTTGCACAGTTCTAACACAGTCGCTGACTACGCTAAGGTCACACTTACGGTCATCTGCCCTTGACGTCTGGCATGGGGCATTGCTGAAACGCCGTCAACTCGGCGCACTGTAAACAGGCTTTGAATGGCTATTCAATCAGCCGCACAACTGTATGAAACACGTTTGCTTCTGGCTGAAGCATCATTACAATACTGAAGTAATGTCGAATAATCTTGCTTGGCTTCAACTCAGTTTCACGTCCTTCTTCAACCGAGACTCTGGCCTGACTAACCGCGTCCACATACATACATATACACACGCACATACACCTACACACATATATACGCACATATAACACTCTTACACCCACATGTACACACACACGTACACACCCACGCATCCACCCACTCATACTCACACATCTGGACACATATGCACTGGTTTACATGCCCACTATATATAAAATGAAGAAAATCACACACACACACACACACACACACACACACACACACACACACACATACACACACACACACAGCACACACACACACACACACACACACACACACACACACTGACGATTATCGTGAAAAGGTGAAAATTAAAACAATATGCTGCGCATTGTGTAACGAAAAAACTAGTGATGCAATTCAAAGAATAATATAATTCCTGGAATTAACAACATGATGAAATAATCAGTGCATATAGTACATGTTAAAATCAAGTGGCAGTGAAAATGATAATATAAAAGATGAGGATACAAAAAAAAATATGGAATAGCATGTCACATGATATGTGTGCACTCAACTCTCTCTCTCTCTCTCTCTCTCTCTCTCTCTCTCTCTCTCTCTCTCTCTCTCTATGTTTTTCACACACACTAACTCTCTCATTGTCTCACTCTCTCTCTCTCTCTCTCTCTCTCTCTCTCTCTCTCTCTCTCTCTTCTCATCCACACTCACTCGCTCTCACTCTCTCAAACTCTCTTTTACTCTATCTCTCTCACAGACAGACACACACACACACACTCTCTCTCACTCTCTTTTGCTCATAGTTACTCTCTCACTCACTCACTCTCTTAATGCTCTTTCTCACTCTCTCATTCAAATATAAATAGTGAAAAATGATACCAGAAGGTGACTTATGGAGGCATATAGTCGGTATGGAGTAATTATTGAAAAGCTTTTCGGTTAAATGTGTAGGGACTCATTGGAGTTTTCAGATCTGTTCGAAGGTCATTCCATAAGTGGGCACCAGAATACGCAAAGCATGTTTTGTATAAGTCCAATCTAGGTTTTGGAACATATAATAAATTTAAGCGCTTGCTGTTCATTGCATGAGATTGAATCAACGGTTGAAGATACTCTGGGGTATTTTGAGATATTACTTTATTAACTAATTTGGCTTTGTTAAAAAGGAAACGTTTTTGAAGTGGTAGAAGCTTTGGATGCTTATATAAATTATTACTTTCAGTGTGCTTTGTGCCAGAAACTAGACGTATAGCTCGCCTTTTGAAGAGAACAAAGTCATTTCATATTAGATTTAGGGCAACCATCCCAGACTGTCGGAACAATAATCGAGATGTGATTGAATATATGAAGTATAGAATAACTTTTGCATGCTTTCGTCCAGGAAGTGCTGACTTTTAGGAAGTTGGTAAACTTTTTATGCTACTTTCTTGGTAAGGACGTGGACATGAGAGCTCCAATTTAAATGTCTGTCAATTAAAAGACCTAATGTTTTATGTTCATTTATATTAACTAAAGGTAACTTGTATATGCAGAGTTCGAGCATAGCCCCAGTCATGGCTAGTGTCTGAAGGATTTGTCTGGTCGTTATTAGCATGGATTTGGTTTTTTCGATGTTAATTTGCATGCGGTTTTCATTGCTCCATCTATTAAGATTATCAAGATCTTTTTGTAAATAACTTTCTAATTCACGACGGTTCTCCTGATTAGCATATATAGTACAATCGTCTGCAAACAGATCACATGTAGTATTGAGATATAAAGGAAGGTCGTTAATATAAACTGCAACAAGTAGCGGACCTAGTATTGAGCCCTGAGGCACACCAGTATTAAGCTATGTGGGTCTTGATAGGCGGTTGTTAAAGGACACGACTTGCTGTCTGTTGGATAAAAATTACGTAATTAGGTTTGCCATATTGGTACTAGTCTTCATTAGTTTCAATTTGCTAATTAGAATAGCATGATCTACCACATCAAACGCTTTTTTTTTTTTTTAAGTCTACAAACACTGCTCCACAAATGTTGCCAATTGTTAATGTTAAAATGCCAGTTATCGGTCATTTTTGTTAGAGCGCTATGACAAGAATATTTAGGTCTAAACCCAGACTGACTGTCAATTATTAGATCGTTGTTAATTAAATGATGTAATGTTATTTTATGAATGTGTTTTTCTAATGGCTTTGATAGCGACGATAATAAGGAAATAGGTCTATAATTACCCAAGACGCTATTATCATTTGAGCCATTTTTAAGTAGAGGATAAACTTTAGCTATTTTTAATGCAGTTGGAAAATAGTTTTTGGCCAGGCATTGATTATATATGAACGTTAAAGACTCACTAATGACTGGTGCGGCACAGCGAAGAATTCTATTACTGACACCATCTAGGCCGTGTGAGTTTGTTGCTTTGAGGTTTGAGAGATATTTATATACTTCTGCAACCGACATTAAGGGAATCTCAGCGGGAATACTTCTAGTGCACTTCTCCTCACAGAATGACAGGGAACTTAAATTACATGATGATTTCGGTATTGAAGACTTTAGATTCTCTATTTCTGATTGAAAGAAACAACTGAAATCTTCGCATGTTATAGAGTTTGGTGTTGCTGACTCTGAAGAGTGTTTCTTGTTGGTTAGCCAATTAATAGCTTTCCATATATTTGTGTTATTTGAATTATCTACAATCAATTTTTTTAAATGATCTTTTTTATCCTACGAATTTCATATTTAACTTTATTTCTTAATCTGCGGTAGTTGATGAATTATTTATTTTTATGTGCTGTGTCTCGCTCTCTCATAATTTCCAGAACTTCACTAGTGACCCGTGGGGATTTATGTTGATTCTTGACACGAATTTCTTTGACTGCCCCGTGTTTATTAAACACACTGTAGACTGTCTTCGTCCAAAATGCTAGTGCATCGTCCGGAACAGGAAGTTGGTAAACACGATCAAGAGCTGCATTTTTAAAGTCTTGTAAAAATAACTCTTGGTTGAACGTTTTAAAATTTCTAAATTTGATGCTTGCATATTTAATTTTGAGAGTTTTTAACCCAAATTTTGACCATGTACAGCATACAGGGTAATGATCACTAACTGCACTAACAGGAACAGAACAATCAATAATATTAACTGGACAGGTAACATATATATATGATCAATTACAGTTGAGGAGGTGTCAGTAACCCTTGTGGGACGGTTTATTAGTTGTTTGAAATTGTACGATATGATGATATCATCCCATGTCTGGTTTGGTTTACTAATATCTATGTTAAAATCACCTAGTATCATCATTTCTCTACCTAGTGTAAACACTCTATCCATCATTATAGTGAAGCAGTCATACCAGCTGTACCCAGAACACGGATTCCGATATAGGTATCCAATGAGAAAAGAAAAATCACAACAGCAGAAATGAGATTCCTGAGAAGAATAATCAATGTATCAAGAAGAGATAAGATCAGAAATGAAGAAATCGGGACAAAAGTGGGGGTCACAGTTGCACTAGATTTTATTAGAAAGCAGCAAGTCAAATGGTTTGGCCATGCAAGTAGGTTACCAACTAACAGTATACCACAACAAGCAATGATGTACAGACCAGATGGAAACAGAGGAAGAGGCCGGCCACGTAAACGATGGACACAGGGAATAACAGAGTCCATAGGAATATTGATACATGAAGCCCATAAGCGGGCACTCTCCCGCTGTTTATACTTCACCTCGACACCACAACGTACAAAAGGAACATGAAGAGATGAGAGATGAGATTGGGAGCATCGGCAGTACGATGCTGGAATCCATAACAGGTTGGAATGATTGATGAAATGAACATAGATGAATTAGGAAATTTATTGCGCAACAACACCATGTAGGTTGCCTGCCTGTCTCATAACACGTAATATGATTTTTCAGTAAATCAAAACAATGTTTTCCCGTAGTGAATTTGAATAACGAAGACATAAACCATCGATTGCATGATTTATTGCCTGGCATATTTCGCTGCATCTTTTTTTATATTCACAACTGGTATTTGACAATGCTTTTTTCCTACGTGAATGTAACATGCACAATAGTTAACTGATGCACGAAAGATGAGTGATCAGAAGTTTCTAATGTAATACGGGCCTGCGTGCCTAATTTGTGACCTTTTGAAAATAAAGTTTGTTTATTTGTTCCTCATATTGACAATAATGGGAAAATTATCAAGAACACAAACAGACAACATATTACTATAGCAAGAAATTTAAATGGTGTAAATAGAAATTAGATTACTGCATCACAAATTCTAAATATTCACTAGTATTTTCAATAATACATTTTGCTATCATACTGTAATCATAATTTTGTCACTATTGGTCAAGTCAAAATCTTAAAGTGGTAGACGGGTTTATGTGTTCCAGTGACCCCAAAAGCTATGCTGACGATAGCGCAACAACTGGTAGGGTCTCCTATGTTGGATAGGCCAAATAATAAGAATCAAAGAGACACAAACCTGCTGTCTTGTAGGTTCACTGGGGACAATCAGAGACTAAGGAAAGCAAATCGACACAAACATGCTTGTCAAAGTTCGATCATGTACTGTGCCACAGTCTTGACGAAACAGTGCAACGCAATTTACTTTACACACTCAATCAGAAATGGACAATTAAATATGAAATATTACAACTTGATAGTTGTGTTTCTTATGTACATACCTTCAGTACTGTAGGATTAATGTCTTCTCCTATCAACATGTACCCCGGCTGCATGGTCTTCATATTAACAGAACGTCCTAGCAACATGCCAGGATGGTATGGGATTGCTGTGTCCACGTTTCTAGCAAACATTAAATAAATTAGTTCACTCTGAACATGCAGTATACATTCCTACTCTATAAGCTACTCCATACAAATATTGATATTTTTGTTATTCCTATGGTCTGCAAGGTGTGGGCTGCGCCTGGCCCTGCAGCCAGCAGGGTTAGGATCGGCTAGCCTCTCCTAGGAGGGATGAAAAGTGAAAATTAGTAGCCTGCCGATGACCCGCAGACAACACAAGTCAACCCCATCTCCATGTGGTGCAGACTGGGAAACCATGACCGCGCGGGTCATGGGCTAACGTGGATACGGCTCGCCACAGGAGATGGACTCCCTATGGTCGGATTTTTGTCCTAGACCTGCGACTGGCCTAGCAATCCGGCAGGGGATCTTCCTACTGCTCATAGAAAAACTAAGAAGTATAAACGGACTGACCCAAATGGATATAGACCCGGCAATGTTAATGGACTACGGAATAGATCAGCGATTCAAAAAATAGGCACAATGAACGTCTGCGGTTTTAATAGTAAAGAAGAAGAACTTATAGAAACAATGGAAGAGAGGAAAATTGGGCACCAATACTAAAGAACAAGCATGTATCAATAAATACTAAGAAAGCACTTTACAACACAATCCTCCTACCAACACTATGTTACCAATGCCAAACCTGGACAATGACAGAAAAAGAGAAAAGAAAAATCACAACAGAAATGAGATTCCTGAGAAGAATAATCAATGTATCAAGAGGAGATAAGATCAGAAATGAAGAAATCATGACAAAAGTGGGGGTTAGATTTTATTAGAAAGCAATATGTCAAATGGTTTGGCCATGCAAGTAGGTTACCAATTAACAGTATACCACAACAAACAATGATGTACAGACCAGAGGGAAGCAGAGGAAGAGGCCGACCACGTAAACGTTGGACGCAGGACATAATGAGTCCATGGGAATATTGATTCATGAAGCCCATAAGCGGACACTCTCCCGCGGTTTATACTTCACCTCGACACCGCAAGGTACAAGAGGAACATGATGAGATGGTTATTCCTATCAATCAACCCTATACTGTCTTAAAATTACAGAAAACAAAAAATGCACACACATAGATATGTATTTTATTTTACATGGATCTCAAATGAAAGTTCTGTAGTGTATTTGTAGCTGCTTTTCTCTTCCCATCTTATATCTCAATAAAAGGGTAATTCTCTATTAATAAACTCTTGCGCGATAAACAATAATACCGACAATCTTGTTTTGTGTGACCTTTAGTTTGCACCAGTGGCTAGCATGCTTGCCTGCAGGACCGGTGGTCATCTGTTTAAATCCCCGTTGAAACCAGTATTTTTTATAAACTGTAATTATTATGTTCTTGATAATATGTTAATTGACTTCCTTGTAACCACTTCACCGTATATACAATAACATGTACATCATAAAAATGGACCTATTAACTCATGACAATGTAATTACGAGGGCGAGTCAATAAGTAAGTCACACAGTTCTGTGGGATGGCAGGTAAATGTAGTTGGTGTTTTCTACAGGTGTCATTAGGTGACAGCAACATCGAACTTTATATTCCAGTTCGTCAGGTGTCGCTAGGTGTCTCATGCGCATGCGCAGCGGATAAACAAAATTGCCACTTTACTTACGGAGTGTACAGCCAAAGAGCAACGCGCTGTTGTGCGTTTTTTTTAAATTTTTGTGGGCAAAAGGACTGCCTGCAAAAGGACATTCATAAGGAAATGCTTCCTGTTTATGCTGACAAATGTTTGCCCCGTAAAGCGGTGCATAGCTGGGTGGAAATATTTTCTCAAGGATGCTCTAACATTGTTGATGAAATCCGATCTGGTCGTCCTGTTGAGATTGCAACAGAAGCAACCGTGCAGTGGGTGTAGATGTTTAGAGTTGACAGACAAGCAACGATAGACTCTGTAGCATCTGCAATAGGGGCTCACATGCTTCAGTATACAGCATAATGCATGATCGAAGAAAACGTTCAGGACTACTAACGAGAGGAGTGTTGCTTCTTCATGGCAATGCCAGACCACATATGGCTCAATTAACTCAGGAGAAAATTAACCAACTAAGGTGGGACGTTCTGGAACATCCATCTTACAGCCCCGACTTAGCTCCTAGCGATTTCCACCTTTTTGGTCCACTGAAACCCACCTTCGCGGGAGACATTTCGCGAATGACACCGAAGTTGAATGGGAATAGAAAACGTGGTTTAGAAAACAGAGCATGCAGTTCTATGCAGCCGGTTTGGGAGGACTGATAAAACGATGGGATACATGCATCAATGTTGGCGGAAATTATGTTAAGAAATAAAGGGACAATGTATGTATACAAAATAAACTGGTTTCAAGTTATCATATTTAGTTATTTTTCTACAGCCATTTGTGACTTACTTATTGACTTCCCCGCATATTACAAATACTTAGTGAAAGAAAGAGGCTATAAATACTACATTAAAGATTATAGCTGTACCGCTGAATACAGTTACTGTACATATCCAACACTCATAGTCACACAGACTCTCTACAACTAATAGAAACACTGACCGTGGGATCAACACCTTATGCCACATATACTGAAAGGCAGAAGATCTAACTGTTCGGACATCTCGTTATAATGCAAATCTATTAACTACCAGCACTTGCACTACATAAAAGAAGATCTGATTCGAGAGGACACTTGGGAAGAAAATGGACTGACAACATCAAAGACATTGTACAATCACATAGAATGACACCATCCAGTACGACCCATCAGGGCTGGAATGACAATTCCTCCCCACGCCGCTTGGCGGCATATAGAGAAGATGATGATAAACTGGGCCACCCAGCTTAAAATTGGTACGAGGAAATGTTCTGGGAAATAAAAGCAGCCGGTTTTATAATTGATCACTTCGCTCATCGAGTGCCAATTGGTCTACACAAATATGGAGCTAGCACCATACACTCAATAAGCTTCAAGACATGGCAAATTATTCTTTACTTTCCTTTTTTTAGTCTGCACAGAAAATAAGCCATTATTTAATTACCAAATGTAACTACTTACTCTAATGCTATGTGGCTTTTGTTTAGACTCCTTGTTTGCACAATGCTAATCATTAGCAATTGAAATGTTTCTTGATGTTACAATGTCAAGGATATTCTCTCTAAGTACTTCACTGTCTCTCTTCAAATTCAACCATTCTATTGCCCAGATGTATTCCAGCCTTCTTATGGCATGGCCAAAGAATGTGGATGGTAAGCTTCTGATGTGAGACACGAGTAGTCTTCATGAGATGGTATCGTTCAAGCCATATTCATTACTCTGTGCATCTGTTTATGATGTTGTCAGCATTTTTGTACAGAATCCAATCTCCTGGTATTATTGTTTTTTTTTCTTGTGATCTAATTAGAGACATCGTCATTTCTACTTCATTGTAAAAGTTTTGTACTTCTTCATGACTACTGCTTGTTATTGGTGTGTATGCTTCTATCTAGTATATATCCAGATCTATTTATTGGTTTGCCTTTCATTTTGACCATAAATCTGAAATGCACCAGTAACCATTAATTGACTTGGCTGTTTCTTTAAAACAAGTATTAGACCTACTCCTTGTTCATGTGTATCCCCTCCATAATAAATTATTGTGTGTTTGTCGGTTATAATTTTGCCCGACCCTTTTTATCTCATCTCAATTATACTTAGAATATTCATTTTCATGCTTTCCATTTCACTTATAACTTTGTTTAACTTTCCAAGCTCATTTAACATCCTAAAATTCCATGTACCTATTTTAAATTTATTTATTTTAGTTATGATTTTGCCATCAGCGGTTGGATAACGGCCTGGTGTCACCTGTGGCTCATGACTGTCCCTACCAGACGAGTATGTCCTAAGACAGCCATTAACGTCGTTCATTGTCTCTGAAATGTGTTTTGTCATAAAGTCTTGGAAAGATAATGTGGTAGTTTCCCCTTACCTTCCACATCCACATGGGGGTCTGTTACCTCAACCTTAGTCAGCTATTTCCAACTGTCAGGACAAGTGAGTGCCCTGCTCTGCTCAGCTGCAGAGTTGTTCACTTATATCGGTGGATACTCTGTCCCCAGGACTGCGTTTGCCACACCATGGTTGTTTCCCATCCTCTACCACCATGACTTGCAGTTGGGATTTTCCCTTCCATATGTTATGGTCTGTGATGACCAAAATAACTTTCTGGCCTACATTTTAAGGGCAGAATCGCATACCACCTATATTTTTCATTTGCTTCAAGCAGGCATATTGTTGTGAAGGGATTTTTCTGTCTATATCATCTGTCTAGAAAATTGTGAAATAGTTGTTTGCTTGACCGTAATAATTCAACCTTCATAAGCAAAATGAACTATTTAATAGTGGTTGTGACCTTGATAATAAAGTAGCAATCAAATATAATATGCACTTTATCTGTCATGCAGAAAATTACTCTGAAAATGTACTGAATGGGCAGGGATAAGACATTTTATTTTTGAAGTCACTGAAAAAACAACCGTTGAACAGGATATAACAGTGAAAGCAGATATAAGAAAATTAACTATACTTTAAAAGGCAGCTTAGGCTATACAACTATATTCACTAATACTTCTTTATAAGGGAGCTATGGTAATGTAGTGGCCAGATGTTTGTCTGCTGACCCATTGGTCATGGGTCAGATTTGCATTCAGGCAGATTTTAAAAACTGACTAGGTATCCCAGGTTGATCAAGCTTTCAAATAGGCACCAGAAAATGTCTTGGGAAGTAAAGGCAGCTGGTGTGATAATGACATCACTTTAGATTTCTGACTGTTCTATTAAACATACAGGCCTAACAACACATGCTCAATATGCCTTAAGAATTTCAAAAGGGTCCTTGGTTTACTTAACGTCTTCATATACAATTAGACTAACATGAACTCATATTCATACAAAAACAACTGGTATTTAGTCACAAGGAACAATTCAGCTAAGCAACTTTGCTAGAGTCAGCATGGCTGAATTGATAAGAACGCACATTCTGAAACATCCAATGTGCTGATGCCAAGGTAAGGGGTTCAACCCCTAGACTGGAAAAAAAATTTTAGGGAGGCTCCATGGCGAAGTGGTCAATCCGTTTGACTCGGGCTCCGAAGGTTGTGGGTTCGATTCCGGGCTGCGTCCTTCGTTTCACGATTTAAATTTTTCGGAGACTCCTGTGGGTCATCGCTAGAGCTACTGAGCTCGTGCTTTGTGTGACGCTTTCCGAGCTGTGGAAAGAGACCGAGCCAATATGGGATTAAACCTGGTGCAATGAAGTCGACCCTGTTGACTTTTAATCGACTTTTTTAACTTTGCTAGAGCTTCAATTCTCTCCTCTTCAAGCTGTCTTAGTTGAATTGTTTGTTGTGACTGTCTATGGCATCATAGTCTTTACACATGAATTGTAAAAGGCATTTTTTGTAAACCAATAACAAGAACTACACAATTATCCAAACAAAATGTCCATGCTGCAAATCTTCCATCTTTGTCATAGAAGCCATCAACTTACTAATTAGTGAGCAACATCATCATCACACTTTGAACAGGTCCATAGATGCTTGAATCACCTGCTTAACATGTCCACCAATGTATAGCAAATTATAAAGGTTGATTAATTGAATGTCTCACTCCCTTGACAAAATGTCCATGTCTGGCAGCTCCTTATTCACTCCCATCCTGCTCACTCCGGTGGACAAGAAAGAAAATTCCCAAACGTCCTTAAAAGCATTTATTCATCCAGCATCTCATATGATGTTGATGATGTCTGGTTTATAGACTGCTCTTCCCTTCCTGATGACTGCCATGTTTGGAAATCGATCGGCTCGCACATTACCTTCCACAACTCAATGGTCCAGTACAAAGATTAAAGTTATCTGGACTAATTGTGATGTGCACAACATTGTAATTTCAAATGCAAACGTTTAGAAGTGTGAGCTAAACACAGGGTTTAGAAACAACTTTTAAAAAGTCGCTTAAAAGTCAACAGGGTTGACTTCATTGTACCGGATTTTATCTCACATGGCTCAGTCTCTTTCCGCTACACGGAAAGCGTCACACAAAGCATGAACTCCGTAGCTCCAGCGACAACCCCAGGAGTCTCCAAACAAATGCACTCGTAACCGAAGGTTGCGGCCCGGAATCGAATCCACAACCTTCGGAGCCCGAGTCAGATGGCTTGACCACTTCGCCAGGGAGACTCCCATTAGAAACAACTAAAACAGAAGAATATGTTGTATTTCATGGAAACAAAAACAATCTAATACAGAGGTTCTAGAAACATTGGGAATGAAAAAAGAGCTGATGAAAGAAATAAAAAAGAGGCAAGTGAAATATTTTGGCCATGTTAAAAGACATAACACTCTTATAAAAACTGGAGGGCAAGCGAGCAATAGGTCGACAATGATACAAGTGGGAAGATAACATCAAGAGATAGACGAACATCAATCTGACAGAAAGCACTGTCAGGGCGAGAGACAGACAGTGTTGGAGATCCATTGCAGCCAACCTTCATTGTGGAGACGGAATCTGATTGATTGATTGAAAACACAGGTGTCACAGAAACAATTTGGGTTTGTTTTCCCTGCAAACCACTAACTGACTGACCAAGCAAATCATCAGTAGCATTTTCCTCCTGTATTCATCTAATCTCTAATACCTTCTACATCGGGAAAACAAAGCGCCTCGTCAACCAACACAAAACTGACACTATTAGCCACCGGACGCTGATGCATATGCTGGGGGAGGATCTGAGCACCTATGGACATGTCCGGAGTGCAATAAAGATACCCCAACTGATAACTGATAACTGATAACTGATCTAATACCTTTAATCTTCATTCCTCGTTTGAGGAGTGCACCACACCTAGTTATGCATCTAAACATAACTGACTTCAGCCTGCATTTGTTTCTCTTTCTATAAACAGACTACAACCAAGGTAGCAAGTGCAATCTACACTTAGTCAGGTTTTCTTTCGTAACAATTTTGCTGCCAGGCACCTGTCTTGCAGCCTACTCTTCGTGATTTCCAACTGCCATGGAATTTTTTTTTTAACTTGCCACATAACAACACTATATTTTACATGCGGGAGTCGAGGGAAATGAACGAGCTGATAAATTGGCCGGCTCGGCAACCCCTGCTTATGGCCAGCCCATGGATCGCGCCGATGTTATTAACATCCTTAAAGAGACGTTGAGAACAGAGGAATTTGGCGTCAGTGAATCCACATCGTTGTCCAGGATGAAAGACTTGGGAGTAAGAATTGGCACGGCCAAACACGAGAAGTACATCGGGAAAACAAGGGGCCTCGTCAACCAACACAGAACTGGCACTATTAACCACTGGACGCTGATGCATATGCTGGGGGGGGGGGGGGGGGGAGGAGTTAAGCACATATGGACCTGTCCGGAGTGCAATTACGAAACCCCAAATGATAACTGATAACTATATTTTACATTTCTCTACTAGAGTATGACGTTTATGAGCGTATTTTCTAATGTAATTTCTTTTTATTAAGATTAATGGTAATGCCCTGGCTGATACCATGTGAAGCAATACTTCACATATGGTCACTGCATTCTGAGGTAGGGCAAACAACTCCCTTCTCTAACTCTTCACAATCTTTCTAAAATAATACATTTTTTTATGCTGGATCAACTCCAGAGCTGTACATGGCTGCAGTGAGAATGATTCTTTCAAATGAGCACCAAACCCAGACCAGAATGGCAAGCTAGTGTAATATTTACTAGAAAATCATGTCAGAAGTTAACTGCTTGTGGAAGATGGAATGTAAGGTTGAGATTATATCACAAGTCAGTATAAAACTGTACAATGAGTAAGCGCTGGCCAATGAAGACATGCAAAGCTATTCACCTAAGCATTAAACCATGGGCTTCTGGTAGTGAATTTTCAGAACATCTATTGTATTTCACATGTGACATTCTTTCCCCTGTCTTTCATCCCCCAATGGAATATAGTATAGCCTTAAATGACGTGCCACAAGATGGCACATTTTTAAAAACTATATACAATAGTAAATCTCTCCCGATGGTGTTTCCACCTTGGCGTAGTGGGAGAGCTATGCCAGCGGTAGCGTAGCTACCAGAAGGGCCTCCCAAGCCGGACAGGTCAAAGGGTAGAGAACAGACAAAGAGAAACACCCTGGTCCTCCAGGTTGGGGGTTGAAGTGTGGGGTAAACATCCCTACCTTTGTAAAAACTATTTTGTTACGAAACAGATAAATAAGCCTCGAATTCGGACTGACTTATTTGGACAACAACCTTGGAACGTTAAAGGACTCTTGAGATTTGAAACATGGAATGTATGGACACTATATCGAGCTGGAGCTGCCGAAGTACTAACCCGGGAGCTGGTTGAATATCAAATGGATATAACAGCAATTCAAGAAATAAGGTGGCCAGGAGAGGGTACTTTAGAGCAAAATGGAATGATTGTAATATATGGAGGAAACACCCAAAATAAACATGAATTAGGAACAGGATTTGTCATAAAAAAAGAGTTATGGGGGAACGTTCTAAACTTTAAAGCTGTTAATGACAGGATTAGTAAATTACGAATAAAAGGTAAATGGAAAATATAACGATGATTAATGTACATGCACCTACTGAAGAGAAAGAAGATGATATTAAAGAAGACTTTTATAATGATCTGGAAGATGTCATAGAAGAAACCCCCAAACAGGACATCCTGATTGTGCTGGGAGACTTCAATGCAAAAATAGGTAGAGAGCAAACTCATAAAAAAGTTGCCGGTATGGAAAGCCTACATACAACTTCAAATGACAATGGATGGAGAGTCATCAACCTAGCAGAAGCCAAAGGACTGCAGATCAGCAGTACCAGACTGCAAAGAAAGGATATACATAAACAAACTTGGAAATCATGTGACAAGAGAACCTATAATCAAATAGATCACATTTTAATTAACAACAAAAATGCATCAAACATACAACAAGTTAGAAGTTATAGAGGAGCTGAGTGCCACAGCGACCACTTCCTCGTTGGAGCAAAATTTAAAATAAAACTTAAGAGAGCTTTCTATGCTAAACTACAAAGGTTACACCCAACATATAACAGAGAAAAACTACAAGAAAGTACAGTCAAAGAGAAATTTGCAGATGAAATAAAATGTAAACTTGAAATTCTACAAAACCCGTTGGAGGAAAGCGTTGACCAAACTTGGTTGAACATCAAGAATACAATTCAAACTACCGCAGAAGAATGTCTCGGTGTGTTAACCACGCATAGAAAGAACAGATGGTTCAATCAAAAATGTGAAGAAGCAGTCATTAGGAAAAAGAATGCCAGACAGTTGTGGTTAAATGACATCAACAACATCCAAAATGAAGAGCAATATAGAACTGAATGTAAAGAGGCTACAAAAATAGTTCGGCAGCAGAAGCGAGAATATATGAGCAATATAATCAAAGATATGGAAACTAATCACCAAAAACACGAATCCAGAAAGTTTGTTAAAGAACTGAAGTCAATGAAACGAGGGCACCAACACAACACATATGGTTTAAAAGACAAAAATGGGAATATGATAAATACCAATGAGGAAATGTGTAACACATGGAAAGAATACTTTGTTGAATTACTAAATTGTGAAGCTCCAAGTAACACTTTCCCACAGGAAGCGGTTCTAACGTGTGAACCACAAATTGAAGAACCTGTTTTTGAAGAAATCCTATATGTAATAACACGACTTAAAAACAATAAGGCAACTGGGGCTGATGGAATTGCTGCTGAATTTATAAAGGCAGGCGGCCATGCATTACATCTAAAGCTATACGAACTAATAATAAAAATCTGGAGGACAGAAGAATTACCCCATGACTGGAAAGAGTCATTATTGATACCTATCTTTAAGAAAGGAGACAAGTTCCAATGTGAAAATTATAGAGGAATATCACTCCTGTCCATAAGCTATAAGATACTATCCGCGGTATTACTAAATAGACTAAAACCATATTCAGAAGACATATTAGGTGACTACCAGGCGGGTTTCAGACAAAACAGATCAACAATAGATCAGATATTTATCTTACGACAAATAGCCGAGAAAAATTGGGAATATAAAAGAGATCTCCATAACATTTTTGTGGATTTTAAAAAGGCTTATGATAGTGTCCATAGGAATAGTCTATGGAATGCTATGCAGGAATTTGGAATACCAAGGAAGTTAATCAACATGACCAGACTATGCATGGAAGATACTTATAATATAGTAACATATAAAGGCAGGAAATCAGACCCTTTCCAAATAACATCTGGCTTGAAACAGGGTGATGCACTATCGCCGCTCCTTTTCAATCTGGCTCTAGAGAAAGTTGTAAGGAAGGTAAAGGAGGAATGTGCTATTGGAGGAACATCCAAACTGCTTGGTTATGCAGATGATATAGATATTATAGGGGAAAATGAACAAAAGACATTGGAAATATTGACTCACTTAAAGGAAAAAGCTCAACAAATGGGGCTGGTTATCAACCAAGATAAGACAGAATATATGGTAATTTCAAGAGAAGGAACGGCTAAAAACTCTGGCCACATACAAATAGATAATATGACCATTAAAAGAACGGAAACATACAAATACCTGGGTACAATCTTCAACTGCTCCAACATAATAAGGGAAGAAATACAAGCTAGAATCAACTCTGGAAATAAGATATACTATGCACTACAACATCTGCTAAAATCAAATGCGCTATCTCGTAACACCAAGATCACAATATACAAAACACTGATTAGACCAGTTGTGCTGTATGGCTCTGAAACCTGGAGTACAACTAAAGGAGACGAAGCCTTGTTACAAACCTTTGAGAACAAAGTCTTAAGACGCATCTTTGGGCCCATTAGGGATACACAAAGTGGAGAGTGGAAAAGAAGAAGCAACAAAGACATTTATGATCTGTTTAAGTCCCCGCTAATCACTGGTATCATGAAGGCTAATAGACTGCAATGGCTGGGGCATATAGAAAGAATGGAAGATAATAGGGAAACAAAACTCGCTTACACTCAGGAAATAAATGACCGCAGACCCCGAGGTAGACCAAGAAGACGGTGCAGAGATAATATACATACAGACCTACAGGCACTTGGAATCAGCGACTGGCAAGAGAAGGTCAACCAGAGAGACGAATGGAGACGGCTTGTATCTGCAGCAAAGAACATCAATGGCTCGAATGCTGAAGAAGAAGATACAGTAGTAAGTAAGTAAAGAGAAGGCCCCTTTTACACACGTATGGTACATTGGGCATTTGGAGCTAGACTACATTTGTATAGACCAAACGGCACTTGGTGGCTGATGTGGTCAGTATCATGTCAGCCATCTTTACTTCCAAAGACATTTCCTGCTACTCATTTAAGGCTGGGTCGACCTGGGAGCCCAGCAGGTACACTTACAAATTCTAAACAACCCTGATGCATATCGAACCCAAGTCCATCAGTATGGTAGGCGAGCATCTAGCCGCCACTTTATCACGGCTCTGCTGTATTCAATAGTGTTGGTCTCATATTTATGGTTTAAATATTTAAAAACATATCTATGCTGATATAAAACCATGAGCCAGTAGCCGCATTAGTGTGAAACCATGTGGGATAAATAATTGCATATGAAAGAATTTACAGCAATAACCTGGTGAGTCTAACAGTAAGAAAACTCACCGACATGCTAAAATTGAAGATAATTACCTCTGACCAGGTTGCCCTTCTGAGTTTTTATTGTTGAGGCATGAAGAACCTGGTGCTTCTAACACTGATTTACTGGGAACATTTTCTGATGCAATCATTTCCAGATCCTTTCTATCCCTGTCCTTTTCCTTCTGGTCAATCCCTGGGTCATCCACTGAAATATCATCCACGATGTCCCAGTTTTCAGACATGGCTATTGAAGTTTGATAGGAAACTGAAATTTTAAATTGTAGAAAATTGAAAATAATTACATTGGCTAGTGTCTGCTAAACATTTAGTAAATAGAAATGTTTTATTGCATTAAATCAAATACTCTTAAAGTCAATAAGATTGAAAAGGTAGCCATGTATCAAAAATTTAAGATTGACAAATCAGGAGAAATGAGACATGTGCACACATGGATTGGTATATCAGACAAAAGATTACATAGTCTCCACAACTGCTCCAAACAGACATATCTAGGCAATCTTTGGCTAGAAAAACAATAGCGGTGGCAAAGATTAATGGACCACTGAGAGAACAAAAACGACTGAAGTTTATTATAATTTATACAAGAGAAAACATTACAAAAATAGACTTTCATTTCAAGCAAAACTAAAGTAAAAAAAAATTGTGTAGTTCAATAAAACCTTCAAACAATATATTTCAACCCTTGTTTTTATAAGGAAAACAAAATTATGACAACTGAATAAAGAATCTGCTATGCCAACAACACACCAGTTTAGCAAAGTTAAGAGACCTACTAATTTTGAACTGCCAAATGTAAAACAAGAAAGGCATAGAAAGATAGAAAAAGATGTGTGGAATGCTTAAGATGTGCAAGAAATAACAATAAAAGCAATAACAGCTTTATTACAGATAGGAGTAAAGAGTCATGGTCATCAATGTCTGCTCCAGATCAGGCGAAGAAGAAGAAATTAGAAACCTTTTGATTTTGACTAGGGTGCAACATCCGATTACACTTTCCCTGACATTATTTAAGAGAACAAGCAAGTATATGATGTAAGGATAATACTGAATTGGTTCTAGACCAAGAAATGGGGAGGAGAAGAGAGAAAAGAGAGAGAAGAGAGAGAGAGAGAGAAGAGAGAGAGAGAGAGAGAGAGAGAGAGAGAGAGAGAGAGAGAGAGAGGAGTGGAGTGGAGTGGAGTGGAGTGAGAGGAGTGAAAAGGTTATGGAAACGAGCTGTTGTATTGAAAGTGCAAGGAGTGAGGATTGTAAATGCTGTAAGTGTAGGTTAGGAATAGATTATGAAAATTACTTTACAGACACTTTACATGAAAACTCCAAATACAAGCACCAGAAAATTAGTGCGCAATTAAAATTAAAACTTTTGATAAAATAGCAAGGTTATATATTTCTAATGAACTTTCTATGTATAAACACCATACTACTACTAAAAACTAGCGCTACTGTTAGGACAAAACAACCATGTCGAGATTAATTTAGTTGATGGACATATCATATATGTGAGAATGCTGCTAAAATTATACAGGGAGGAGATGCGTGGAAAATTTGTGGCGACATGAAGTACCCATGCCTGCTTCTGGCTGGAAGTATTCGAAAACAATGGGTTACACATCGGGGGAAACAACTCTAACAATTGTAGATGTGGTATGTCTGCTAGGTTGCATGCATGTGTCTCCTAGAACTCTCATCTCTGCGAAGTTATTTCAATTTTTAAGCATACAGTAAGCTAATTTTGTGTTTAACTCCTGTTTGATTTTATCTCTTGTTACTTTTTTATGCATTTTTGAATTCTGCTTTCATTTTTTTCATATATCTGAAGAGTCAACAACACCCGCTTTTAACTGTGTTCAGGAAAACATGTTTAGCACAACCATGAGAAAGAGATAGCGTAACCATTCACAAAATTCAAAATGGCGGAGCCCATTTATACTATAGCAGACGTATTTATTTATAATTAAAACTGGCAATTTAACTACTAAAATTAAACAGAATACAAGTTTCATTGGCACTCTTCCGATTGACGGGTCTAAATAGTTCCGCAGTGAATGATAAATATTACGTGTAAAACAGGGCCTCGTTGGGTGATGCTACTATACGAAACACAGCATAATGTTGGTTAATATATAATAATAAAAACCAACTAGTAACGCATTTTCGCAGTGTTGGTTCATCATCATCATTATCATAATCATCAACATCATCATCATCATGATCATCATCATCATCATCAGGTGCAATGCCGATAAGCGTGGAAGGTCATGGTTCGTGATCTCACACAATCATCAGTCTTTTATCAGGTCAGTGTTCTTGTTCCGATAATGATAGGCGACCAAATCATACGGCTATTCCTCTCTTTGTCTTCCCCGTGCCCTTTCTCCATCGTCATGCTGCTCGTGGTCATAGAGTGGGCAACACTGGATTCTTGAACGGTTCGGCCCGCTGAACGGGCTGTAAATGCACACGCACTTCTCTGCTGCTTTACAACAGATCCATCTGTATAGATGAGCACTTCGGGGCTATCTGAGTGTTCATAAATGAGCGCATTGACTTCTGCATTGACAGCGACAGGGTTCTGCTTTCTGCACCGTCTGTCGAGTGTGATAATGCAGGAGAAAGTGCACTTAAATGCTGGAGGCACCGGCACCCATTCCTTGCCGGGGTTGATACTGGTAAGACTGCAAAGCTGTCTGACGACATCTTCCGCCCGACCCATCCATGATTTGCCTCTCTTTAGCCTGTCACCCTTTTCTCTGAATATAGCGTCATGCAGAGGGTGCTGCTCATCTGCACTTATTTTTAAGTATGCACGAGCTCTCCAGATCTTGATCCTGTGTTCCATTGTCGGGAAGTCAAGGAGGTATCTCATTGCTACACAGCTGGTGTCTTTCGTGCAGCCCAAAATGATGCGCATGGCTTCGTTTTGTACTTTTTCAAGTCTTCCATTCTGTGTAGGGCTGACAGTGAGGATAGCAAGGGCATACTCGATGCGTGAAAGCACCAGTCCTTGGAACAGAAGTATTAGCAGTCTTTGCTCGATATTGGCAGTCAGTCGCCATGACTCTCATTGCTGACAAACCTTTTCGAGCTTTCGTTATGACATAATCGACATGATCTCTGAAGGACAGGCTACGATCAAGCCTCACGCCAAGATATGTCATTGACTGGGTTCTACTAAAAATGCTCCCATCCATTCTTACCGCCGGCAGGTCTGTGTTCACAATATGGTTGTTTAGGGAGAACCATGCAACCGATGCCTTTGCAGGGTTGACAAGGGCATCGGCATCAGCACACCATGAGGAAATTCGATCTAGTTCGCCCTGCATATCATTGGCAACCGCCTGTCTATCTCGACCTTGTCGATACACGAGAATGTCGTCAGCAAATGACAGAGTCCTACCCCTCCCGTCCAACTGTTGTTCAGTGATCGGCACCGTATACACGTTGAATAGTACTGGTGACAGTGGTGAACCCTGCGGCAATCCTGGACATATCGCTATCGGCTCAGAAGACCAACTCCCGCATCTTAGCACCACCTTCCTTTGGAGCAGAACTGCAGCTATCCATCGTACAAGGTGAGGGTGCACTTTCAGTCTGAGGAGGGTTTGCATCAAGTGCTCGAAAGATACTCTATCTATTATATGCGTCCTCTAAGTCTATGGCGGCCGCACATGTCTCTTCTCTGACCTGAAATCCTTCGTAAACATCTTGAGCAAAGACCGCCGCATTCAGCCATGACTCTTTGTTACGTCTGTATCCTCCAAGTGTGGACGGGAAGCAGCTGAGTTGTTCCAAGTGATAAGCAAGTCTGTGTGCTACAATTTTCTCCAGTAACTTGCCAGCAGTGTTCTGCATCGTAATGATTCTGTAGCCGCTTATCTTGGAATTGTCTTTGTTCGGTTTTGGCAGCGGCAGCAAGTAACTGTGTAGCCATTCTTCTTTGATCTGACCCCTCTGGATACTGGTGTTGAATTCTCTGGCCAGTTCTTCCATGTCATCATCTGATATCACCAGTAGGTCACCATATCGGATGCCGTCTGGGCCTGGGGCGGTGTTAGGTGATTTCTTGAGCATCGCACGCAATATCTCAGCTGTGATTGTCCATTCTTCGTCTGTCCCCCCCCCCCCCCCCCCCCCCGCACAACTGAGAGAGTGTCGTCGCGGTCCTCTGTCTGGCGGGCTCGTCTTTCTGGTCAGTCTGTTCTATGTAGCGTGCAAGAAGGGCCTTACCTTTATCCGCATCCGATTTTTTCCATGTGAGGCCTTAAAAAAAAAGTGGCTTAAAAGTCGACAGGGTCAACTTCATTGCACCGGGATTTATCCCATATGGCTCGGTCTCTTACCGCAGCGCGGAAAGCGTCGCACAAAGCACGAGCTCCGTAGCTGTAGCGACGACCCACAGGAGTCTCCGAAAAATGTAACTCGTGAACCGAAGGACGCGGCCCAGAATCGAACCCACAACCTTCGGAGCCCGAGTTAAACGGCTTGATCACTTCGCCACGAAGACTTCCGCCTTGAAAGTCTGGAATACCCCTACGTTGTGCAGCACCGTTCATGCTCTTATGGAGGCGCCAGAATGTCGTAAGAGATCGCTCGGAGCACACCTTCCTGCAGAACTCGTCCCATTTCTCGGCCTTGGCCTGTTTGGCACAGGATTTGAATAAAGTCGTCGTCCTATGGACCTCAGTCTTCAGGTTCGCCAACTCAACCTGTGGCATGTTGGCCTTTGTGGCCATTTGCCAGTCTTTGACAGCCTGCCTCTTTCCCAGCCATGCCTTCTCGACCTCTCCATTCCACCATGGTGGCTGCAACCAGCGCCTCATGCAACGGGTGATCTGTGTCTGCAGCTACTCTGAGGTATGCCTTCGCTTGCATCACCTTGTGCCTACCAGCAACAGTAGGCAGACCAAGGATGTAACGCATACACACTACTGGAGTGTCTCTGGTGCATCCCAGAATGACCCGCATAGCTTCATTCTGTATGCGCTCTAATTTCACCAGCTGACTCTTTGAGACAGTGTGCAGTCCTAGTCCATAATCAATCACTGAGAGGATCAAGTGCTGGTATAGTGTGAAGAGCATTATCTGCTCTGTGTCCATTGCAGCCATAGTTTTAAGTGCATTGAGTCCCTTTTGAGATCTTGTCACAACCGTCTCCACATGGTCCTTGAAGGACACACTCCTGTCAATGTGATTCCCAGATACTTCAGTTTGTTCTCTCTGTTGACGCTTCTACCATCTATCGTGAGGCTTGGGGCATCATCTCTCACAATCCTGTTGTCCAGAGAGCACCACAACACAGCCGCCTTTTCCGGGTTGATGACAGCACTCATTTCAGTGCACCAGTCAATCACTTTGTCTACTGTCACCTGTAGCTCCTGGGCTGTTTGATCCCTATTTCTCCCCTGCCTGTATGCAAGAATATCATCTGCAAATGTTAGAATCCTTCCAACCCTTGGTGCTTCTAGGTATGCAATCTTGCTCGTATACACATTAAAGAGCACCGGTGAGATTGCAGATCCCTGTGGCAGTCCCGGGGTTAAAATATGTGGCTCTGAGGTCCATGCACCCAGACGGAGAGCAACCTGACGAGAATGCAGGACGGCTGCTATCCAATTCACTAACCAGGGATTGACCCCCTTCTCCATAAGTGCGGTCATCAAAATATCATAGCGAACTCTATTGTACGCATCCTCGAGATCAAGCGCTGCCGCCATCGTTTCCTGTCTACTCTGGAACCCCTCATAAACGTCAAAGGCAAAGGTGGCCGCATTCGACCAGGTATCTTTTCCTGGCCTGTAGCTCCCCAGGCCTCTTGGAAGAAGCTTCCCCCTTTCCAAAAAATCCTGCAGCTTAACAGCGACTATCTTCTCTAAAACCTTCCCAAATGTATTTTGAAGGGTGATGATCCTAAAGCCGCCAAGCTTTGAATGATCCTTGTATGGTTTTGGGAGAGGGATGAGATAGCTATGCAGCCAATCCTGCGGTACTGATGCTGTCCTAATGCTCTGGTTAAAGCAGCCAGCCATCTCCTTCAGGTCCACATCGCGCAAAGCCTTCATGTGGCCATACCTGACACCATCAGGCCCTGGTGCCGTGTCTTTTGCAAAATATGTTTAACATCTTCAAACTGTATGATGTCTTCGTAAGGCATATTCTCTATTGTGCCAGATAATTCCACTCTAACTGCATCCCTGGTATCCGCATCACTGTGATTGGTCTGCTCTAAAAATCTCTGGAGAAACGCCTCCCCTTTCTCCTTGTCTGTTGTCACGCGTACCTCATCCTCTTTATAAATTGTTCCCACTGTCATAGGCAGATCTTTTCTTTGCATTTTTCTGTACAGTTTCTAGAATTTATGCAGTGTTTTATCACCTCCAATCTCCTTCATAAAACATTCCCATTTTACTTTCTTGGCCTCTGCAGCACATCGCTTGAAAGCCTCCACCTTGTCTTTCTTGTCATTTTCCGCTATGTCCACTTCTTCTCGTGAGCTTAGGGGTGTCTGTTGCAATTTCCTTAGCTGCTTCACTGCAGCTCTCTTTGCTTTTCACGCATTGTCTACTTCTGGGGTCCACCATGGGGGATGCAAAAAAGGAGTTTTAACAGTCCTGTTGCATGCCCCTTGTCTGAGGCGTCCAAGAAGGCTGTCGCTCCACTCATACCGGAAGGTCTTGCGCGTTCTCCCAGCCTTGACTTTCCTGGACTTAGAGATCAGGACTGAGCATGGCATGTGATCACTCCCATGGTCATTCAAAACAGTCCACTTTACATCAAGGACTGATGACTGGGAGACAAGTGCCAAATCAATAGCAGTATCTGCATCGCCAGGCCTCATTGCCATTCTAGTCGGCCTACCATCATTTATGCAGACCACATCGGAGTCCACCATGGCATCCGCAAGTGCAATTCCTTGTCGATTTTCTCCACTACTGTCCCAATCTCTGTTTCTCGCATTGAAGTCTCCACATATGAGTAGCCTATCACCTGGTAAGTCCTCTAATTCCTTAAGCCAGTCCCATTGTTCCTTTCTGACAAAACAGTCCACTGTGGCATATACATTATGATGTTCCAAGTTAAGCCACCAGTCTCCATTTGTATACCCTGGACCTCTCTTGCACTGTGATTCCACTGGTTCAAGTCAAGTGCCACATGCTTTACTCCTTTCTTCACCAGCAGACCTTGCCCATGTCTCTTCTGCCCAGTGGGGTTTATATAACTGACGTACCCACCTAAGAATATGTCGTCATCTGTCTTCTTGCATAAACTCATAATGACAACAACCTTTATTTTTCTTTCCACCTCTTTTTTTTTTCTATACCTGTCTCCTCTCTCTCTCACACGATCGTTCGCTCGCTTGCATTTGAAAGTCCTCATTTGTCTTCCTGCCATAACATTATCCCAATAACTTTCTTTCTTTCTCTCTCTCCTGTATCTCTCTTCCTCCCCCTTCCTTTCTCACTTAAGAACACACCGTCATCTGTCTGCCTGTCATAAAGTTATACCTATAAAAATCTCTCTCTCTCTCTCACACACACTTAAGAACATGTCCTTGCCTGTCTGCCTGTCAGAAAGTTCTCTCTCTCTCTCTCTCTCTCTCTCTCTCTCTCTCTCTCTCTCTCTCTCTCTCTCTCTCTCTCTCTCTCTCTCTCTCTCTTTCTCTCTCGTCATGACACATCTTGTTGATGAGAAATAATCTACATGGATTGGTAGAAAGAATGTATGTGCAGATAGAAGTGCAAACAAAAATAAATGTGAAGCAGAAAAGAAAAGTAAACATTTTTTAAAGTCTGATCTTCAAATCCTTTATTATCACCATCAAATAACACGTTACTTTTAATTACATGAACAGCAAACAAAGAAAAATATAGAAAAATGTGTGTAATAACAATAATAAAGTATAATAATTGAATTTACAAATAGTTTAAACAACACACTTATAGCTAATGGAAATGGGAGATTATGTGGGTGGGTGAGGAATTTGTGTGCGGGATATGTGAGTTGGCGCGGAGATGTGTGTGTGTGTGTGTGTGTGTGTGTGTTGGATGTGTGGTTGAGGGATGTGTGTTTGGCTGGGTGGTTGGAGGTGTGTGGGTGGAGGATATGTGGGTGGGTAATGGGACGGGTGGAGGATTTGTGAGTGGGTGGGGAGATGTGTGTAGGTGGGGAGATGTGTAGGTGTGAGGATGTGGTGGATGGGTGGAGGCATGTATGTGTATCTGGGTTGTGTGTGTGGTTGGGTGGGGGAGTTGGGGTGAATGGGGGATGTGTGGGTGGGTGGTGGATGTGTCTCATAACATGGTAATATGCATTGTTTATGTTTACAAAATTCATTTGACAATGTTTTCTAGTTATATTTGGTCTCTGACTCAGATCCGTGAGTTCAACTCCATACTTGTAGGTCAGCATGGCCGAATGGATAAGAACACGTGTTCTTAAACATCCGGTGTGTTGATGCCGAGGTAAGGGGTTCAACCCCTACACCGGGCAGTTTGACCAAAATGCTGACCTATCGTCCTTGCTTGGAGATGTAAATTACAAGTACCTCTGAAGTCGGAGTGCATTCACTTGATGGCAAGGGACACTGTTAATAGGGGAAGCTAATCCACATGCAAAGTTCATTCCAGCATTACTTGAAATAGTGTGTATGGACTACGCTTGAGTTCAAAGCGAGCGAGCGCAAATTAAAAAAAAAATAAAAAAACATGCTTCAGAGAATTTTCAATCAAACCCACAGCAGCCTGCTGACAATGCCAGTGTTCAATCAAACCCACAGCAGCCTGATGACAGGGTAGCTTCCAGAAATGTCTCAGCAGTCATAAACGTCCAATTATAGTCAAAAGTTATATCTCGAAATTGTGGCACAAAAGTTGTAAATATTGTCCGAAAACATGTACTTTGTGACTGTGGCGCCTCTGAAATTCTGCTAAATAAGTGTTAAACACTGCACGACTAGTGCCACCTTGGTATCTTTGTTTCCTTTTTACTTGCATCCACAACCCTTCAATTGTTTGGGTGTGAATGTCACTGTGTACAGGGTCAACAAAGTTATTGGCATGAGCAACAACTGTATGATCGTAGATGCCATGGTTTAGTTGACCTACGTTGTTGTAGCCTCGCCAGGCATCGGTGACAATGGTCGTTCCTGGTAAGACGTGATCACTTATAATGCGTTCCAGTGTTGTCACATCTCGCCTTTCCACAACTTCCAACCAGCAACGACCACTACCACGTTCAACCAGGCCAACTACCCACTGACCACGACGAAAGTGACCACGGTGGTACTTTCGGTGGAAAAAGTAGCTCTCGTCAACTTCAACGACCACTGACTGTTCCTGAGCATCAATCCTCCCAACAGTGGATTGTTACGCAGCAACCAGTTGTGACACTCTACCCGAAAATAGTTATTGTAGTTGACGATAGTGTCACAGCTTGTCAGGCGTTCGAAAAACATCACATGTTTCAACTTCACATCGAACAATCAGTAAAACATTATCATCACAACTTTTTCACTTGGGAGTTGTGAGTTGGCAAAGAACGAAATGACATTGACAACACCGCCACGAAAATCTGTCAAAACATTCGACCCCCGAAACTAATGACATCGGACGTTGGCAGCGTTAACATTCTGCTGTGTTTCGTATTAATCTGTGTCTAGCAACCGGGGAAATAACTCCAATCACCCAATGAGGCCCTATAAGGGTAATGTTTACACGTAAGATTTATTATTCACTGCGGAACTATTTAGACCCGTCAATCGGAAGAGTGCCGTTTCATTTGTAGCAGTAATTCATCTGTGTACTTGTATAATTTTTTACCATTGGACATGACTGAAAATAATTTTAAAAAGTCAGTTTGCAGACCTGTCTATAAAACCTGTAAGGAGTACTTTTTTTCTTAGCAGTGCTGCAGTACATAATTATTTACATTTAAATAAAATACCGAGGAGCAAGTTATGGTTGTTTGTTTTAAAGTTAGTATTTAATTATTAACTGCTCACTTTTAGTTACAGAATAGTGTAATTATAGAGCAGAAGTAGAAATCAATTATTAGCCACAGTGATTGCTTAATTTATGCAGCAGTTACAAATTTATTTACTTACATTATTGTGGGATATTTAATCAACAAAAGGAAGCTGTCGAATTGCAGGATACACAGTGAGAACATCAAGAAAATGCGAGTTCATTTTCACGAATTTTTCTTTGCGAACATTTCACATATTTAATTAATATAGATGGGTGCTATTTTTAATCACTAATTAGGTCACAGCACATCCTATCGAAACAGGTATGTGGCCATGACTTTCCTTTTACCAGTCCACATAATAATATAGACATCTTGCCAGGTTTAGTTGCCAATAATTAGTAATGCACATGATATTTAATGAATATTAATTTGTGGCTATGTTTAATTATTAATTAGGTCACGGCACATCCTATAGAAAAATATATACCATGTAAAGTTAGGCCTTGTCGTCCTCAGTGTCATGGAGCTGATGACAGCATAGATGAGTTAAAGTGATGAGCGAGTGCATCAATATTTAGAAATAGGAAAGTTTTAGAAAGCTGCACAATGCAGCACTTATAATAAACGAATGCCATGTCATACGGTACGTAGGATAACAACCTAACCATAGTTTTGGGGGCATTCGATCACCAGCTTCTCGACACTACAGACGACCAGCTTCGATAGCCAGAGTACAGATAATACAGACGTCTAGATTCCTTCACCAGCTTGTACACAGCAAGGCAGTATCACACGTCGTCAGTACTATACACTTCAGTAGGTATTATCCAAACGCAACGACATTAGAACACGTGAGGAGGTTTGGGCAATGTTACTCGTCCCTAGACATCATGACACCACTGATAACTAGCGTACACACAGAAAACATAGTCTAGGATTTCATCGTCAACTTACCTACAGTACATTCTCCATCCATCTACAGATTTATTACACGCAGGTTTGTACGTTAGGATAGACTTGCATACGGTTCACACGGTAGTCAGCGATGTTTTACGATTATCTGCGTTCATGACACTGGAATCTCGACATGATTTGACGACTGTGAGGTCGACAGCTCAGATACGGGCAGTCCAGTAAATGGAGGACACCGCTTTATAACTGTCATGCCAGGCGTGTTCAACACCCCGCATCGTGACATAGATGCTTTCGTCCAGTAGAAAATTTGGACCTCAATGATCGTTTGGAAATATTTGCTGTCTCATTGAATGATGTATCGAAGGTCATCCTAACCGTTATAATAAGATACTACAGGATTGATACAGGAATGCACTACAATTTTACATACAACACTTCATTATTGTCTTGGAGGATCACGCCGGTTTGAGAATGCTGGGTGTGACGAAACGACTGCAGATAGTCTGGTCTCTGAGTTATATCCCTTTGATGGGATGGCGAAGGGTTAGTCTCCCTGGAATTAGTAACAATAAAGAGGGGGTTTCCCATCGAAAGTAGTGCGTGACGTCACTATTCTGGTTATTTCTAGAGAAATCTAGAATGTCCCCCAGTAAGTGCGTACGTCATCAAGATCACGCTAGACTCACAATTGCCTCATGGAACACGGGGTTGTGGAACTATCCATGACTCAGGACTTCTCCGTGGCTCATGGAATTCACTCGGCCCGTGAAGGCATTGTGAAAACGCACTTAGTTGGTCGTGATCAGTCGCCAGTCGGACCTCAGCGTAGACAGATCGCAGAAATGTGCTGCTGAAATTTGATGTCAGTGTTCGCAGCCAGAGCGGGACATCAGCAGTCAAGATTGTGATTTCTGAATCACAGGTCAGTTGAATACTTTGTCTATTGTTTAACTGTTGTCCGTATACCGCGCCTACCTTCCCGAGAGAATTTATTGCCGACCGAGATCGTCTTCGCGAAGCGCATAAATTTACCGCCGGCCGTCTGCATTTTTAATTAGCGATTATCGATCGGCTAGGTAATGTGTTGACAGACGGGGCCAGCCTGCACAACAACTGGGAGTGTGTATACACAATAGGCCGGAACGTGTGTTCTTTCTGGTACTGGTGTAAAACCTGTGTTTGTAGATTGATAGAATTATAAACTGATGATTTGCATGGTTAGTGATGTATGCTATTATTACTGCTTTGTGCAAGGAAGATTCTGGTACTTTACCAAGTGTGTAGCAGTTACTTGTTTGGTTTAGTAATTACACACGCAAGGCAGGTTGTTTGTCATTCATTACATAGAAATGCTAGATGCTGTTAATAATGATAAGTTAGGGCTTGTTATTATTATAGATGTATAATTTGCTTCGGTAGATTAGGATTGTAACTTAGATGTTAGATCAGTGGTGGTGATTATTCTTGGAATCAAGGTGTGATTCAAGGGAAAGATCGGCAGGTAAGTATTTGCGGTGTAATGGTACCAGTGTTATTCCACGTAGGAAGGATGGTGTTACATTTATTGGATAACAGTTGATAGGAAGTATTTATGAGAGCTATTGTCACTGCTTGTTTACATGTCCGTCCGCTAGAGTGACCGTGCGTGTTCAATCTTGCGTATGTCTAGTCAACCGACTGGGAAGTAGGCCGGTCCGCCCGACTTGTTAGGTTGCAGGTCCGACCCAAAGCGATAGTGCTTATCCGATGAACATACCCGACCGAGAGCGATGCGGCGCTCTGTAATTCGAGACCGTTGCGTCTAGGTAGATCCAAGATAGGAACCGAACTGGGTCTGTCTCTATTCTACTCTTCCAGAAAGCTGACTCTGTTCATGGAGTACTTGAGGTACTGCCGTGAAGTAGGAGTAGTATGTTAGGGGAATGAACACCCCCAAAAATGAGGAGCTGAGTTTGGTAGAGGAGAGGCTGGAGGCCTTGCTACATTGGATGACGTGACCTAAGTCGTCACGGGACAAGATGCACGGGACCCACAGTAGCTGTGGGAAAGTGTATTGGTGGATGGCCACCAAAGCTGTGCTCGACCGGCACAGAGATGACCGACCTGAATAAAGGTCAGTTAATAAAAGGCAACTCAGGTTCTGGGACAGGGATCCCAGGACGGAGCGATGGCTGTGATATGAGTTTTTTAAGTTTAACAATTCATGAGTTATCCTTAGTTAATAATATAGTAATGAATTATAAGGAGTATAATTTATTATGGACATATAGTTATTAATGTGTGTAGTTGATCAATCCATGGGTGAAGGAATTGGTTAATTGGTGAGTATGTTTAGAAGGAGATGTCCGGCTGGGCACCTCCTAGATAAAGTAATCACTACACTGAACGGGAAGTAGGTGTATTTGTTGATTGATGAGTGGACTAGCACCAGGCGAAGGATGCTTTGACAGAGTCATACAGTCGACTCTGGTGCTAGGGGGCTATCTGTAACCCAGACGAGTTACTTGACTAGGCACGGGTGTACTATTGCTTTCTCTTGCATCATCATGCCTATGCATTATAGTTAAGAGTGGATCTATGATGTGATGATCTCATACATATATCTTTATTGTATTATGTATAACTGAGAGGCAGGTGTAATGGTGGAGATGCAGTTAGTTCTGGTTGTAGTTGAGTACTCACACCAACCCCTCCGTGTTTCAGGATTTGTTATTGCTATACCTAAGGAGATTCCAGAGCTTAACCATGAGCTCTAAGGGACTGGCTCATTCCAGTGCCGATCAAGATGATGGTTGAGGCATTACTGGGAGCGGTCATCGGAATCTGCCGAGATCAACGATTGAAAAGTCTGAGTACAGAATTTGTCGGTAGGTCTATGCTATGACCGCCGCAGAGAGTCCGACGAGTGTCAACGGGTCCGGTAGGATCCAAGACTGAAACGCGTCTTGATTCTAGCCAGTGGAGCACTGGTGGAATTCGAACTCAGTGAGAACCTTGATGATTACAAGGTAGTGAATTTCAAAGTTGATTGGAGTGATCTCTGTTACCAGTCACCATGGCCTGTTTGTTATGCTTCCGGCTCGGCTGGGTCGTCATGGGACACCTTGTATATTATCATGCTTAAGTGGTGTGTACCTACAAAGGTTTACCTTAGTGAAGCCGAAACTTGGTCCAGTGACCGAAGACATTGATTTACTTATTGGTGTAACACCGGAGTGACATGCTTGATAGGGTAGGGATCTACCCCATTCCGAGGGGTTGAACATTGACAGTGTAGGTTAGGATGTGATTGATACCCATCGACCAGGGTAGTTACTTGTGAATTTGTGAAGATCTATTATTCCAAGAGACATGGGAATAGGTGAAGTGTTGTAGTCACCTGATAGACTTTGCAAGTGACATTGTGTTTATGTGGAGCGAACGCTCATGTTATAGGTGACTTATCAGTGTGTATGTCACTTACGAGACAGAAGAGCAACCAGGCTCTTGAACATTAGGGTACGGTGCTACACGTACTTGTCTGCAGTTGGGAGACAGCTAGTATTCTAGTGTCGGCCCAGACTTCATCCGTAGAGTGTGACGGTGATATAGTACGACATCAAGGGAGGATCCTTGATCACCGGTGCAGTGTCGGTCAGGCAGTGGTACTACGCTTGATCAGCCCGAGATTTGGATCACTGTAAGAAGAGGGAACTTTGGAGAGGCATCAGACCTTGGAGTTTCTGTCCACTGGAGGTTCCTGGGTGAGTCGTAACCACGACAGGACGACCGCGCGAACTATAGTCACAGTCTCTATGATGAAGAAGAATCATCTGTAGATCTGCTCATGTACATAGTGTCTTATAGTCCGGCTTTCAGCCATCCTTCTCTGTGTTGCAGTTGACGTAGTTCTGAATTAAATTTTGTTCAGTTAGCTAGGACTTTGTGCAGTGGTATGACTTGTTTTGTCCGAGCCCCCTTGGGGTAGGAAACCCTAGGTAGGGGAGGGGAGGTTCAGCTGTCTCGGCTTGTGTGGGGCCTGGTAGATGTGAAGTGCTAGTGAGGTGGTTGGAGCAAAGGCTGGGGATAGTATCTATAGTAGCAAACCAGTCCAAGCCTCGGCGGTCTTGTTACACTGGGAACCATATAGTGTATCCCCTTTTGTTGAATGTTTCTGTCAAAAAGTAATTTGTCTTCATCAACGTGTTTGTCAAGGTCAAGTTTTTTTGGAAGCAGTGGTTTTGTTTCTGCAACAGCATCTTTAAAAGTTTCAAGCATCTGTAATTTCACACTAGATATAGCAGTGTGATTTTGGAATTGTCGTCATATATTTTTGAAATTCAAGTATTATAATATCGCTCCAATCGTTAAATATCGTAACTTATCCAGGGAGCTATGGGCTCTCATCGATCCATTATTGTCCAGGGAGCGTGATTTCAAGATCATTTCTCTTCTTGTTGAGAAGCCTCCGCAACGTATTGAATCAGAGTTAGCTCTACTAATGGAACCATAATACTAGTGGAAGGATCAGCAGTTGCTAATCGATTTGCAGATTATAAGATCCGGAATTTTGCCAAGTCTGCCATGTCTTACCAGTGCTGGCTATGTTAATCATTGGAGCCAACAGCATGTTATTTTGCTGACAGATTGCAGGACTGAGGACCATTTATATTTTTGTGATGCTATACCAGCTCATTGTTCAGAACTGACAGGTTAACCTCCTGTCGACGCCTCATCGGAGCTGATACAGCGCTGAACAGCATTAGACGACGACAAATCTATGAAGAGAGACAGATCTACAAAGACTTTTGTTGAATAACGACATATCTCTGAAGACTTTTTGGTGGACGACGACAGATTTACGAAGATGTTTTTGTACAACGACTAATCAGAGCAGACTAGATCGAACAGTGACAGAGTAACGCTGAACTTATTGGTTTACAACTGAGCAGAGTGGATAGTGGTCTACGTTATAGCTACACGTAGTAGCAAATGACACTACCATCGATTAAGTTTACTACAGGGTCGATGACAAACTCTTTGCCTAGGGTGTCATAGTGTCATTTAACTAAGAAATCTTCTATAACGATTGTCATTACAAAGGAGAATTTTTGCATCAATTTTGGAGTCAGATACGAGTAGGATTGTCTAACGAATCTGTTTAATCCAGCTGCGTGGAAGTTTGCCGATCTTTGAGCTAAGTATTCGTGTGTGGTCTTTCACTTAATTAGTTACAGTCAAAATACTGTGATTTTGCATACATTTTCCTTCTTTGTGTAATTATGTCTTTGGCGTCATAGGCGTTACACACCAGTGTGCTATATTGCGCGTTGCGTTCTAAATTCTTTAGTGCGCATAGTCTCTTATGTTTATATATTATTAATATTTTGTTTTACTAACCTTTATTTATTTATTTAAAGGACTTTAACTCTGTGTAGATTTTCTTCAATGAGTTGCAGGTCTTATTTTGTATAAATATTTTTTGCAAATTTTGCATTATTTATTTCTCAGTAGACAATTTCTTGCGTGGAAGGAAACTATTTATTGCTGCGATCTTTAACTTTGTCTGTGTCAACTTTCATTTTGTAAGTCACAGTTCTTTAGTGCGAATTTCTTTCGACATTTCGTCTTTGCGATTTCTTTGGGATATAGATTACACTTAGCAACATGTCGTCGTTACAGGACTTTGTTATGATTGGGAAGGACGCAGGGATGTCAGGACCAGATCTTGTGGCTTGGGCGGAGAAACAATTCACGATTTTCCAGGCGCATGCAAGAGATGAGAGGGCTGCAGTAAGACAGTTGGAAAAAGAGAGACTAGATGCACAACGGGAACAAATGGCTGAACAAGAGAAACAAAGATTATTTGAAAAGGAAAGGATGGCAGCTGAAAATGAAAGAATAGCATTGCGGCTGAGCGGGAGAAACTTGACACACAATTGGCCGCAGAAAAAGAAAAGCTGACTGCAGAGAATGACAGAATTGCATCTCAACTGGCCATAGAAAAAGATAAGATGGATAGAGAGAAGGAAAAGATCTTAATGGAGACACAGTTGAGAGAAAAAGAACTGGCTTTTAATCTTGAAAAGTTGAATAAGGAGAGGCTTCTGAAGGAGAAGGAATTAGAAAACACCTTTAAAATGAAACAATACGAAAAGGACAAAGATGAACAGATCGCTAAAAATAAGATAGAGGCACATTCCACGGATGCTATTAAGAAGTACAATGGAGTAGTGAAGACATATTCCAACTCTGATTCCATTTCTGCCTGGTTAACTAATTTTGAGTTAATCATGAGACATTATGTGATTGTAGAAACCGAATGGCCAGTTTTACTGCACAGACATCTGAGTGGTGAGCCTTTACAAGTTGTAGAACTAATTCCAGATGAGTTACGGAGTAATTATTCGTATATCCGTAACAGACTACTGTCTCACTTTTGTTTGGATGAATTTGGTCTACGTTCATGTTTCAAAAATCTTGTTCCTAAATCAGGGCAGACGTTCCTTGACTTCTCTTCTTTAACACAAACGACATTTGACAAATGGGCTCGATCTGCCAATGTTAATAATGATTACAATACATTACGTGATCTTATTGTTAGAGACAAACTTATTTCTGCTGTTCCATCTTCTATGGCTACTTTTCTTGTTGAGCACAAATGCTCAAATATTCATTGAAGATAAAGGTGAGTCATTCTTCAATGCACATAAAGACATCTTTAATCATAGTTCGTCCCCGTTAGTGGAGACGAATGCATGCGAGAAGTTCCTCACAGATCAAGGATGCAAGGTTATAAGGCACAACAAACCCCCAGCAATCACTCGCATCAAAGACGAGAGAGACAACATAAAGATCTGCCTTATTCCAGACAGGAGAAAAAGGGCGTGTGGACAACTTGTAAATGTTTACATGGGTCTCTGCAGATGTGTGATAAACATCCTGAGTTTGATAACTACATAAAGAAGTTAGCTATTAAAAACAGGGACAGATTTAACACCTATCAAAGGCAGACGCAATGTTTTAAGTGCAGGGCGTACGGACACGTTTTTAATGGCTGCCTTTAAGACGTTTGTATAAAGAGGCAAACATGGGTATGTTGACATCTAGTAGCGACAGTGACTCAGAAGACATTAATCATGCGAATACAGTTGATGTGGAGTATTCTCCCATTGATCCAGCATGTAATACTTGCCAGGTCTTCCATAGAGACGGGAGTTTGACCTGTGGTCACCAAGTGCCCGTGCAGGAGACAAATGCAGTTCAGATTACAAATGGAACACTAGTGTTACAGCAAGCCATTGTGAATTGAAAAAACTGTAGTTTAGTCCGTGATTCCGGTGCTAGTATAGTCGGGATACATAAAAGATTAATTAGAGAAAATGACTACACTGGGGAACATCTGATTTGTAGAAATTTTGGGGGAAGAAAGGAAAAATTTAGGATTGCGTGGGCGGAAATCAAATGATCATACTTTTCCGGTAAGATTAAAGTTGCTGTACTCCCAGATCCCTGTGCATATGTTTTATTGGGAAATATCCCAGATGTTCATGATGCCTCACCAGAGGACATAGTCATATGGGAATCAACACATATTGTGGCAAACGCTGTAACCCGATTACAATCCCATAAAGAGAAACAGGTAAATCAAAATGACACACTGAGTGCAGTACAAACAATACAACAATTGGTAGAGAAACCTGAAAATTTTGGTTCATTACAAGAGAATGATGTTTCTTTATGAGAGTGCTATGATCAAGTAGACAGGCCACCAAAATGTTTAAAAATAGGTAAATGGGTTTTTATTAGGCGAAACAACATTTTGAAACGAGTCTATGAAAAGAATGGTTATCAGGTAGAACAGACTGTGGTGCCACCGCAATTCCGACAGACCATTTTACGGACAGCTCATGACATTCCGTTTGCATGATACATGGGTATTGCGCGAACATCGACCAGAATTTTATCGAATTTTTACTGGCCAGGTTTTGCGAAGGACATTCGCAAGTATGTTCAGACATGTAAGGTGTGTCAAGCCATGGCACAAAAGGGTCGACACCCAAAGACACTCGTGCAACCAACAGATTTAACGCCCCGCCCTTTTGAGAAAATTGCGGTTGATATTGTCGGACCATTGAATACAGTAACAGACAGAGGTAATAGGTATATTCTAACTGCCATTGATACATGCACTTGCTAGTCAGAAGCTGTTGCCTTGAAGTCTATCACAGTGTCGGTATTTATAGATGCTTTTCTTTTGATCTTTTCGAGAATAGGTTTTCCTTTATATATTTTATCTGATAAAGGAGCTCAATTCATCTCTGGAGCTAGGAAGGCCATTAGTAGCATGTTTGGGATTAAACAAATGTTTTCGTCAAGTTTTCATCCTATGTCAAATGGGATTATAGAAAATCTAAATGGGACGTTAAAACGTGCATTAGCCAAAATTACTGTACAACGTCCTAAGTGATTGGGACTATCTTGCTACCAGCAGGTAGTTATTTGCTTACCGAGAGGTTCCGCAAGGCAAGTACTGGCTTTTTCGCCATTTGAACTTGTATATGGTGCGAATCCACGTGGGCCGATGCACATTCTTGATGAATTATTAACTGGAGAGATCAAGGATCAAGCCTACGAAAGAAGCATACGAACAAGTCACTGACCTCCGAGATAAGATAATGACTTCGTGTTCGATTGCTAAGCAGGCATTAAATGTGGCAGGAACGAAATATAGACAATATGCAAATAGGTCTGCAAAAACAATTGTGTTACAGGAAGGGGAATAAGTATTATTATTACTTCCAAATCCTGTTGAGGCTTTGTCAACCTCATGGCAAGGACCGTTTAAAATTACAAAGAAAGATATCTGATGTAGATTATCAAATGTTAATTAGGAATAAGCCTAGGATTTACCACATTAACATGCTGAAACCTTATCACTCGAGGCAGCTCTGACACCTCTGATGATGTAGCGGAGCAAAACGTTAGAAATGCTGCTTTATGTTCAGTGATAAATGAGCAAGCTGAAGATGCTATTCCACAAGTAATACCTACACCGATTGTGGAAAATAAAAGTGGTTGGAATTCAGTAGTGATAAATAAACATCTATCGCAAACTGATTATAACATGTTTAGTAGATTGTTAGAATTCGGTGACATATTTTCAGATGCACCAGGTAGGACTTCTGTAATTAAACATCACATTCAGTTAAACTCGCAAATTCCAGTTAGAACTAAACCTTACCCTATTCCATTGCATTACCAGGAAAGGGTGATTAACGAAATCAAGAAGTTAGAAAAGACAGGAATTCTTAGGAAATCTGTTTCGAATTACTGTTCGCCTTTAGTCATTATAAAGAAAAAGGATGGGAATCTTCACATATGTGTTGATTATAGGAAAGTGAACAAGTTAACATACCTTGATCCAGAACCTAATGCCGCAAATTGATGAATTAATAGCGGGCATGGCGAAATCTACATGGTTTTTAAAATTAGATCTAACGAAAGGTTATTGGCAGATACCGATGGCTGAAGATTTGGTGCACATTACCGCTTTTGCGACTCCATTAGGATTGTATGAATTTCTTTATCTTCCTTTTGGTTTGCAGAACTCCCCTTCATCTTTCACCCGTATGATGCGCTTATTACTCAGAGATATTACTGACATCGCGTCATTACATGGATGATATCTGTGTCCATACTACTGAGACAGTACATCATGCGTACATTCTTAGACAGATCTTTTGTCGCATTCGGATGTTTGGTTAACTGTGAAACCTAGCAAAACTGAAATTGCATTTCAAGAAATTCAATTTTTAGGACATAGAATTTCAAAAGGTTTTCTTTACACTGATCCAAACATTGTCACTAAAATTCTCAACATTAGTTCACCGAAAACGAAGAAAGAGGCCAGAATAATACTTGGTCTTATTAATTATTACCAGAAGTTTATAAAGAATTTTGCTGAAATGACTGCTAAGTTATCAGAGTTACTTAAAAAAGAGCAGCCAAATAAAATTAAATGGTCGGAGGAACATGAAAAATTCTTCAGGAAATAAAATCTTTGTTTAGTTCTCCGCCAATTCTTAGAATTCCTGACATGTCAAAAGACTTTGTCGTTCAGACTGATGCCAGTTCACATGCTATATCATGTATTTTACTTCAGGAATATAATGGGTTACTACATCCAGTTTTATATTCTAGTAGAAAGCTTGAATCAAACTCAGAAGGCGGTATGCTATTACGGAACTTGAGGCACTATCTGTGGTAGAGGCAGTTCAGAAGTTTGCTAAATATCTTTGGGTAAGAAAGTTTTTAGTCATCTCAGATAATATGCCTTTGAAAATCTTTAAAGATGGCTCTCCGAAGAACGCTCGTATCCATAGATGGGCTTTATTGCTGCAGGATTTTGATTTCACTGTTGCTCATATTTCCGGCAGTGAAAATAATTTAGCTGATTTACTCAGTCGATTATAAACAGATTATGGAACTGTTGTATATAGATTTTTTTTGTGGTAGTGTGAGTTAAATAAGTTAAGTGAGAATAGTATATTGTATACATTTAATTTTACAGTATGATGACTGTGGCTACATTCTGAAATGCTACAGATTTATTAAAATATTATATAGATGTAAGTTAGTCACTTATTGTTATTATTGTTTCAGAGAGACAGGTGAAAATAGGCCTGATTCATTGACAGTCAAACGGGCAGTATCGTTGGTGGTTTACCTCGTCACTATAATTTTAATTTAGTTTGTGTAATTTATTCTGGGAAAAACAATGAACAGATTTATTCTATGGGAACTATAGATATTATATATGGACCTGATAAGAAAATCTATTAACACGTTAAATAGTTGTGTTAAAGAGTTCGTGTAGAGTGGATTTCCGGTGATAGAAAAATGTAGATATGTGTTATTTAATTAAGTAGTTATATCTTAAGTGATATTAGTGTTTCATAAATGAAAATGTTTATTATTTTAATGTTATGTTTATATTTTTTGTAACTTATGATTGTTGATATTTATTATTTTAAATACCCGGACACTGATTTATTTTGTTCTTAATGTCAGTAGTGTGTTCTGTGTAACTAATTATACATCATATGTATCATTTCATGATGGATGAATGAAGAGAAATGAATGAAAGAAAAATAGTAAATACAAACAGACACATTAATTAATAGACACATACATATATTGAACATTACAGATTACAGTATATATATGCATATAAGAAATGAATAACACATTACAGATATAGTACACAGTTATATAGAGAATAGTTTCCCCCTATCGACATGATAGATAGAGAAGATGAATGATGGAATACTATGTCGGCTTGGAGTGAAGTTGACATACGTTTCTTGCGTCAATGAAGATCAGTTGTTTAATATGGTTCATAAGTTCGTCGGGTGTACAACACAGGCTGGTGTTTTTAGTTCACCAAAGGCACTCGGGGTTACAGAGACCTTTAGGTAGTTTTCAAGGGGTCAGCATTTATACGCGATATCAGTACGTAATTATAGGTACTGGCGGTGTTTGAACCTTGGTTTTGTTGCAAGTAGCCGGGCATGTTAACGCGAGAACATCTCCATGATCATTTCTATAATGTATGAGGTGGCGGTGGTCGGGACTTGTATTTTAGTCCGATGTTTGATATCCCACGATCTAGATTGGTTCGTGCTGGCATACTGTGTTCCATAAACGATAGATTCGTAGTCGATCACAACTTGCAGTAATTTACGTCCCGTCCATCATTTGCATACATGTCGTAGGTTATTAAGAGTGGAAAAATGTTTTATAAACATTTGTTCTTATGAAGGGAGCAAAGCTGTCATGGAGCTGATGACAACGTAGATGAGTTAAAGTGATGAGCGAGTGCATCAATATTTAGAAATAGGAAAGTCTTAGAAATCTGCACAATGTAGCACTTATAATAAACGAATATATAACGAATAATATTATAATAAACGTCATACGGTACGGAGGATAACAACCTAACCGTAGTTTTGGGGGCATTCGATCACCAGCTTCTAGACACTACAGACGACCAGCTTCGATAGCCAGAGTACAGATAATACAGACGTCTAGATTCCTTCACCAGCTTATACATCGCAAGGTAGTATCACACCTCGTCAGTACGATACACTTCAGTAGGTATTATCCAAACGCAACGACATTAGACATCCCTAGACATCATGACACCACCAATGCAGGTATTATCATGCTCAGTTGCCTCACAGTCCAGCCACATATGCAGGTACGATTAGTGGACTCATTGCGAGAGTGAGAGTAGTAAGTGACAGCCTGAAGACTAGATCTTCCTCATCATTCATATTCGTATTCTGATGTCTACCGGCAATAAATGCATTGCCGTTCGTCTCATATAGTGTGAGAGACTTGTTTGTGCATTAACTTGAGTTGTGCTGTCCCGTTAAGGTATTCAGTCATTCAAACATAAGCCCAGGACCCCGAATCGTGACACTCAGCATAACAATATATGGTTACGATGTGGTTCGTTTTAAAAATAAACAAGCCACAGTAATATGAGGGTAGGTCAGACAATTATGCACCACAATTATTAACTCTTTAACCGTTAATAACATACAAATGAAATTTAGACAATGTTCATGCACATGTGCAGCAAACATTTCTACTCAGATGGTGCCAGGTCTGGACTGTAAGGTGGATGGGGCAGTACATTCCACTACATTTTGTCGATTGCCTCCCTTGTTTGCAAACTTGTGTGAGGTCACGCGTTGTCGTAAAGGAGAAGCAGTTCTCTCGATTCTTGTGAGGCCTACCCATGCAGTAAAGATGATTGAGGTTTGTGAGTGTTTTGATGTAAATTTCTGAAATGATGGTTCCACCTTTTGGCAGCACATCCATGAGAATAACCTCATCAATTTTTTAAAAAAAAAGGAGCATGAGTTTACAGGCTGATGGAGTTGCTTTGAATTTTTTCCCCGCTGGTGATTGATTGATTGATTTAGGAACTGACATCACAGCATTCGGGGCATTCCTATAAGCACTCCGTCCCCATACTCAGCAGCCAGCAAAGAGTTCCAACACCAATAGTTCCAGTAGCAATCTGATTACTGGTGACTGAGGATGATGCCACTCCAATGACTGTCTGTTTCCGGTTCAAAATGATAAACCTAAGTTTCATCTCTTGTCACGTTTGACAAATAAAAATATCCCCATGCGTCTCGAACGTGCAACAATTTCAAAGAAATTGTTTTCCTTTAGGTCTTAAGGTCCTCTGTGAGAGATCGGGGTACCCATCTTGCACAAACCTTTAAATATTCAAGGTGTTTGAAAAATTCAGTTGCACTACGTTTGCTTATTGAAAGTTGCACGGACAATTGTTGACTTGTGATTTGCCTATCTCTGTGAATCATGATGTCAGCACATTCCAACATGATATGGCAGATGGCTGTAGCAAGACGTCTAGAGCACAACTTATCCGCCAGCTCTACATCTCCAGAAACCAAAACTCTCTGCGCCCAGTGACTATCTGTGCTTCTATCGACTGAAAAAGTGCCATAAACAGCACACATATCGATAAAAAATTCTATAACAATCCTCTGCTTGTAACATATATCGTTAAGTCATTAATATGTGCCATTTCAACGGTTTTGTGTCGTGGTTAGAATATTGGTTTACAAAAGTGCAATTTGGTATACACCTTCAAGAGATTATAAACTTAAATTGATGAAAATGTAATGCTTCTATCTGTATTATTTGCTGAGATAATAATTGTGGTGTATAACTGTCTGGCCTACCCTCGTGAAAGCAAAATTTAAAATTCTTAGCTCCCAATACTGAGCCGTGAGCAGATCTGCTCATTTGCCTAAATTCCTGTGCACCTCCTGTTTGTAGATCACGACACAAAAATATTAATGTCTGACGTACAGTCTTCATTGAGATACGCAGCGTTGGATTCGTCTTGTCAAGCGGTATCCAACTGTGATAGTTTCATAAGTAACAACACTTTACATCATGAACATAATGCTACTAACTATAATCACATGCATCATACATTACAACAGCCTAGAGGAAGACGCTTACTGACTACTACACTACTACTACTAGTAGCAATGTCAAAGGTCGGCATGTCTAACATGGGTGGGGGCGTGATCCTAATTAGCATAAAGTTCCTTGCGACATCCAGTTTATGCCTGGGGTTACCCATGTTTGTTTCTGATTGAATGTATTCGGAAATAGCCGGTTAAACTTCACGGGAAACCACTCTAAAATTTGCATACGTGGTCTGTCTGCTAAGACTGGAAATCTTTGTTGCTAGACGTTATTTCTCCGTGGAGGCAATTTTGATATTTGATGCCCGGTAAGCTAATTGTTCTTATAACTCACGTAGTATTAATATAACTAGACTTTGTATTGCATTTTTGGATTCTCCATTCAATTTCTCATATATGTGAAGAGTTTCAACAATAACCGCTTCTTACTTTGTTAGGAAACATTTTTTTTTTAGTATAGCATGCATGCACTTCATGCAGCATAGCCAGTTAGATTGAGAGTGAAATTGAAATATGAATAGTGCATCCATTTCGCAAAATTCTATCTATGGCGACACCCACACTATAGTATTTATTACAGCCGATCCTTTGTTTATTTTATAATTTGAACCGTCAGTTTAATTACTAAAATTAAGCAGAATAGAAGTTTAATTGATAATAAATTTTGAGATATCGCAAAATTCAAAATGGCGGACTCATGTCGTTAGCCTTGCGTAGTATAGCAGAGCGGACTCTTTTTTATTTTATAATTAGAACTGGCAATTTAACTACTAAAATTACACATAATACAACTTTCATTTGTAGCAGTAATTTATCTTTGTACTTGTATAATTTGTCACCCTTTGACATGACTGAAAATAATTTTTAAAGCCAGTTTTCAGACCATCTGTTGTAAACCTGTAGGCCTAAGGAGTACTTATTTTCTTAACAGCGCACCAGTACTTATAATTATTTAGATTAAAATAAAATACTGTGAAATAAGTTATTGTTTTTTTTTTAAATGTTAGTGTTTAATTAATAATTGCTCACTTTTAGACATAGAACAGTGTAATTATAGAGCAGAAGTAGAAATAAATTATTAGTGAATATTTAATTAATATGTTTATTTTTTTATTGTTTAATATTTTAATAATTAATTAACTTCTGCTTAATTTATGCAGCAGTTATAAACTTATTTACTTACATTAATGTGTGATATTTAATCAGCAAAAGAAAGCTGTCGCAATGCTGCAGGTACATTGAGTACATTTACATGGATTGTTCTTTCACTAACGACAAACATTTCACATGACATTGCTTGCTTGCTTGTGTTCGTTGGCTTGAGCTCCAACGCAAAGTCCTGTATGTCGGATGAAGGCATCCTGTTGTCCAACATCAGTGTGATGTTATACAGGACCTGAGTTTTGCGTGAGTATCCATTGTCCCATGTCTGGCTTATTGGTGTGCAGACTGGTGGTTCCTCGCCGTACAGGCAGACACTCTCCGACTTCGGAGGAATCGGCGATCCTACTGACTTTAGCCAGGACCCCGAAAGGACCTGTTGCCCAGGACGCTCGACGAGGACGCGTCAATAGGTCTTGGCCAGTATATAACCCGGCCCTGGTGCCTTGGAAACACCTCTGCGTCACATGACATTTAATTAATATAAATGGGCAGCTATTTTTAACTGTTAATTAGGTCACAGCACATCCTATAGAAAAGTCTTAAAAGACGAGTGCATTTTTTTCGGAGACACAGAGACTCGTGTTTTGTGCGATGCTTTCGGCAAGCCGCCCTTTCAGAAAGAGACTCGGCCATGTTGGGGTAAAACCCGGTGCAATGAAGTCAATCCTCTCAACATTCTATTGAAAAAGAAATGTGACCTTTACTTTCCTGTTACCAAAACGCATAATGAAATATACAAGTTACCGGGTTTGTTAGCAATGCCACAGGCTTTTAATGAATAATAAACAATTGGCGGCCATTTTTTATTGTTAATTAGGTCATGGCACATCCTATCGATAAATAGATAATACGTCAAGTTAGGCCTCACCGCCCTGGACGCTATGATGTACGGTACTATGTTGTCCATTTAAAAATAAACAAGCCACAGTAATAGAAGGCAGAATGTCTCAGCTTCCAATTTATCGAGCCGCGATAATATCTCCCTCATTTACTTAGGACCGCTTTACACTTTCTGATTGTAAATTACGACACACAAAAATTCATAACTCCGCTTAGAATTAACGCAAACTCTTCGTTGAGATACCGTTGGATTCGTCTTGTCAAGCTGTATCTAACTGTGATGATTTCATAGGTAGAAAATAAAAATATTCTCTATATTAACTCTATATATGCTACTACTACTACTACTACTAACTAATTATTATAGTTACTGGCTATGATATGTAATAAATACTAATAGTAATAATTGTTAAACTATGTATTAAAACAAAACTGTCTGCGATCAACAATATTAGTAAATATTACAATTTACAATGAACAATTAATTACAATGATTTACATTATTATTTGTTGTTGTGTCCTCTGGGCTTCAAATTAAGCTGTTGAATATTATATTAGGATTAATAAAAACACAGTAACCTTATTTAAAGTCTGAAGAAAGTATACAGTCTGGGGTGTGCAAGCTTAATGACAAACGTTGGTTCCTCCCTGTATGATTGTATCTCGTCTGACGGAAACTGGCAAAACTCGCTTTACAACTTATGAACAAATTCAAAGAAAGATACAGCGTCGGTCACGTGACGTTGATGTGTATTTATAGATCAGCCACAATGTGGCATCAGAAGAATAAAAAACAAAATAAGGAACTGTTGACAAGATTTTCGCATTAACAGAACTCTGAAATGTTTTCCACGCTCATTGATTTTACCAAGGCTTTTGATACAGTCAGCAGAGAAGGGCTGTGGAAGATTAAGACGAAATATGGCTGTCCGCGAAAGTTTGTTCAAATAGTGAAAAATAATGCGGTTATTTCGTGATGGTATGCAGGCAAGAGTACAGGAAACTGGCGAACTGTCTGAGCCCTTTCCTGTCACCAATGGAGAGAAGCAAGGATGTGTCCTGGCACCTACACTGTTCAGCCTTATGTTTTCAGCTGTGCTGACGAATGCCTTCAAAAACAACGACATTGGAATAGACATCAACTACCGCATGGGTGGAAAGTTATTCAATCTCAGAAGGCTGAAAGCTAAAACAAAAATTAACAGCGACACCGCCAGAGAGCTCCTGTTTGCTGACGATTGCGCTCTATTCTATATGCCAGACACGCAACACAATGTTTCAGCTTTCTCATATGCCTGTGCCAACTTTGGGCTCAATATCAACTTGGAGAAGGCTGTAGTTATGTACCAGCCAGCTCCAGGGATTAATCATACTGTGCCGAATATCAAAGTGAATGATCATAGACTAAGTGATGTGGACAAGTTTAGTAATTTTACCTATCTAGGCAGCACTGTGTCACAAGCTACCACAACTGATGACGAAGTGAATGCAAGCATCTCCAAGGCCAGCGCGGCCTTTGGCAGACTGTACAAGAATGTTTTGGACAGAAATGGAATAAGCCTGCAAACAAGGTTGAAAGTCTACAAAGCAGTTTTATTATCCACACTGCTATATGATATGCTGGTGAAACCTGGACTGTTTATCAGCGACACGCTAGGAAATTAAACCACTTCCACACAGTCTGTCTTAGGATGCTATTGAAGATTAAATGGCAAGACAAAATCCCAGACACTAAAGTTCTAGAAATAGCGCTGATGCCCAGTATCCACACTCTACTAATGAAGAATCAGATTCGCTGGGCTGGTCACTTGACTCGAATGCCAGATCACAGGCTCCCTAAACGAATTTTTTTACGGCGAGCTGCGTTGTGGTAAACGCTCCAAAGGCGGCCAGAGGAAACGTTTAAGGACACACTGAAAATCTCACTGAAAGCTTTTGGAATTCACCATGACACCTGGGAGACTGCTGCCAAAAACCGACATTCATGGCATACATCATTACGCAAGGATGCAGTCACTTGTGAAGCAACCAGGACTGCAAGAGCTGTGAAGAAAATGCAGGACAGAAAAACCACTGCTCGATATCCTCCTCCTGGAATGTCAAATATTCTTTGCCAATAGTTGTCAAAGAAAATTTCGAGCCAAAATAGGCCTTATCAGCCATTTAGAACTCACGGCTCCATACTTTCAACCGCACTGGATAAAATGAATGGTTATCACCATTCTTGATGGACAAACAACATATATGCTGAGAACAGTAATTGGACGCTCTATAGAAGTAAACAAGCTCTACATCTTTGCTTTATTGACTACATAAAGGCTTTCGATCAAGTGAGACGTTTAGACATGATAATGATGCTTGAAGATCTACAAATTGATGGAAAATACCTTAGACTTGTTAAAAAAATAAAAACCTATTAAGAGAGGTGTTAGGCCGGGATGTGTAATGTCTCCAGATATGTTTTTCCTATACAGTGAAAATATTTTCAGAAATGTAGAAGATATAAATTGAATCAGCATTGGAGGACGAAACATAAATAACATTAGATATGCAGATGATACAGTATTGATTTCAGACAATGAACAGGATCTGCAACATTTAGTAGATGCAGTTTTTGCACACAGTGAACTAGGGTTAAAATTAAATTATAAGAAGATATATTATGGTCGTCGCTAGGAAGCAGGAAACGCCACAATGTAATATGCAAATAAATGGGCATATTCTTAAATAAGTGAATAAGGTACAATTATTTCGGAACAATAATAACATCTGATGGGAAATGCCTTGAAGAGATTAGAACAAGAATAGCCATGGCGAAGGTAGCTTTTTGCAAGATGGATAAGATACTGACCAAGGTGTCATTTACAAATAGAAAAAAAAAGCGAAGTGCTACATTTAAACGGTACGTTTGTATGGATTTGAAGCGTGAAAAATGAGCAGAAAAGCTGAAAAACATCATCTAATGGCTTTGGAAATGTGGTTTCTGAAGAAAATGCAAAGAATACCATATGTCATCAAGTGACTCTTTTTGACACTGGACAGACAACAAATTTGTCAAAATTCACAGGTGCTGCCGCCGATTTGTCATACGTGACTTGGATTTATTGCTGACATAAAGTCCTCCAATACGTCAGTCGGCTAGTTTCCAGACTTGCCGTCCAATATATCAGTAGTCACTGCTTCTCACAATAATATTTAATCCCTTACACTCCAGATCCCAGAAAGAAACGAAATTCTAGACACTTGTCTGCAATATGAATAAAGACAGAACTAGACTCTGGATACCCGAAAGTACAGTTGTGAATGGCTCGTGAACAGTTATAAATAGCTTGTCTTGGTATCCTCAAGGAGTGGGAAGTAGAAGGTTAGATGCCCAGATTTATATCTAATATAATTATTATATTATATTTATAATAATTAATTTTATAATTATATTAGACATAAATCTAATAATATATGATACCACAACATCTAGCTTAAGAATGGAGGTGGAGGCAGTCAGTGCAGCTTTCCGCTGAATAGAGAACACGATACATACACACATTATGATTGTAACTGACTCAGAAAGCATGCTGAGGAGGATGAGGACAGGCAGACTTCGTGCAGAGTGGCTTGCTTCGCTTCGGAGGTCACGGTTAGCAAGCATCACCTGGATCTTTTCTCCGGGGCATGCCGGTGTGCTGGGGAATGAACAGGCAGACAGAATGGTTGGCTCGGAAAAACTTGGTGGAGTATTGATGCATGACAAGGCAGACGTGGTTGCGGCCTTGTGGGAGCACGTGTACACCTCAGAGGAGCAAATGGATCACCATAGTCTGGTAAGAATGAGGTAGCGAGGTGTGACGAGGGGATCTGGCCGACGCACAACGCTCAGAGGAAAGGCGAGACGGACATATAATCAGATTGCTACTGGAACTATTGGTGTTGGAACTCTACGCTGGCTGCTGAGGATGGGGACGGAGCGCTTATGGGAATGCCCCGAATGCTGTGATGTCGGTTCCTAAATCAACCAATCAATCAATCAATCAATCAATGGGACGCAGAGGTGTTTCCAAGGCACCAGGGCCGGGTTATATACTGGCCAAGACCTATTGACGCGTCCTCGTCGAGCGTCCTGCGCAACAGGTCCCTTCGGGGTCCTGGCTAAAGTCAGTAGGATCGCCGATTCCTCCGAAGTCGGAGAGTGTCTGCCTGTACGGCGAGGAACCACCAGTCTGCACACCAATAAGCCAGACATGGGACAACGGATACTCACGCAAAACTCAGGTCCTGTATGACATCACACTGATGTTGGACAACAGGATGCTTTCATCCGACATACAGGACGTCGCGTTGGAGCTCAAGCCAACGAACACAAGCAAGCAAGCAATCAATCAATCATTTATGTCTAATACTGGAATACTAGGCAGTGCCAGTTTTCCCTCTGACAATACCCCTCTCTTGGTTACAATATATCCCCCACCAAGGTGCACAACAATTGCTTCCCGTGGAAAAAAAAAGATATAACTATGAGTTGAACACAAACTATTCTGGTTTCTTCTTTTCTATCAAGATCAAAATTTAATAAAACATGATGATGATATTGAGTAATGTTAGTTTACATAAACATAAAAAATACAATATATAACTGATACTGATGGTTATGGCATGACATCGGGAATCCAGGATTTCCATACAGGTGAGAATCTCCTCGATTCCAATAGGATAGGATCAGCTGAGTCAGTGTTCGGGACAACTGCATTTCACTGAACAGGATCTAAACCTGGCGCTCTAGTTGAGAGCTAGGAATACATTATCAAGAATATGTAGTTCTAAAGCCTTAGCCATATACAATTCTATATCTTACATAACTACCACACACATTCACACACGCAATGGGGTGTCTGGTAGTGTCTCTCTTCCTGCTTTACTGCTTCTACTCTATTCTTTCTCTCCCTGTCGAGTCAAGGAGGTTTTTCCAGTTGTAGAACACGCTGTGTATTTACATTCTCTGTCTTCCCCTATCTGTCCCGTCATAAGAACTGAAATGTCCTACGTCCATGTCACTCATTCAGACATAATGGTGCTTCACAGCCGTTTCTTTGTTACAAGTTGTTTCGGCAGATTAAGTGTTCCATTGTAGTAATACAAAAGTGTATGATCGTCGGGCTCATGCGAGTTATAATGAAAGCTCGTAAATCACGCACTTTTAATGGCTTTGTTTGTTTGTTTGTTTTTTTGCTTTTTGCATATCCTTTACAGGACATCGCTGTCAACACCAGCATCTTTCAGCTGTATGTTGATCTCTTGGCAAGATTACGCTCAGTAGTTTGCCATTGCTTTTTGAGCGGCCGGCTCACATACCCCGTAAGTTACCGATGCGATTCGAACCACTGCTGATTCTCACCGTCATCACTTTACCCACGAGAGTATACGAGATTACGGAGAAAAGCCATAACCTCTAAGCCACGAAGCCGGCCTTTTAATGGCTACACACAATATATACCTACTACCTAGTTTTGGTAATGTATTTACCACAACACTTATTGCTTCAAACACAACCATGCTAGTAACATATAGCATTCACCGTGGAGTTAACATATTACATGTAGAGCCTACTACGGCAACAGACAATATGCCTATGACCGCTGCTCATAATAATAGCACCAACTATTCATCCTGGTGGGTTGCCATATGGCATCCAATATCGCAAGAATATAATAAACATTATGCATGGAAACATGGACGTATGCATAGAAACCATTCAAAATATGCATGTAATGATATTCCTAATAATAGAATAACGAATCAGTTAGTAATACTATGTAGTACTAGTAGTACTAGTACTAGTAATACTATACTATAATACTATAATATTAGGTTCCAAATGTTGCTGTATGTAGCCGGGGCGCAGTGTTGGGGTGAGCGCCCAACATTGCTTAAATACCCCAATGGCTCGTGAATACATAACCTATGCAACAAAAGTCCAACTCCTGGCCTTCACGTGGCGGAACTGTTTAAACTAACAGGAGAAGGGGCGACGGCGAGTATCTGGCGCCGGAAAATAACCAGTGTGCTCTAGATGCGTATACACATACATGCATGTGCAGACACGTGTGTGCGTGTGTACACATCTAAACTCGAGTGAGACCACAGTCTGCTCTAGCAAAGGAAAGGTGCTGAAGACGGAGGCAACCAGCCAGGAGGCGCACCACAGAAATCAGGATGCCACGCAATTATGCAAAATGGAATATGTCGACTACTGCTAAAAGTTATGGTGCTCGCCCTGCTTTGGATCCCCAGGCAGGTGCAGTGCCGGGCCCTATGTCTTGAAAGGGTCCAACCCCAACTACTGGAGGTCCTTCTCAGATGTCCTGTGGAGCCAGGGGACATAAGAATAGAACAGCTGGCCATACTAAACAAAGACTTAAAATAATGCACTGGAATGCGGAGGGAGTCAGCAACAAAAAAGTAGAATTAGAAAACATCCTGGACCAAGAAAAAGTAAGCATATGTTGCTTGCAAGAAACTCACCTTAACGAAAATATAGCCTTCAAAATCAGAGGCTACCAGTGTTACAGATCTGACCGAAAGGATAGGCGAAAAGGTGAGATACTTACCCTTGTAAAAAATAACATCACTGCTTCCCAAATCGAAGTCCAAATGGAAGGGGCTGAGTATCAAACACTTAAACTTAAAACAGGCTATACAGACCTACATCTGATCAAGTACTACTGTCCAAGTGACCGCCCACAGGCACTGGACACACTACCATTAACAGAAAAAATGATTGTGTGTGGCGATTTCAACAGCCACTCGCAGAGTTGGGGCTATGATCACATGGACCAGAGAGGAGAGAGACTGGAAGACTGGCAGGATGAGAATAGATTCATCTTGGTTAACAAGCCGTCCGACCCACATACTTTCTACTCGAGATCATGGCACTCTACAACTACACCTGACCTGGCTTTTCATTCACCAGACCTGGAGTGGAACATTACACGAATTGTTGGGAAACAACTTGGTGGCAGCGACCATCGACCAGTCTTTCTAACTGTAGAAAATGAGCTTGTAAGTGAAAGCAGCACCCTCTCGAGGTGGAACTACAAGAAAGCAGACTGGGCAATGTACAAGAATCGCACCAGCATACTGGTTAGAAACCTGAACACTGAGAACGACATAAATAAAGTAGTTGAAGAGTTTGGGAAATGCATACTACAGGCAGCGCGAGAAACAGTACCAAGAGGAGCCCGTAAACAATATAAACCCTACTGGAGTAGTGAACTGGAACAGTTGCATAATGATGTGGAAGTATGTAGAAAGCAAGCAGAGGTCACACCCAGCCAAGAGCACCACAATAAATTCCAGCATGCAAAAGCCAAATTTCAAAGGGCCAAGCTGCAGGCTAGACGGAAAAGCTGGCAGGAAAAAACAGAGTCTCTGAACTTTGAAAGAGACACAAGGAAATTGTGGAAGCTAATAAAACAACTTAACGATGAGGGCACTGGGAGAAACTCAAAAATTGCACTACATAAAGATGGAAACATCTTAACAAGAAAGCAAGCAGCTGACCATTTTGCGGACTCATTCGCACAAGATAACAATATCAAAATTAGTCCAGAGAAACAACAAGAGATTCGAGAGAAACGGCAACATACAGGGCAGAAGGAAATAGTACATGAGGTTCTGGAGACACCCATCACAATCAGCGAACTGGAGCTAGTCATATCAAAACTGAAAATGAGAAAGTCACCAGGAGCTGATGGTATCTCCAATGAAATGATCAGGAACCTAGGAACAGAGGCCAAAGCAAAGTTGTTGCAGATCTTCAATAACAGCTGGACCTTAGGCAGTGTTCCACAAGCCTGGAGAGAAGCAATCATGATACCCCTCCTAAAATCAGGGAAAGATAGTTCCATTACCTCTAGCTACAGACCTCACCAGCTGTCTCTGCAAAACACTGGAGCGCATCATCAATCCCAGACCGCAGTGGTACATTGAAAGTAAAGACATCCTTGTGCCACAGCAGGCTGGCTTTAGGCAGTGCTACTCTACGGAAGATCAGACACCCTACCTCTCTCAAGAAATTGAGTTTGCATTCCTAGAGAAGAAGCTGGTGCTTGCGGCATGGATAGATTTGAAGAAAGCCTTTGACAAAGTCTGGAAAGAAGTTCTGATGAATAAACTGAGAAACTGCAAAGTCAATGGAAGAATGTACAAATGGGTGAAAGCATACTTGCACAACAGAAGAGCCAGAGTACAGATAGACGGACTAAAGAGCAAGATAGTACTACTGCGTCACGGTGTTCCCCAGGGCGGAGTCTTGTCCCCCACACTCTTTCTAATCTTCATCAATGATCTCGTTGCTAATCTACCACATGGAATTAAAGCTGCAATGTACGCCGATGACCTGGTTCTGTGGAGCACAAATGGACATGCATTAGTGGCCACCAGATTGCTACAAAGAGCGGTAGATACATTTGCTGCATGGGCAAATAGATGGTGTGTCAGCATAAACACTGACAAGTGCAGCACCACCCTATTTACCCTCTCTCCAAAACAAAAGGCAGGGACCATTCAGATAAATGGAACACCCCTAAGAGAAGATAAAGAACCAACATACCTTGGAGTAACATTTGATGGCAGGCTGACATGGAGAAAGCACATCAACAAAGCAGTAGCAAAAGCCAGAAGGAAAATAGCCATCCTGAGAAAGCTAAGTGGAACCACTTGGGGAGCCAGTGGGAAAATACTTAGCAAAGTTTATCAACAGAGCATACGACCACACCTGGAATACGTGTCAACTGCGTGGTGTTCAGCATCAAAAACCACACTACAAGAGCTGGACAAAGTGCAAAATCAAGCACTTAGAGTCACCACAGGAGGGATGAGATCAACCCCTATAGTGGAAATGGAAAAGATGGGGGAGGACACAAGAACTGAATGAGCGCAGAGATACGAAAGCGCTATTACAAGCAGAAAAGTTCCTCAGATTTCCAGGCCACCCTATGAAGAACAGATTTGAAAACAGAGCTATGGGGCTGTTGAAAAGAAGTAGTTTTATCCACCAGGCCAAACGACTCTGCAGAGAAACCACCAATTGCCCACAGTTGGTATCCCCCTAACATCTATTCCAGAGCGAACTCCATGGAAAGATGAGCATAGACTATCATTACAAATCCAGACAAAAGTGAGAGGAATATTTGACAAGGAAGAACAGAACAGTGTGCAGCGCAGAACAGCCACTCTCAGCTTCCTTGATGAAGAATACCCACAGGACCTCTGGATCCGAGTCTACACAGATGGATCAGCACAAAATGCTGTTCGAAATGGAGGAGCGGGAGTGTACATAGAATACCCAAATAATACCAGGGACTCAGCTGTTGTTTGTCCATCAAGAATGATGATGACCATTCAATTCATCCAGTGGGGTTGAAGGTGTGGAGCCGTGGGTTCTAAGATGGCTGATAAGGCCTATTTTGGCTCGAAATGTTCTTTGACAATGTGGGCAAAGAATGCTTGACGTCTCTGGAGGAGGATTTCCTGCAGTGGTTTTCTGTCCTGCCTTTTCTTCACAGCTCTTGCAGTCCTGGTTGCCTCACATATGACTGCACCTTTGCGCAATGATGCACGCCACGAATTTCGGTCTCTGGCTGCAGCCTCCCAGGTGTCATGATGAATTCCAAAAGCATTCAGTGAAATTTTCAGAGTGTCTTTAAAACGTTTCCTCTGGCCACCTTGGGAGCGTTTACCACAACGCAGTTCACTGTAGAAAATTCGTTTAGGGAGCCTGTGATCTGGCATGCGAGTCAAGTGACCAGCCCAGTGAATCTGATTCTTCATCAGTAGAGTGTGGATACTGGGCATGGATGCTATTTCTAGGACTTTAGTGTCTGGAATCTTGTCTTGCCATTTAATCTTCAGTAGCTTCCTTAGGCAGACTGTGTGGAAGTGGTTTAATTTCCTAGCGTGTCGCTGATAAACAGTCCAGGTTTCACAAGCATATAGCAGTGTGGATAATACAACTGCTTTGTAGACTTTTAGCTTTGTTTGCAGGCTTATTCCAGTTCTGTCCCAAACATTCTTGTACAGTCTGCCAAAGGCTGCACTGGCCTTGGAGATTCTTGCACTCTCAGACAATATAGAGAAAAATGCCCCTCACAGTGAATTGGTGGGTCTGATAATATCTAAAGAGGCAGAAAAAACACTAATAGAATGGGAAGCAATGAAATCTGAAGTAATAACGCTGCATTAAAAAAAAGTAAACATGAATGTAATTCCGTGTAACGCACCAACACATGAAAATCGTGAATTAGACATGTTGTATTTTACATGAAACTTTAATGTGTTATAGGTAATTAAAAAAATGGCAATATCAAAAATGTAATGTGTGGCCTGAGTGTCATGATAGGATTGGATAACACGGGTTATGAAGAGATCATGGAGGAATATGGACTTGAGATAATGAATGAAAATTATTCACTAATTTTTGCCTAGTGAATTGATATATCATAGGCAGGAGTGTTTATCCACACAAATGAATACACAAAGCAATGTGGGAAAATTAAAATGATATCTGTATATTTAAAAAAAAAAAAAAGATCATCTCTGCAAGGCGTAACGTTTTTTGAGGTGCAGATTTACATCACCTTCTCTTGATAAATACGTTTAAACTCAAGAGATACATAACATCTTACAAACATGGACATGAATACAGTGTAGAATATCTCAGGAATCAAACCGAGGAACGATTTATGGTCACTGTCTCTAATAAGTATCAGAGCCAGCGACAGCTGGTAGACGAGATGAGTACAGGCGACTGCTGGCCGCAGATTGAAGGCATTTGAGAGAGCTACAGTAGATGGTCGGGCATGTCATGAGTTTGTTGAAAGCATATGGGGTTGCGAGAGAGAGAGAGAGAGAGAGAGAGAGAGAGAGAGAGAGAGAGAGAGAGAGAGAGAGAGAGAGAGAGAGAGAGAGAGAGAGAGAGAGAGAGAGTGAGTGAGTGAGTGAGTGAGTGAGTGAGTGAGTGAGAGGGAGGGATGGGGGCAGGGTTGTCCCCGGGACATAATTTACATTGCTGGTAATTTATGCATGTCCCATCCCATGCCGTCCCATGGGACTTTCCCATTGGAATAACATTCCCATGGCCAAGTCTGGCAGGCTTGGCCATGGGGCATGTTTTTCTGTCCCATCCAATGGTAATTTATGCCTCTCCCATCCTGTCCCATCCCATCCCTACACTATTCAGAAAATCTCCCTTTTTTCCCATGGGATTCCCATGGCCAAGCCTGGGGGATGGGGAGGGGGGAGGGGGACAGCACAAGCAGAAGAAACCAGCTACTGAATAATTTTCTGTTGTTTTAAAACATTCTGTTTTTGGCAGTTGCTATAACAACTGCATGCTTTTAATTTTTTTCTAGACTTCTGTCATTTTCCTCAGAAAGTGTAGTTAGTGCTGTCTGCCTTCGCTCTCTCTATCGGTCGGTCTTCTATTTAAAGATTGAGCACAACCCACAACTGGCAACGCTGATCGTATTCCGGTACGAACCTACGGCTTTGTCCACGTCAATTTGGAAGCACTATTCCATCTGTCTTCTATTTGTCTGTGTGTCGGTCCCTCCTCCAGTGTTCATTTCTCAGTGGCAAGGGACTGTCTCTCCCCGCTTCTCCACCTCTCTCTCTCTCTCTCTCTCTCTCTCTCTGTCTCTCTCTCTCTCTCTATCACACACACACACACACACACTTCCCCTCTCTTCTCTCTTTCTATTCTCTCTCTTTCCCCCCCCCCCCCCCCCCCCCCGCCCAAACCGATATAATTATGAAGTCAACACAGCATCATACAATGACAACCAGACATCTCTTTAAGAAAATAAATATCCAAATACAGACACTGTTTATCGGTTACCGAAAGCATGAGCCTATACCATATTCCCAGCCGACCTTAGTGTTATATAAATAGGTTGTTTACATGTGTTGGGTTCTTTGTTCATGCCCGGAGATCTTCCGTAGCGCTGTAATATGATATCCCGTTCAGGCTGCGCCAGTCATTAACGCTTACACCCGTCCGTGTCTAACCAACCTGTCGACGGTACGCATTTGCCGGCATAACTGTCTCGACCAGGAAGTCTTTATCACACTTGACCTGTGTGTCAAGAGGCAGACGGTTGTTTGCAGCAGTTGCATATCTGTACGGTTTGCAGATCCCAGTTGCATATATAGCTTCAAACCTTCTGTCCCTTGTGATATTCATCTAGGTTGTTGTACATATTGCTGTAGCCATTTCTGTCCTAATTCGATGTTACATTTACCTACGTTATAAATATTGCTTTAACATTGACTTGCGATGTTGTAAATATTGTTTTAACTCCTTCAGTCCCAGTTTCTTGTGACATACACCTACGATGTTGTAAATATTGTTATAACCCATCCAATATCAGTTCCTTGTTACATTCACCTATGGTGCAGTAAATTTTCCTCTAACCCTTTATGTCTCATTTCCAACTTACAATCACCCATACTTCTGTCCCAGCCAGTCGGCCCTTTAAAGTTACAGCTGCATGGACCAGAACGATTTCAGACATGAAGTAGTTTGTGGTGTGTAGCAAGACCCAGGCAGAGCATTAAACAGTGCACCATTATCACCCATTACAACAAGCCAAAGCTTGCCGTCATCCGCCAAAAGAGCAAATAGAGCGTGGAATACGATAGTGGTACCCAGTGCATGCGCACTTTGTTGTGAGAGAATTACACTTAAAGTAAAATATATCTCTTTGTAGTTAAAATGTCAATGTTTTCTAGTAGTGTTCTTTATGTTAAGCAAGAGTTTACTGGTTTGGTTTAAAAATGTAATTTATAAATATTAGATTATGCTTAGACCAAAATGTCATCCCATTTGTTTGTCTGTCAGTATGTCATGTCTGTCCGTATATCTGTCGTGTCGTAGTGTCCACCAGTCTGTTTCTCTATGTTCGTGCCCACCCGTTCGCCAAGTTGCCCGCCACTCGTCTTTCTTTCTATCTACGTGTCCTTCCCGTCGTCCGTCAGTCTGCTCGTCTGCCTGGCATGTTAAGAAAGTAAAGATTTAATTATTACATAGCATGGCTGTTTGGAACATAATTTTCTGAGTTTTAATTTATCGTTTGTCTACTTGCCTATCACTTTTCCGTCTTGCTTTCTGATAGTTTACTACCTCCCCACATTCCGTTAGTCTGCTCGTTTGCTTGGAGTGTTAAGAAAGTAATGTCCTAACTATTACAGAACACAAAGAGTGTTGAAGTGCTGGTTAGAACCTGTACTTTTGTATGGATGTGAAGCGTGGACAATGAGCATCTTATGAGAAGAAATGAATTGGAGACCTTGGTAACAACTGGCAAGATCGAAGGGAAGAGATCAAGGGGAAGACTGAGAAGTAAATACCTGGATGGCTTGGCCACGTGGCATGTTCGAGACAGGAACACGGAGCTGATCCACGATTCTGGTGATCGAATAAGGTGGCAAAACATGACCGCCCACGCTTACCGGCATGGGACATGATGGATGGATGGATAACAGAAAATGACTGTTTGCAGCAGAATTGTCTGAGGTTTAATTTAGTGGTAAAGGCTAAAGGTTAATTATTTCTTGGGTTTTAAAAACTATGGTGACAGTAATCGTTGGGGAACTCTTGAGGCTATTGAAATAAGATGATAATTAAATACACAGGTAGTTGCACTCATAAAAGTAGTGGCATCTAATCTCTATTTCTTTCCGACACACAAATGAGTGCCTATTAATACACGTGTTTATCATGCTATAATAACATTATACGTGGTTAATAAAAGGGATATTTAAAATTTAAAGCCAGGATAAAACAAAATGAAAAGTTCAGTATTGATCCCACCATGTACTCTTGGGATTATTGGCCCGAAATACTGGATTCCAGGCAGTGAGGAGTTTTAATCATTTAAATGGCGCGGGACCACCTCTGATGATATGATTGATTTTTAACATATTTTCTGAAGGACTATCGACGCGCGCGCGCGCGCACGCACACACAGAGAGAGAGAGAGAGAGAGAGAGAGAGAGAGAGAGAGAGAGAGAGAGAGAGAGAGAGAGAGAGAGAGAGAGAGAGAGAGAGAGAGAGAGAAGGGGGCACATTGCTTCAACGTTTTCACTTAGTGCATTACAAAATCTGCCACTTCACATGTTCCTGCATCATCATTTACCCTAAAATAGGTAACGATTTTTCCTGGCCTTTAGCAACACTGCTGCATTAAATTGACGCAAAATGGATTTTTAAGTGCACCATAAAACGTCTGACACACTCACAGTAATGCACACTCACTGTAATGCACACTCTCACAGTAATGCACACACTCGCAGTAATGCACATTCTCACAGTAATGCTTGGGCAATTCAAAAGAGAATGAAATAGCTGCAATGGCGGCATTGTAGATATTGTGCTTGCCTTCCTAGACAGTAGTCCGGGGTCTATCCTCAGCAGTGGTAAGGGGTTTTCCCGATCAATACGGCTCTGGGCTAGACTCGGCCTCGTAGAACGGGTCCTTGACAGTTTTCAGTGACTAGGAAGGAGATACAAGGAGGAAGAGAACTAGCACCACAACTCATTAGCCGTGACCGGTGTACTAGGCAGGCCGAACACTTCACAACTAACGGAAGTATCTGCCATGGGGCTTGTCTGGTTGGTTGGTTAACGAATGTTCTGGGCGGCCGATTTTTAACTCTCAAGTTTGATGCATTGGTGGTCAGGCCACCTGAATCCTGAACAGGGCTGGCATTTATTGGAGTGAAATTTATGCAGTGACCCAGGACCAAGGTATCATCTCCTTGGTGGTCAGGTCACCCGAGTCCTGAACAGGGCTAGTGGCATTTATTGGAGTGAAATTTGTGTAGTGACCCAAGGCCAAGGTATAATCTCCTCAGGGAATGTGTTACAGAGTTCTGCCTCCCTTCTCCAAAATTCAGAAATTAGCGGGATGCACGAGAACGGTGCATGTAATTTCGTGCATATTAGAATGTAGCCAGGTCGAGATTTAGCACAGGATGTACAGTCTGACTGGGATTGGGGGTATGATGGTAATGCTTCCGCCACAGGTTTTAGGTATTTAAATATCAGCTTATCACAGACAACTTATCACAGACATCAGAAAGAAGCAGTCACCGTTTGTTTCGTCACATTATGAGAAGAAGACAAAAACTGGAACATGTCGTGACAACCGGACAGATTTGTGAAAAGAGAGATAGAGGAAGACAGTAAGAAAATTCTTGACAGCCTTGTGTTATGGTACGGAAGGGGGTCAACACATGCATTGATCCATGCCATCGGAGATCGCAATTTGTGGAGATGCATGATCGCCTACGCCAACTGGCAAGGCACTGGATGATAATGATGAACTACCTGCAGACTCCCCAACTCCGTGCCCAGAGTGAGTAAACAAAGTAAGTAAAGGTCCCCCTTTTCACGTCTTAATACATATTGGCCGTGTTGCCAGACCCATATTTGTATAGACCAATTGTAACAAGCTACGTGGAGGGTCCCAAGTAACTATGTAACAATATTCAATATTATTCTATTGCCCTGACTTTGATAGGTTTTTGCTTGCCAACCCTCCTCCGTTCCCTGGACTCACTGTCACTCTGTCTTTCAACCTCGGGACCTAACCTCTAACGTGTATTTCTGGCTGTCGCATAAATAACATGGCGATTGTCAGAATAACTTGAAAGTAATTTTATTAACCTAATCAAGAACAGCACAGGAAAACATCAAGGCAGATAAAACAGATAGTTCTAAACAGACACAACAAGGATAACGTTCAGGCACAGAGCCTCAGGTAGCTAGATTCACAGACCCAGCTTCATACACTGTCCGATCCGTCCACACACAGCTCACCGAGTGTGCAAGAATCTCCTTCCTTCCAGGTAATTGGTTGTACGTACAACAGCCTTCTGTAGACCAAACTTCCAAGTTTCCATGGACCACTTTAGTTATCAAATGTTCTAGGGAAGTGCTATGGAATCACCTGGCATAATGTCAGGTAGGAAATAATGTCCTGGAGAATAGTTCTCATATAATAATGGGTGTGTCTGAGTGATTGGCGGGGTCCAGCCAATAATACAAAAGGACTCAATCCAAACGTATCGAGATGACTGGTGATGTGTCAGTACAGCTGATGGTCATTCTTCAAGGTCAGCAGTGGCTCTATCTCGTAGAGATCATATCCTTACAGCTGGCATGGCCCAAACCTTGCCATGGCATAGTCATAAACATACTTTCTGCGTAGAGCCCTGTCGAGACCTTCAGCTCTGTTCATACTTCCAAAAGAAGGACCCTGGAAAGGACAAACATTCGAGTGAGGGATCAAGCTGACTCAAGCACCACATATTAGTTATGCATTTCGGCTTACCAACACCAGTTATAAGTGGCTGGCTTGGATGCGTCGGACATGTCAGGTAGCCCCTGGATTGGCTACGTCCTGGCTTGCATAGACCTCCAATCTGTAGACGTCCGGTCGGCTACCCGATGCACCCTGTTACATACACGAATCACTCTCCTCACTCATACCCTGCCTTTATTATTATTGGGCACATTCATTTCCCAGCTTCTCTCTCCCTCGCAAACCATGCCTTTTCTCACAACCAAGATCTTGTGGTGTGGTGCGCCTAGTAATCTGTGTGTTTCTCTCCGTTAACTACTAGTATAGTAGTGGGGTTGTATGGCATGCAGTGGAGTTCCCCATTCCCAGCAAGAATATGAAAGAAGATACTACCTCTTCTGGCTGCTGCTCTTGTCTGAGCTGTCGCCGCAATGTACCGGCAGTGCCTCACCTAACACGTAGATTCAGAGGAATGCAGGTTCTCTCTATAAGATAACGAAGTTTATTTATAATCCCCACATCATCCTATCGACTAAAAGACGAAAGAGATAGCACCGTGGATAGCCTCTTCCGGCTCAAGAAGATAGATCATAGATTGGTGGACCCCCTCCCTCCCCAAGGCCCCTTCCCTCCTTCCAGCACACCGTAGCTATCTAATGTGCTTATATTTAAATGAGAGATGCTACTAAGTAACGGTAAGCCGTAGGAAGAAGATAGCACTCGTCTATCGGCTGCCAAGAACAAGCGATATCATTTGGTAACTATTTATTCTTTAGATTTGTTCCCTTGCCATGCCAAGATCAAGACGCGTAGCCAGATTTGCTAACGGTCACCC
>JACEFZ010021332.1:0-82625 GCA_014155875.1 Cepaea nemoralis
ATTTTGTTTAAAATTTGGTCAAACTTTTCACATCTGGACAACAAAATTTCCTACTTTCACGAGTTTGGGTGAGATATTTATAAGTTTGGTTGACTTTGGCCACAATGTTTTCACATTTGGTCAACAAAATTTCCTACTTTTTATGGATTTGGTTGAATTTGACCAAACATTTCACCTTTGGTTAACCAAATTTCCTACTTTTTTATGAGTGTGTTTGAAATTTGGTCAAAATTGTTCACTTTGGTTAACAAATTGTCCTAGTTTTTTATAAGTTTGACTGAGAGTTTTATAAGTTTGGTTTTGAAATTTGGCTAACCTTTTCACTTTTGGTTAATAAATGTTCTTACTTTTCTTAAGTTTGGATGATATTTGGTCAAACTTTTCACATCTGGACAACAAAATTTCCCACTTTTCATAAGTTTGGGTGAAAGTTGGCCAAACTTTTCACGTTTGATTAACAAAATTTTCCTACTTTTCATATGTTTGACTGAGATTTTATTTGTTTGGTTTGAAATTTGGCTAACCTTTTCACATTTTGTTAACACCTTTTTCTTACTTGGCCAAGATTTTTGCCATTTCGTTAACAAAGTTTCCTAGTTTTCATAAGTTTGGGTGAGATTAGTCAAACTTCTCACATCTGGACAACAAGATTTCCCACTTTTCATAAGTTTGGGTCAAAATTTGCCAAATGTTTCACATTTGGTTATCAAAGTTTCCTACCTTTCATATGTTTGATTGAGCTATTTATAAGTTTAGTTTGACATTTGGCTAATCTTTTCACCTTTGGTTAATAAATTTTCTTACTTTTCATAAGTTTGGGTTATATTTGGTCAATCTTTTCACATCTGGACAACAAAATTACCCACTTTTCATAAGTTTGGGTGAAAGTTTTCCAAACCTTTTTACGTTTGGTTAACAAAATTTTTCTACTTTTCGTATGTTTGACTGAGATTTTTATAAGATTGGTTTGAAATTTGGCTAATTTTTTCACATTTGTTTGATAAATTTTCTTACTTTTCATAAGTTTGGGTAACATTTGGTCAAACTTTTCACATCTGGACAACAACATTTCCCATTTCTCATAAGTTTTGTGAAGTTGACCAAATCTTTTCACATTTTGGTTAACACAGTTTCCTACTTTTCATGAGTTTGGGTGAGTTTTTTATAAGTCTGGATGAAATGGAGCCAAGATTTATTACCATTTGGTTAACAAATGTTATTACTTGATTGAGATTTTTGCCCTTCACACTCTCACCGTATGACAACTATATACACCGTAAACACTAAATATTCAACAACCAAGACGTAATTATAATCTATACACCTGTTTATTTTACAGTATTTCAGTACATTTTACACTTGTCAGGGTCTTAAACTTGGCTCGCTTGCCTAACAAGTGTGAGACAGTACAAATACAACGTGATTTGACGTAAGACTCAACGACACATCGTTCGATGGATTTATTAACATATCAAATACAGAACGATGATCACATATATATATAATGGATACTTTACAACTTACATCCACAATACAGTTCACAAGTCTGACTCGCAAGATGTCTAGACACTCGCCTTTCAATACAGAAACCATACAACGCCTTTCTCTCAATCACACGTCCGTCATGTTCCGTGTCCCCAGAGCTGTCTGGACCTGGTTCGCAACTTGCCTCCTGTCTGACGTGGCGTCACGTGGCAGGCGTGCGTCTTGCGTTGGCGGCCTGACCGCTGGTCAGCCAGCGATCTCGCACGCCGGTAACTCCTATTCGCCTGGCGGCGCAACGCAGTTGTTGCATCCCTTACTGGGAGCTAAGTCACCTGGCGGTCGTAACGATGTCCCTGCATCGCTGTCCCCTGTTGGACTCTGACACGCTCCCTCGGTAAAATCCATGAAAGATGTCGTCTTTCATGTATAATGTCTGTACCTGTTGGGTTAATAGTATACCCTTGTCAGAGTCTACCTTTCTATTGTTATACACAACGTTATCAAAAATACACACATGGCATAGAAATATATAAGAACTGGGAGTTGGGTACAAAGACATGTGGTGTTTCATGTTTAACACATATCAGGCTTCACCCTCTCGATGGCTGGTTACCTCAATTGTATTATCACCCAGTCAGATCAGTAGTTCCAGCTTCACGCATCTAAATCGCAGCAATTTGAAAAAAAATAATAATATGGTTCTTGGAACAAAAACCATCTAGCCAGACTGAAATACGACTTTATATAAGTCGTATAAAACACTCCAACCCTGTCCCTACTTGGCCAGGAGTTATTGTGTTGGTATACAATGTTGGCAACACTCTGCCATGCCCAGTAGATGCCTGCCTGTGGTGTCAACACTTTAACAACAACATGTTATATTACACACAACACATTAGCATATACATTTCAAATTATGGCCCTTTGTGTGAAAATGTAATAACAATAAATGAAAGGGAAATAATTTTAACATTAGTGAAACACAATAATTTACAATAGCTATTTAATTTCTTAGTGTCATTGCTTGACGTTTGTTCATATTAACGAGAAAAGGTCGGTAATATGAATACGTTAATCAAGATATGATTCTAAGATTACATTAGAGAAATAAATAAACACACAATTCGTGTATTCAATTTTATAGAATCCTAAACATTTTAGAATCGTCAAAACTTTTTAACCTTTTATATGTTGTCTGCTATTTTTGTTCTAAATTTCTAATTAATCCGGAAATACACACGAACACTAAAATCAGCTGATGGTAAAGCTTGCATAACACACCTGTTCCGGTTTGATGTAGTTTAAGGAAGGTACAATGTTCTCAAAGTTCGTGTTGGATGTTGCTACACAATCTTCTGGATTACGATCGAATGTTCATGTGTTAGATGTTTCAGTCGAACATTAAAGATTTCGGTTCACTACAGAGGTGTAGAAAAGTCGTTACTGTTCAGTTTTTACTTTCACACTCGTAATTAAAATGTTCCTGGAAGATTCCACACGAAGTTGTCACTGTCACGTTGGTTAATTCGCTTCAGGTAAGTGCGAATGTGACACTGTTCTTGTACGTAATATATACAGTTAATAAAGTTCGCTTTCTACCACATACTGCACATTTATACACGACAATCACTACATGAACTAGTAAAATAGAACACTATATATAATGGGAGTAATCCCTATCACAATATTGCAGACATTACACAGCTTTTTGTGAATAAAAAAATCACTATTCACTGCTAAATGGCTGTGTCGGTCTGAGTGTATTTCTACATACTGCACTCAGACATTGGTGCTCACTGGGTCGGTCGGACAACGTGACAAAAGATCGGCAATTGAATTGGTTCTGCCTGGGATATGTCGAACCTCAAAGCTATAATCTTGAAATTTCAAAGATCAACGCGCTACCATATGGTTCGAAGGCACCCTGAATTCATCCATCGTAAGGAGCTGCTGTCCGATTCTACGATGAAATGGCGTCCTAGAAGAAATCTAGATAATTTTGTAATACCTACTACTAAAGCTAGGGCTTCCAATTGAGGAATGGACCATGCCCGCTCTCGGGCCTTCAGCTTCCTGGATACAAAATAAACGGGGTGGAGGATGTTGTTATACTCCTGCAACAGGACTGTTCCAATCGCCACGGAGCTAGCATCTGTGCGTAATCTGAAAGGTAAACGGATATCGGGCAATTAAGGATAAGATTGCGTTCATTCTTATCAGAAAAACATGATAGAACTTTATGAAATGCAATTTTTAGGCATTGATCGTGTACAATTTTCTCTGGTTTATCTTTTGTTAGTAGATTAGTAAATAACTCGGTCAGTTCAGAAAAATCAGGAATAAACTGCCGGTAGTAATTTATTAAGCCCAACAAACTTCTGACTTGTTTTTTAGTAGTCGGAAGTGAGAGTTTTAGTATCTTGGACACAATTTTATCGTCTGTCGTGACAAAGCCATTGGATATTTTGTAACCCAAGAATGATATTTCCTGGTAGCCTATGTCTACTTTTGCAGGCTTCACTGTCAGTCCGTGTTGTCTGATCCGTTCAAATGTCTGGTCTAAAGTCTTAATGTGCTCAGTCATTGTCTCTGTGTGAATACATATGTCGTCGATATAGCAGATTATGTTAGGAATGTCTACTAGAAGTAGTCGTGTCATCCGTACAAATGTGGCTGGGGCGTTAACAAGCCCAAATGGAAGTTTGCACCATTCGTACAGTCCCCAAGGTGTGGCAAATGCTGTCAGATGTCTGCTCTGTTCGTCTACAGCAATCTGCCAATAACCTTTCGTCATGTCTACCGTCGTAAAGAACCTATCGTCTGTCAGTTCTGTCAAAAGATCGTCAGTGTTTGCCATTGGCTCAAGATCTAGAACAGTTATTTTATTCAGTTTTCGGTAGTCGATGCACAGTCTTATTGTATTGTCCTTTTTGCGTACTATGACCATGGGAGATGAGTAGTCTGATTGGGATCGTCTTATGATGTTATTTTTCTTTAAGTTGATGATTTCTTGATGTAAATGCTCTTTGTAATGTAATGGGATGGTGTATGGTCTGCATCTAATGGGTGTGTTTGATGTGAGTGTGGATGTGATGCTGTACTAATTCTGTTTGTCCTGGGTTGTTGGAAAAGATGGTGTTGTACTGTTGTATAAGTTGTTTGCACCTGTCTGTCTCTGCTTGAGTTAAATTTGGGTTGATTTTGATCTCCTTCAAGCAGTCTGTCGTGTCTAATGCAGGTGTTGGAATTTCGTCACTAGCATCGTCATCTTCGTGATCTATTATCACTGTACAAGCTGTCGTATCGTCCTGTTCGTTGTCTCTGTTGTGGTATGGTCTTAGCATATTTATGTGAAATATTTTGTGTTTGTCTTTTATAAGGATTTCGTAGTCTACAGGTGAAATCTGTCTCGTCACTTTAAAAGGTCCCTGCCAAGAATCAGTCAGTAGATGTCTGTCACTAGGTAGTAGCAGAAGAATGTCCTGTCCAGGTGTCAATGTTATCGTCCTGTTACCTTTGTCAGCATACTGTCTATAAGTAGCACCAGATAGTTTTAGTGCATTCTTTGCAATAACACAAGATTTGATGATTCTTTCACGCAATGATGTAACATATAAGTATGATGATATGGGTTTAAGTACTGGTGTAGAGTCAGTTAACATTTGGTGGTAAATGGCCAATGGGCCACGTGGTTTGGCACCATAGATGAGTTCAAAAGGAGAGAAACCGGTACTAGCATGAGTACCTCGCGATAAGCAAAAAGAATAGCTGGTAGATATACATCCCAGTTATTGGGGTGTTCTTGCGTTACTTTTGCAAGCATGTGCTTAAGATCCCCGTTAAACTTTTCTATTACTCCGCTACTGTGAGGATGGTAGGGTGAATTGAAACACTGCTTCACTCCCAACATTTTGGTGAAAGCTTGGGTGGATGCGGCAATAAACTGAGTGCCCCTATCAGATTGGATAGTATCTGGAAAACCTATCCTAGAAAAAATATGGAAGAACACTTCCATTATGTCATTGGCAGTTATGTTCTTTAACGGAATAGCTTCTGGCCAGCGACTACATTGATCAATGACAGTTAGAATAAATTTATTCCCTCTAGTTGTTGTATGACTAAGAGGGCCCACTATGTCAACCGATAGCTTTTCAAAAGGTCGACTGGCTAAGTCGGTAAGTTGTAACTTTGCCTGTGTGTGTTTACCTTTTTTAACCAGTTTCTGGCAGGTGTCACAACTTCTGCAATATTCTGTAATGTCATTGCAAAATTTTGGCCAGTGAAACTGTGTCAATAACCTTGATCTGGTCTTGACGTATGCCATATGTCCCGCAAGAGGTATATCGTGTGCAAGATGTAAGGCTTGCTTGCGATAACTAGTTGGCAAAACAGTTTGCTCTGTGGTATTGTCACCTCTGGTGTAATACCTGGTGAGTATGTCATTTTTCATAGCAAAATGCCATTTTGCATTCTTGGTTACTTTTGGCTTTCGGCCGATCAGGTCAAAGTATTTTGACAATGAAGGATCAGCTTTTTGGGCTGTTACAAATGCTTCCTTCATGGTGTTAGTAGATATTGAAACTGGGCTGAGTAATTGTATCGCCTCAGTTTGATTTATTTCATCTTGCACTCGAGCAGTAGCTCTTGTTACTGCGTTCACACACTCAATGATGTCAGATGATGATGGAACAATAGTTTCAATGATGTCATGAGAACTTAGTGCTACATTAGCTACTTCACAATCAATAGGTGGTGTGACATTTTCAATGATGACATGTGATGGTGATATTATGGTATCATCAATACATACAGATGTTATGTCATGAGGTTTATCATTTACCTCAGGTAAATTACCAATAATTATATCACAAACTGGACTGGTTAGTGCAGCGCACTTTACTTTCCCAGTGAGGAAAGGTGTTTCAATATATGCCCATGCTAATGGGTATTTCTCAATATTGCCTGAGAATGTTCTACATGTTTCGTGCCTGCCTGTATAGTCTGTAGGCATTATGAACGTTTTCTTCAGGCCAATGAGTGAACTGCCCGTGTCGCGAAGGACTGTAGCAGATTTGCCATTTACATATCCGTGATGGATGTTTATTCTGCCTTTTGAGTCTACTACCAAATTAGCTTCTTCATTGGCAATAGGGATGGCATGCCCGCATGAAATACCATCTTCATAGAAGGTGTTACAAACAGAGCATTTGTTTGCGCTGAAAATGTCAAAAGCCTGTGCTGAGTTCACAGGATGTTTCTCTGGCTCTTCTTCATCAGAAGACGAACTATCAACAAGGCGGCGTTTGCTTTGTTGGTCATATGCCTGCCCTTACAATCTTTCCGATGGTGTCCCCACGCCTTGCAGAGGAAACATTTTCGCCCGTTTTTGAAGGATTTACGTTCCTTGTCTTGTCTGTATACCATGTTTAACAAGTAAGTATGGTACCCTGGGTTCTGATCGCACATTTCACCCTGATGATGTGAATATTTGCAATAAATGCAATGATTAATTTCTCAGAGGTAGGCTTATGAGATTTCTGCCTACTATAGGGTTGTTTGTCATAGTTAGCCGCTGCCTACAAGTTAATGTTAGTATCTTCAGTAGCAAAGCAATGTTTGTTGGCTGTGTAGTAAGCCGACCCACGTCTTTCAATCTCATCCACACTGGAGCATTCATTCTCTAACAAAAATTTAGCAAAGGCTGAAGGAATAGATGATACAATTTTGTCTCTAATGATTAGATCTTCTAATCTCTGATAATTATGATCAATTTTGGCTGCTGAAGTCCATTTGGTGAAAATATCTCGGACTAAGCAGAGGTAATCAGAGAACGTCTGAGTCGGTTTTGGGCTCAATTTACTGAATTGTTCTCTGTAACCTGCCTCATCTAACATAAAATGTGCCATAATCTTAGATTTCAGATAATGGTAATCTTTTCTGAGGTCTTTGGGGATGGTTTCAATAACTTTAAGAGGTTCCCCTGACAAACTCCTCATGTACACAATATTCCATTCAGACAGTGGAACTTGATAATGTTCCATTAAAGTTTCAAAATTCTGGGTAAAGGCTGCAATGCAGTCACCCGAGGTATAATTACGTACAATACCTTGATATTTCTTATACTGGTTTTCTTTCTCCAGTCTTTCAGATTTCTTAGACTCTTTGTTAATCGCAGTCTCAGTGTCAAGTTGTTTCATTTTCAACTGTAACTCCAGTTCTTCTCTCTTACTCTGAGCTGCTATTTCTGCCTTCTTAAGTTCACTATCTATCTCAGCTTGCTTTAAGGCTGTTTCTGCCTTCTTTAGTTCACTATCCATCTCAGCTTGCTTTGTCTTTGCAGACAGTTCTAATTCTGCTTGTTTGGCAGCTCGTTCTGCTGCCCTTTCGTCGCGTTCTGCTGCTCGTTCATCGCGTTCAATAGCTTTCTCCTGTACTTGTAGGTATTCTGCATATTTCCGCTCACTCCACTGTGTTAATTCATCACCATGTAACTGTAACTTTATCCCCATATCAATGAAATCAAATAATGAAGACATGATGGCAAATTGTCAATGAAATATCAGCCACACACAATATGTTATAAGTGGTTAGTAATCAACAATTTACAATCTGTTTATATGGACGATATGTGCCTAAAAATGCATCTTTAAAGTATGTGAAAAGAAAAAAATTATACTCAAGTGCCCTGGATGCGTTGAAGAACGGTTGGAAAATCGGGCTAGGAACTGTAGGGTCGCTACTTCAGACTACAAATGACCTCTACGGCAAGGTTTCGGATGGTACGGAAAAACCTGCTTTGTTTTTGGAAGAAGATAAAATTAGCGTCTATTGGTTGGTGTGTGCCTGCTTGTCACTAAGTGTTGATTAGGTTTGTATGGCGTTGAGTGTAGTTGTATGTCGTAAGTTTGTCCGTCAACAGTTGTTTTACAATACACGTACTTTCTTTCCAAACACTTTTAGCGTTCCACAAACTCAATGCACCAAGACAATCTACAAGTATCTTAACGCTCTACAACATTGATGATACATCACTTACATCAAGATGACATTCATTAAGGACATAGACATCAAGTTACAAGATGGCGACAAGGTCAAAATGGCGACAAGATCACAATGTCGACAAGGTCAAAACGGTGACAAGTTTCACAAATCACAAATGTTTTACACGCTTACAGGATCAAACAAAATGTATGCATTGTACGTTTACAAATGATCTTACACATGTTTAAATAATGTAGTAATAAATCAAAATGAGCCTTCCATGATCACATTAACACATTTAACTCTAATCCAAGTAAATTATGATCACATCTAGGTTCAAATCTAACTAAATTAAAGCTGGACGAGACCTGCACGTTCAACAAGGACGAGCTACTCACGTTCAAATATAAGTAAATTAAAGCGGGACGAGCCCTCCACGTTCACACTTGTCAGGGTCTTAAACTTGGCTCGCTTGCCTAACAAGTGTGAGACAGTACAAATACAACGTGATTTGACGTAAGACTCAACGACACATCGTTCGATGGATTTATTAACATATCAAATACAGAACGATGATCACAAATATATATAATGGATACTTTACAACTTACATCCACAATACAGTTCACAAGTCTGACTCGCAAGATGTCCAGACACTCGCCTTTCAATACAGAAACCATACAACGCCTTTCTCTCAATCACACGTCCGTCATGTTCCGTGTCCCCAGAGCTGTCTGGATCTGGTTCGCAACTTGCCTCCTGTCTGACGTGGCGTCACGTGGCAGGCGTGAGTCTTGCGTTGGCGGCCTGACCGCTGGTCAGCCAGCGATCTCGCAGGCCGGTAACTCCTATTCGCCTGGCGGCGCAACGCAGTTGTTGCATCCCTTACTGGGAGCTAAGTCACCTGGCGGTCGTAACGATGTCCCTGCATCGCTGTCCCCTGTTGGACTCTGACAACAGTATTTCAGTACATTCTACAAGAATAAAAACTGCATAATGTCATTATACGAAATGGATGATGTGTGTGACAAAACCGCCGGGGCTTGGTCTGGTTTGCCACGATAGATACAATCCCCTGCCTTTGCTCCAACCACCTCAATAGCACTCTACATCTACCAGGCCCCACACAAGCCGGGACAGCTTAACCTTCCCTCCCTCACCTTGGGTTCCAAACCCCAAGGGGGCTCGGACCAGACACCAGTCATATCACTGCACAAAGTCATAGCTAAGAGAACAAAATTTTAATTCTGAACTACGTCAACCACAACACAGAGAAGGATGGCTGAAAGCCAGACTAGAAGAACTATGTACAAGATCAAAGACGCAGATGAGTATTCATCATGGAGGCGGACGATAGCTCGTGCGGTTGTCCAGTCGTGGTAGCGACTCACCCAGGCTCCTCCAGTGGACTGGAACTCCAAGGTCTGCTGCCTCTCCAAAGTTCCCTCTTCACACAGAGAACCAAGCAAGGGCTGATCAAGCGCAGTACCACTGCCTGACTGACACTGCACCGATGAACAAGGCTCCTTCCTTGCTGTCGTACTATTTTACTCGTCACACTCCTGATGAAGTCTGGGCCGACCCTAGAACATTAGCGGTCTCCCACTTGCAGAAAAAGTACATGTAGCACCGTCTCAAAATACACAAGAGCCAGGTCACTCTTCTATCTCATAAGTGACCCACAAACTGATATGTCACCTACACAATGAGCGGTTGCTCCACACGAACACACAATGTCACTGGTAAAGTCTATCAGGTGACTAAACACTTCACCTTATTTCCATGTCCTTGGACAATAGATCTTCACACAGTACCATGTAACTACCCTGATCAATGGGTAGTAATCACAACCTAGCATACACTGTCAACAGTTCATCACGACGGCATGAGGTAGCTCCCTACCTTACCAAACATTGTCAACCGTTCATCACATTGGCATGAGGTAGCTCCCTACCTTAACAAACATGTCACTCTGGTGTTCCCACCAATGTTGTAATCAATGTCCTAGTTCACTAGACCACATGTTGGCTTCAGAAAGGTAACCAATGTAGAAACACTATTTAAGCATATATTATACACGGTGTCCCCTGACAACCCAGCCGGGTCAGAAGCATATTACACAGGCCATGGTGACCGGTATCAATGATCACTCTGCTCAACTGGAAAGTTCACTACCTTGCAATCACCAAGGTGTACACTGAGGTTGAATGTCACCAGTGCTTCGCTGGCTAGAATCACCAGACGTTTCAGTGTTGGATCCTCACAGGATCGGATGACACTCGTCGGACTCTTGACGGAGGTCCTAACCTAGACCTACCGACTTATTCAGCACTCAGCTTCTTCCAACATTGAACTCGCAGAATCAGACGACCACTCCCAGTGTGGCCTCAATCAACTTCTGGATAGGCACTGGAATGAGTGGGCCCATAGAGCTCATGGTGAAGCTCTTGAATCTTCTTCTGTATAGTAATAACAGATCCTGAAACACGGAGAGGTTGGTGTGAGTACTCAACTACAACAAAGACTACCTGCATCTCCACCCCGTCACCTGCCTCTCAGACATTCCTCATGTCTACCAACATGAGTATGAAATCATCACATCATAGATCAACTTAGTCACTATAATATATAGGCATAATGATGGTAGAAACAGCAATAGCACACCTGTTCAGTCAAGTAACACTTCTGGGCTACATATAACCCCTAGCACCAGAGTCGACTGTATGACTCTGTCAAGCATCCTTCGCCTGGTGCCAGTCCAATCCGGTTTCATCTTCCATCATCAATCAACATATACACTTACTTTCCTTTCAGTGTAGGGATTACTTTATCGAGAAGGTGTCCAGCCGGACATCTCCTTCCTGACAGACTCATCAATTCATCAATCCCTTAACCCATGGACTGATCAATTACACACATTAATAACTATATTACCATAATGAATTATCCTCCTGATAATTCATTACTATAGCATTAACTAAGGAGAACTCATGACTGGTTACACTTAAATAACAAAATCATATCACAGCCATAGTGTCAGGTCTGGGATCCCTGCCCCAGATCCTGAGTTGCCCTTGTATTCACTGACTATCTTTCAGGTCAGTCATACCTGTGCCGGTCGAGCACAGCTGTGGTGGCCATCCACCATTACACTTTCCCACAGCTACTGTGGGTCCCGTGTACCTTGTCCCGTGACGACTTAAGTCACGTCATCCAATGTAGCAAACCTCCAGACTCCACTACCAAACTTTGACTCCAACTTTTGGGGGGGATTATTCTTCTCATATACTACTACTTCACGGCAGTACTCCAAGTACTCCATGAACCGAATCAGGGTTCCAGAAGAGTAGAATATTCGAGACAGACACGGTTAGGTTCAAACCTCGATCTATCTAGACACCACGGCCTCGAATTACGGAGTGCCGCTTCACCCTCGATCGGGTATGTTCACTCTTCGGATCTGCACGATCGCATTGGGTCGGACCTATTACCTATTGGGTTGGGGGTACCGGCCTACCTCCCGCTGCCTAGACAAACGTAAGATGGAACATGCACGGTCATCGTAGCGGACGGACATGACAACCAGCAGTAACTATAGTATCAGGAATACTTTCTATCAACTGTTATCCTATCGATGCAACACCATTCGGCTTACGCGGAATAACACGGCTATCTGCACACAGCAATTACACCACTGCTGATCTCACCTTGATTCCTCGAAAAATCACCACCACTGATAGAACAATTAAGTTACAATTCTAATGTCACGAAGCACATTCAACATCTCTAATAATAAGCTCTACCTTATCATTTACAGCGTCATGCATGTTGATGTAATGACTGACAAACTGTCGCCTTGCCTGCGTAATTAATAAACCAAACCAGTAACTGCTACACACTGTAACGCACATCGTTCGACCTATTTTATGTACACACCACTCGCTGTGGAATACGGCTTGTTCCGTCAGGTAACACATTACATCGCTGATCGATAAAGCCTACTTAAATATGCAACCGCCAACTGTAACGGATAACTCAATTTTGCGACGGCAATTAATTCATTCCGGGAACTCAGCACGGCATCACGACAACAATTAAATAATAGAATAAGTATTCAACTAACCTGTGATTGAAGAATCACAACCTTGACTGCAGATGTCCGCACTGGCCGCGATTATTGACATCAAAATTACATCAGCCTGTTGGCTGCGATCTGTTCACGCTGAGATTTGGTGGGCGACTGACCACGACAATGTCAGTGCGCCTTCCACTCGCCTACACGGGCCGCGTGACTTTCATGATTCATGAAGAAAACCAGAGTCACGATAAGTTCCACCAACCCGTGCTGCCTGAAGCACTCGTGAACTTAGAGCTATTTCCCACGTACGCACTTAAGGGAACATTCTAGATTGTTCTATAAATAACTAGAATAGCTCCGCCCCGCACTACGTTTCTAGGGAAATCCCCTATTAATTGATATTAATTTCAAGGGAGACCACCGCCTCGCACTCCCTTCAAAGGGCTATTAAGCAGAGATTTGCCGATCTGTAGCCGTTTCGTCACAATGTGGAATGGGGTGGTATACATAGTATTATCACAATATTTTATTTTCACTTATAGAGCTATACAAATTGTATGCTCTTTCTGTGTTTCTTCACACCACTGTCTGAGTAAGTTGGTTTTCCCGGTTGGTAGCCTGGTATGTATAGGTCACTTGGTATGTAGTCATAAGGGTGGTCTCCTGATTGGTGGGTTGACATCTGAGTATTGTAGACAACCTGGCCATCAAACATATGAGTGTCGGGCACATCAAACAACTAGCTATCGATTTCTTCACCTATCTGGTTGCTGGGGTCATCACACATCAGACTGTAGTTGGGTTGATAACTGGCGGTATAGTATGCGTCTGCTTGGTGGTTTCGGTTAGTTCCGTGTTTAACTTGAGCACTGACTTGAGTGTTTTGGACTTGGTTGCTTCTGGTAGTGCCTTGCTTGACATAAGCACTGACTTAAATATTTTGGTTACTGATTTGTTTGCCTCTGTTAGTGCCTTGTTTTACTTCGTCTCTGGCTTGGTTATCTTGGTTGAGTCTGTCAAAGTCAGCTAGGATCTCGTGATGCATGGCGCTCATATGTTCATATTCTTGCCGAGTAAGTGTAATACCCGTCTTAGTCGGGAATCTCTTGTTGGAATCACCGTAAAATCTTCGGATATGTAACGTGCTCGTTCCTTTGTAGGATGAGACAAACACGGCCTTATCACCACCGCGCAGTGGTCTGATAGTCTCACCACTACGAGTCATGTAGACCCAGTTAGCAGGCAAAGTCTTGAGGTCTGTAGTCATCTTCTGATTACGATGCTTGAGTGTTACCAGCCTCGGGTTTATATACTAGTTTTTGAGTCACGCGTAAAACCGGTTTCAGCCAGTTTCTTAGGTCAAGCGGTTCAGATTATGCTGACGTGGCTGTCTGTATTGCGTCACTAAGAGTTCTACTACCCGCTCGTTGACCTGTTGTATGTTTGAGCTGGGTTGGGGAATGCGGGTCATGCTCGCCACATGACCTCTAACCATGCTGAAATAGATAGAGTAGAGGGCGCCGTGTTACTTGCGTTGTAGTCACTGTAAGCTAAAGTCTGTGAAGTCAGAATACAAGTGATATACATATACAGTCTCCTCACACCCACTGTAGTTTTCTTCGTATTGAGGACTGGTCAGCTATTAAAGACAGGACTGTAAGTATATTACAGCCATTTTGTTTTTTATGTAGGTGTTTTAATACTCGTCCGCTAGTTTGGATTGACTAAAGGTTAAGGATGCCGGTGATGATGTTCGCTCGACGTTTGATGAGGATGGTTCTGGAGTATCCTATTGTTGATTATAGTCGAGGATGCATTCCTCAATTCTATTCAGGCGTAATGTGATTATTTCTTGTTTGGTGAAGTTCTGTTGTAGTACAACCCGCAATCGAACCGTTACTAGATCTGCAAAACTACTGCCCTCGCCATAATCACAAGAATGACTGAATGGATTCTCAGCTTCTTGATTTTGTGGGACATTAAGACACGCCATGCAATAGCTGTCTAGTTCAGCTCTTAGTATGCTCAACAGTTTGCTAATAAGGTATTCGTGGACCTCGATATCTGTAGAACAAATAAGAATAGGGTACTTTATCAGCGTTATAGACATGGATATTACAGATAATAGCTAGGGATCTGATATGTACTTTCTGTTACACAGTTCATATATTTCTATCGATATAGGGTATGTGGACCCTGCGGTATACTTTCACCTTCCCCTACGACTACACATTACTACCTATATTATTAAGGTACCACCATAGTGCTGTGTTCAAAAGTTCGAATGCCAGCTCTATTCCGTGTCGACCCGGTCTACAATACTTTAGGAAGAAATGGCTTGTCTCTTCTGATTTAGGCGTCTAGTACCATATATCCCCTGTATTATACTAGTATTGTTAGGAGAAACACAACGAAAATGTGAAAGCTTTATCAATAAACCAACTTACCGTTAGCGAGCTGTAACATTGTGAGATGGTTCTGTTCACTGAGACCGGTACTTCTATTCAACGAATGCTGGTCGTCTTATACACGCCATTTGCTGACGTAGAATGACTCAGTAGATTATTATGTACTGTCTGGTCATGTGACCGGATTCGACGCCCCTCTTTGCTTTCGGATGTATCCCATAAGACACGTGACCGTTTACAGCTCCATCTTTGAAGGGTTTTAGTCACGTGGTTCTATCCTTACACATGTGATCGAGTGCGACGCCATCTTTAATCGATTTTAGTCACGTGTTTCGATTGTATACCTTAGACATATGACCGGAAGCGTCGCCATATTTGATCGGCTGTATCGGTATGCTGTCATTACGCTCTGAGTCTTCCTCCAGTTTCCCCCAAAGACATGTCTGAACACATTCACGTATGTTCACTCCGCCGACATAGCCCCGTGATTCATCACCCAATCGGTCACCCTCAGCTGATAATGAAGCTGATAATGATAATGATTTTTTTTGGTGGTGCTGGGTGATGTTAATGATGGTAATCCTGATGACAGACACTACAGACGATCATCGGTGCCGGTTGTTCAGAAAGACAACGACAAGCTTGCCCAGGAAGCCAGAATACTGGGGCTGATTGCGGCGTCCTATAAATGCAATGCATTACAGCTTGACTGCATTATGTAATAGTTAGGCACATAGTTATAGTACGAGGCATACCTTTGGTCGTGAGAGAATACGGCAAATCATGATGGCACACGAACAACCACACAATGTTGGGGATGACTTCGACGTCCTGTAAATGCATTGCATTATACCTTAACAGTAAAATGACACGAAAAATCATGGCGGCACACGAACAACCAAACAATGTTTGGGCTGCTTGCGACGTCCTGTAAATGCATTGCATTACAGACTGAGTGAACTATGTAATAGATTGACACATAGCTATAGTACAATGCATACATTGTGTCGTGATATGACATGGCAATTCATGCTGGCACACGAACCACCAAACAATGTTGGGGCTGACTGGGACGTCCAGTAAATCAAACGCATTACAGCTTGACTGCGATATGTAAAAGATAGATGCATAACTATAGAATGAGGGATACATTTGGTCGTGTAGTGACCCGGCAAATCATGATGGCACAAAAACAACCAAACAATGTTGGGGTTGGTTGCGACGTCCTGTAATGCAATGCATCACAGCTTGACTTGAATATGTAATAGATAGGCACATAGCTATAGTATGAGGGATACATTTGTTCGTGATATGACACGGTACATCTTGATGGCACACGTCTGACTGCGATGTGCTGTAATTAATAGCACACACGCGTGCGCGCCCGCAATCACACATATACACAACGCACATGACATGGCTGTCGTTCGTTCAAAAAGACAACAACAATCTTGCCCAGTAAGCACGATACGCCACATAATGTTTGGACTGACTGTGATGTCCTGTAATTGATAGCACACACACGCGAGTTCGCGCATACGCACACACATACACACACGCGCATGCGAATGCACACACACACACAGACGCGTGCACATATCCCGTGTGGCTAAGTCATCCAGCCACCTACTATATATGCCTTACTTACTGGGACAACCTACATGCAGCTATAGAAATAAATACAGATATAAAAATAAATAAACACATAAATACATACATGCATATCTATTTATATTTAATTTTTCAAACCATTTGTGTAATGGCTTCATATAGCTATATTTGAGAGTAGCTTATTTTTCCTGCGCAAATATTCCCTTCACAGCCCCGGCTGTATCACGTCGGCTGATCTCTACCTGGAGATAAGCATTGAAGTCCGTTGACGTTAATTGAAAATCCCCTAGGCGTTCTGGTTGACCGCTATCAGATAATCTCGTACGACGGTCGCTGGGCAGGAGAGGCGGGGAATGTAATTACCTAGCTGCAAGGTCAATCACAAGGATCCACAACCATTTCCATGAGAAACGAATCGTCTCCCTTCGGTTACTTGTTTATTCTGTTTATTAAGGGGAAGTTATTTGTGGTGTTTATGTATCATATTTTTATGTAAATCTTAACAAGTTAAGCTTTATTTAAATGAGAATCGTAGTTTTATATTGAAATTAATATGCTCCATTATACATACAAGAAATTTAGCCGTTTATTATGTTTTTTAAGCTTAATTTTTAATACTATTGTATCCCAGTCTAGTATATTTTTAAACCAGATTTTCACCAAGCGCTTAATGTTGATACATGGGTAAGGGCTCCCGCCAAAATAATTATCACGCTGAGCCGTGAGAAAGGTTTATTGACGAGGTCATTACTTGACCTATTCGGGGTAACTCGAGTGATGGAATAAATCATTTTTCCAATCTGTCATATTGATTTCGGTCTCATCATAAAAGGGGGTCGATATCTACATGACTTGGGTTCGATCACACCACGTGACCACTTATCCACCTCCGCGGTGCCCCACACCAACACACTGGGACTCGAACCTAGGTGCCCGGTGACTAGGTGGTCTACTTATATATATATATATATAAGTATTCCACATGCACGGGGCTTGCCTCGTTGTCTTTGAATTGTCTCAGGAGCGGTCTGGGGAAGCCGAGGCGGCCGGCGGAGTTACCTGGTCGTGCCCGCCTGCCTCGGGACCGGAAGTAGTCATCAGGACAACCGGAAGTGACCTGAGACAATTCCCGCCAATTTTTTTGAAATTGTGGTCGTAAAATGATCTGGTGCTATACCCTGCGTATATTTTTTTAAAACACTACGTCAACGATGACGTATTGCACCAGATTTAAGGTGTGAATACCACATTATATACTACTGTTAGAGCGCATACAGAACGAAGCTATGCGGGTCATTCTGCGATGCACCAGAGACACCCGTGGTCTGCCGACTGTTGCTGGTAGGCTCAGGGTGATGCAGGCGAAGGCATACCTCAGAATAGCTGCAGACACAGATCACCATTTGCATTAGGCGCTGGACGCAGTTAAGAGTCAGCGACTGATAAGAGGGAAATCATGGATGGCTCAGGCAGAGGATAGGTCAGACAGGTGTGCATCTTTGAGAACATTAGGCGAGGAGAGAAGTGGGTTAGAGTTCCAGCGGAGCAGTCAGACTTGTGCAGAGTTATAATCACATTAAGCCGGGAGTGCAGGAAGTGGCTAGCAGGGGCCACGGAAGTGGAAATCCAGCAACTAATTCAGGACAATGCTCACTCGGGTGGTGTGATTATCTACACAGACGGTTCGGTGTCAAGAGATGAGAGAAGTGGCTGGGGGTTCATAGCCAAAGTTAATGGTCGACGTTTGGTGCAGGAGAGCCTGGCATATGATACCACAACATCCAGCTTAAGAATGGAGGTGGAGGCAGTCACAGCGGCTTTTCGCTGGATGGAGAATTCGACACACACACACACACACATCGTGATTGTAACTGACTCAGAAAGCATGCTGACTAACGTGAGGACGGGCAGGCTTCGTGCGGAGTGGCTTGCTTCACTTCGGAGGTCATGGGAGACAAGCATCATCTGGATCTTTTCTTCGGGGCATGCAGGTGTGCTGGAAAATGGAAAGGCAGACAGACTGGCTGGCTCTGCAGAAGTTGGTGGCGTATTGACACAAGACAATGTAGACGCGGCTGCGGTCTTGTGGGAGCACGTGTACACCTCGGAGGAGCAAATGGATTACCATGGTCTGGCAAGAATGAGACAGCGAGGAATGACTAGGGGATCTGGCCGACACCAAACGCTCAGAGAAAAGGCGAGACAGACATATCATCAGATTGCTACTGGTACTATTGGTGTTGGAACTCTTCGCTGGATGCTGAGGATGGGGACGGAGCGCTTATGGGAATGCCCCGAATGCTGTGATGTCGATTCCTAAATCAATCAGACAGATACGAATTATGAACCATGCCAAACCGTAAGTCCGCCTTCGTTGTGCTTTGCCATGTAGATGTAATAAAAATCCACTTACAGAAGACACTGGCTCAGAGGGCCCACTGGTGAAGTCAGGTACATAGTTGCACCTGTGAAGATAGAAGTAACTTGTTTTGGCCAGCCAAGTGGGCTAACTGTTGAGGAATATGTGAGGAAGGTGAACTCTGCATGGAGGGCTGGTGCGGTGTGTTATGAGGATAAGGTTGACATTGTCTGGGAGAGTGTTGTGCCCAATGTGTCGGAAGAGCTTGAACTTAGGTAAATTTGTAATGACCCTGAGGAGATGCTGCAGTCCATTCAGCAGGTGTGTGGAGAGCAGCGCAGCATGGTGGAGTTGGCTGCAAGTTTTTTCAACACCAAACAAGATGCCGGGGAATCCATCATGGATTTCTCTCACCGGATCCACAAAGCTTTTCGTTTGGTGCTGGAAGCACAGAGAAAGAGGGACATGGTTGCTTGGGATCCAGTGATCCTAAGAGACTGGTTTGTTGCAAAACTACATAATATTCTCAGCAGGAGGATGGCGGAAGAGAGGATTTTGCAAGATCCTTCAGTGACTTTCCTCTGTGATAGAGACTTAGCTATCCGATGGGCTGGTGTGTCATTAGCTCCAGAAGTTTGTGCATACTAATATGTAGAACCTCAAGATAATGACAGTCTCAAAGTGTGGCCTAGTCGAAGCGATGGTGCTAATATCGTTCGGCATGATGATGTGGTGTTGAGGAGCTTCGAGATAAGCTAGGTAGGATGAGAGACTTAGTTGATTCATTACTGCAGCCCAAGGTACGACGCAAGAGGTGCAATGTTTGTAGAAGCCGGACCAACCTTCAGAACAGGTGTCCGAAGAGAGGGGTAAGTGTTTTTCAGAACCCTTCTATAGTGAATTGTAGCGAAGTATTTGCAAGCGTAAGCCACAGAGACCAGCAGGGCCTTAAGCGACAACAGAGTCCGCCTCAGGTTGATCCTTCTAAAGGAGCAGCCCCAGCAGTCCAACTAGGTGCAGTATCAACTTCTGATAGCCAGATGGTTATTCGTAGCAACCAGCGAAATTTCTTTCGAAGGAAGAGGCGGAGGAAGAGGAGACAATGGAAGTCTCCTTGTGTCAGTGTGGTCGACCAGTTAGAGGTTTTTAGACTTGTGACAAATATGTAGTGTGATGTGACAGGTGGATCGTGTATTGTGACGGGTGTGAACCAAAATTTTCTGCATACGGATATGTCGACTTGTGACTTTGTGCTAAAAGGGATTGTGAAAGCCCACCAGAAAGAGACTATTTCCAGTAGACACTGCGGTTAAAAGTAGACTTTCATGATACAGTTTTTTTTAGCTATTTAGGAATCCTAGTCCTCTTGATTGACAGCCTTAGTTTAGCTAGTTAATTAGCAGTTATGTTTTGCTGTTTCTGTGCATTATAATTGCAGTTATATGGTGTCATAGGATGACATGTGATCCTTTTAGAGTGTAAAAACACCAGGAAGACCAGATGAAAAGGGAGGCTCTTTAGGTGATGTGGTGCTGCCATCACCATCACATCCAGGGGGAATCAAACTGCAGATTTCATGTATGGTGTAGACATTTGATTTCAGGTTATAATCTTACAGGAAACCCCAGTCGACTGGATGCTGATGTGGGATATTATTGAGATAACGTATTGTTGGCCCGGTATATTGTTTTCCTTTATGTTTATATTTAGGTTACAGGTGACTCGTGATGAAATGTTCTTTTTAGTGTAGAGATACAGGTTGATAGAAAAACAAGTCATTTAGGTACCACAGCAGCTGCAGGAAGTTTATATTTGATCAAAAGAGACAAATTGTATTATTTTAAATACATCTTGATTTGAATTTCCAGAGTTTATGGCAAGCGGTAACCAATATAAAGGTTACTGGTTTATTGTTTATGTAGCTTTTATGTTTGTGGGATTATTTGCATGTAAGAGGTGATGGTGTTATTAATTTTTGATGATTATGCTCGTATTGCATTGTGTAATGCTCAGGTAACAGAGGAGCTATTTCTCCTCACTAAAATTATTTGTCATTAGTACCAACAACTGAGTTAGTATGGCTTATACTTTTGTGTTGAGATTATTGGTATTTGGAACTGACTGATGCCTAGTGATGTAATTTACAGTTTCACGGTATGAATAGAACAAGACTATTTTTTGTATAGTGGTACTCTTTAGGGATATGACCAGCAGTTTAGGTTTTGGGGGCAAGGTCCCCAAAGGTGACAGAAAGTTTTTTGTTGAGTGTTGTGCTCCCTGGCTAGGGAAATGTCAGGGCTTAGAAGTCTGATATGACTGCTTGTTAGCTAAGTATGCTGGTAGAGTAATGTCCAGTTGTCAAGATAACAGTTAAAGAGGGGAATAATTAATTTTTTTATAATTGTTTGTGTAACACTGCTGACACTCAGGTGACAGGGAACTGTTTCTCCCAGTTGGTGTCACTATGTTTGGTAACACTGCTTATGTTATTAGTTTTGTCATGAATAATGTCTGGTATCAATGTAAAGGTGACCTGTATATGCAGATGGCTATGATGTTTGTTATCTGATGATTTACATTTTTGAGGTATTGATACGGATAGGAGATATAAACAACGGTTCCTACCCTGGGGCGGTGGCACCGAAGATGACCGGTTTCTCTTGAATGTTCAATCCCTTGACTTAATATGTTTTTCCCTTTATAATGGGAACTGTTTTTGTATTTGTATTGTGGATGGTTGGCCAAATGAAAAGTTTGTGTTCGTGTTTGGCGAAGGTGACATGATAACAGTTTGTGTACGAAAATCATTCATTTTTGTATTGAGTTTGTTGACATGATTATTGAGTTTGGGTGCATGTCTAAATATATATTTACGAGATTGTTGTCTACATGTAATAACTGCATCTATCATTTTGATGCCTGTTTATGTGTGGATGTCATTTATTTCTTATTTGATTGATCATTATGTTGTTTTGGATGTGGTCCCATTTGACATAATCTTTTTTTCTGCCTTTGTCATTTTGATGGCTGTTTATGTTTAGATTTCATTGATTCCTTGTTTCATTGATGATTGTTTTTGGGTGAGGTCACAGGTGACTTTATGTTTTTGGCATTTGTCATTTTGATGGTGGTTTATGTGTAGATGTCATTAATTGCTTGCTTGATAATGATTTTGCTTTTTGATGTGGTCACTGAAGACCTATGATGTTTTTGGTGAACTCGCTAAATGTTAACTTTTAAAGAGATAGTTGGGGTAAGTAGGTACAATAGTCAAGTCTTTTTGACGGGACGTCAAAATTGTAGGGGGTTGGATATGTCACAGCGCCAAAACCGATGCACCTTGGTTTGGTCTGTGAAAGCTGTATTTTCCTGGCCACTGCCGGAACTCAAACGGACAATGGAATCGGAAACCAGTTTTGTGTTAGCAGCGAGCCACCTCGGTTTGTGCTGTTGAGAGATATTGGCCCGGCTTGTTTATGGGAACAGGAGTGCTGTTCTGATTTTATTGAGGTGTGGGAACAATTCCCAGAGCTGATCTGTGTTCAACTAATGCCTTGGTAAAACTGAGGGGCTGACTTAGTTTCAGCAGGCCTGGAATCTTGGTAGGGTAGTAAATTGTCACAACTCTTTTGTTTATGTCGCGTCTTGGGATTTATTTTGTGTAACTTGTTTTTGTAATGCCTTATTGTCATCTGTGTCACAGTCCTTTATTGTGTTATTCTGCTCAGCTACTGTTTGAAGCACCTGTGTTGTGGTACTTGGTGTACCCTGTTGTGTTAAGTTCTGGTGACTGAATAGGAGCCACCCTTGGTTGATGTTTGATATGTGCAGTTGTCTGTTGCATCTGTAATTGAACATCCCTTATTGAATGCTTTATTCAATGTGTTCGAACACAAATTGTCACCAAAATTTGTAGCAGTTGATAAATAAAGAGCTATTTTTGTTCTGTTTTTGATTTGTTTGTTTAGTCTCTTTTAGTTTTTACAGCCACTATTTCTACCACAATCTAACACCTTAATCCAATGTCTGGGTCTCAAATATGACAGTTATTGTCCAGAGTTGAGGCCCCTGCCCGAGATCTCGTACATCTTCTTATCTAATTACTGTAATCTTCTTTTTTTTCAGTTGAGGGCGGTGTGAGGTTCTCTCTCTTTTCTCTCCTTTTCTCCTTCGCCTACAACGAACTACTCTCTACCTCTTAGCACCGTAGCAAAGGAAGCATCAGTCTTCATGATTGTCTCCCTTCTGCCTACCTCGGCATTATGTTAAATGATATTAAGCTATGTCAAACAGAGTTCTATTAGTAAAATTAAATGGAAGACCTATACAATAAATGTCATTCAAATGCTCCAACAAGTGAATGCAGTGAAGAAAGTATAGAAGAGTGTTATAATGATTTAGAATCTGCCTTGAGGATCCGTACAAAATCAGAAATAAATATTATAATGGGTGATTTGAACGCAAAAGTAGGAAATCAAGGCGACGGATGCTGTGTATGCAACCATGGTTTGGACGAGCGAAACGAAAGAGGATACAGACTTGTAGAATGGGCAAAAGAACAAGAAATGGTTGTAGGAAACACCTGGATTAAACAGCATCCTAGACAATTGTGGACATAGAGGAGTCCAGACAGCATGATTAAAAACCAGATAGATTACATCCTGATTAGCAGGCTGTTTCGAAATGCGTTAACTGTGGTAAAAACTGTGCCCAATGCAGACTGTTACAGTGATAACAGATAAATTACAGGCACACTGAGGGTAGAGTTAAAGAAAGTCAAATATACAACAGGAAACACTAAATATGATTTGTGCGATTTGAAAACGGACAAAGAAATACAAGATAATTTTAACATAAAGCAAAGATTACATTTGATATATTATCTGATCTAGAGATCCTATTTCAAGATGTGGATGATCAATGGGAAATGTTGAAGAATTCAATCAGTTTAGCTGCAGAAAAAAATATACCAAAATTAAAGAAAGTGGGTCGTAAGACATGTATGAATGAAGAAATTTTACAGCTAATGGAAACAAGAAGACAGAACAAAAATAATCCCGCAAAATATGAAGAAATTCACAGAAATGTCAGAACATTATGTATGGAGGCAAAAGAAGCATGGCTTGAGAAAAATTGCATAGACATTTAAACACAACACAACAGTACAAATACACAACTAATGCAAAATGGAATTCAAGAAATTACTTATCAAAGAACACGTGGATCAACAGGCTGCCTAAAGACCAAAAAAAAAAATAGATAAATCGTAATAGAAAAAGATCAGATTTTACATGTATATTCAGATTATGTGAAAATCCTGTATGATGATAACAGAGAAGAAGAGTATGGTATTCAAAATAATAATGAATGACCATCCATTTTGAAGATGGAGGTTCCGAATGTTCTTGATCATATGAAAACTGGCAAGACCCCAGGGTTAGACAAAATCACATCAGTTAGTTAGTTAGTTAGTTAGTTAGTTAGTTAGTTAGTTAGTCGACAGATCATCCTCATTGCACATCGAACCATTCAGTCCATAAGTGCTCGGATCCCCTCCTCAGCAAATCCCGCAGCGTGTAGCGACTAACGACGCCAGTTCTGTGTTGGTTTATCAATCTTCTTTGGCTTCCTGCGTAGTGTTCTTGTTTGGCCACCCCTCTTTTAATTTGCTGCTCTCGCAGTCTAACCATTGTTGTAGATTCACAGTCATCACTTGGTTCTCGCAAAAGTCTTACTTCTCGTAGAGCATTCAGAATGTCAGCCTGGTCCATGGCGCGTCCGCCCTCCACAGTAGCCTCACCTGCGAGCTTGTCAGCCCGCTCATTTCCTTGTACTCCCGCATGCCCTGGCACGAAGATGAAACTAATCTTTGCCAGCCGAGACCGCTCCAGAGGCAGCAACCATTCTCTTCGGATCGACCCCTCCTCTATCCTCTTGATCATGTTCATTGAGTCGCTAAGGAAACAAGCCCTAGTGAATGTCTGTGTCTCGAGCCATGTTATTGCTTTACTTACTGCCATGACTTCCATGGTCAGGATACTTGTGGTTTCAGTGAAAGCACCAGAGTCCTCCTTCACAATTCTCGCTCCGGCCCGAGCTGTAAAGGCCCATGAGCTTCTCACATGTCGGACGACCGACCCATCTGTGTAGATGACCGCGGCACCGTCTAGCGAATTCTCGAAAATCAACGCTTGTACTTCAGCCTCCACAGCAGCGGGATTTTCTTGTTTGCATTTTCTATCTAGTTGGATGCAAACTGAAAAGGATGTGCAGAAGACTGTTGGCACTTGCACCCACTCCTCGCCAGGTTCTAAGTCCTCAAGGGAACACACCTGTTGAAGAATGTCCTCGGCTTGACCCATCCACGACCGTCCTCTTTTTAACCTGCTGCCCTTCACCTTCCTAATTTCACTATGCAGTGGATGTGTGTGTTTGCGTTAATTCTGAGGTAGGCGCGTGCCCTGCAAACTTACATTCTCTCTTCAATGGTTGGAAAATCAAGAAGGTAGCGCATCGCCCTGCATGCTGTATCTCTTGTACATCCAAGAATAATGCGCATAGCTTCATTCTGTATCCTTTCCATCCTTTCTATCTGCTTATGGCTAAGAGTCAGGATTGCCATTGCATACTCCAAAACAGACATGACCAGCCCCTAGTACAGAAGACATAGATGGCGCTGCTCACAGTTTGCTGCCACCATCATCCGCATCGCAGCCAAACCCCGCTTGGCCTTTGTTATCACCTGGTATATGTGCACATTATAAGCAAAGCTTCGATAAAACCGTATCCCCATATAATTCATTGCCTGCGTTCTTTCCACCGTCTCTGAACACAGCATTACAGTTGGTGTTGGAGTGTTGACAATATGATTATTCAACGAGAACCAAGTCACTGTTGCCTTTGTTGGGTTGACCATTGCCCCAGCTTCATCACACCAAGTACTTATGCGATTGAGTTCGGTTTGTAGTTCCACAGCAACCTGCTCTCTATCCTTACCCTGACGATACACTAAAACATCATCGGCATATGACAATGTCCTGCCATGCCCAGTGATCTGCTCACTGGTGATTCTCACTGTGTAGGCGTTGAACAGTACCGGATATAATTGTGATCCTTGTGGTAGGCCAGGATATATTGTTGTTGGTTCCGAAGTCCAACTGCCACATCTAAAAACTACTTTCCGTTGTAAGAGGGCTGCAGCGATCCAACTAAGGAGAAATGGACTTACTTTTAGTTCAAGAAGCTGAAACATTAAAAAATCCAATGGTACTCTGTTGTATGCGTCCTCAAGATCAATGGCTGCAGCAACGGTTTCAGTGCCTGAGTGGAAACCTTCATAGACATCATGGGCAAAGACTGCTGCATTGGTCCAGGTTTCTCTTTTTGGACGGTACCCGCCCAGGGTAGGTGGGAAAATACCTTGCCTCTCTAGCTGGCTTGATATTTTCCTGGCAATTACCTTCTCCAGCAGCTTGCCTGTTGTATTCTGCATGGTTATAATTCGATATCCTTGAATTTTTGTGTGGTCTTTGTCAGGCTTCGGCAAGGGAATTAGATAGCTGTGTAACCATTCCTCCTTGATTCTAGCACTCCCTATACTGTTGTTGTACATGTCTGCTAGTTTCTCTAGCTCATTGTCGGTACACCTATTGATGTCGTATCTTATGCCATCAGGACCTGGAGCGATGTGTTTTGATCGTCGAAGTATAGCCTTGATTTCTTTCACTGTCACTGTGTCTTCATCCGAAGTGTTGTGGGCCTTGCATCTGTATGAGGTGACCTCCTTGGCCAGATTTCGGCCTCTCATGTCTGTCTGGTTGCTCTGCTCAACATAGCGTTCAAAGAGGGCCTTGTCCTCGTCAGTCCTCAGCCAGATGAGGTCAGCACCTTGGAAGTCAGAAATGCTCTTATTCTTGACTACATCACTCATGCTTTTATGTAGTCGCCAGAACAATTTCAGTGACTTGTCTGTGCTTACTCTTTGACACACCTCTACCCATTTTTCGCTTTTAGCAACCTTGACCAGTTTTTTGAAATAGCTGACTTTTGTGTGCATCTCTCTTTCTAAGCGCAAACAGGGACTAGGATGACCAGCTCTGTTCTTCTTGGCATTTTGCCATCTCCTTACAGCACTACGCTTATCCACCCAAGCCTTCTCCACCTCGAAATTCCACCACTGTGGCTGCTCCCAGCTTTTTTGCCTGCACTGAAACTTTCTGCGCTTGTCACGTCTTATTTTACTCACCATATCTTGCCCTGTACTGTCATACTGGAAAGTCTTTACCTTTAGCTTGTGCTGCCTGATTCTGCCTTTCTCCACCAATATGCTGCAAGGGTGGTGGTCGCTGCCGTGGTGTCCTAGGACACCCCATCTAGACACTGTAGTGAGTGAAGGTGAAACTAACGCCAGATCAATAGCACTGTCCTCATCGCCTGGACGGCTTTCTGTCCTGGTGACACAGCCACTGTTGATACAAACCAGGTCGATGGTTTCAAGTGCAGTCTCGAGCTCCTCTCCTTGTGTATTGGAGGAAATGTTTCCCCATGATCTGCCTTTAGCATTGAAGTCGCCACAGAAAATAACATTTCTCTCGTGGCCTAATATGCCACTTAAGCACTGCCACTTCTGGGCGTCCATACTCGCATTGCGGGCATAAACATTAACCAACACGAATGATATACTGGAATGAACTCTCAACGCCTGTATTTGTATATCGTCACTGTCCCAACTGGACATGTCTAGCTCTGACGCCACCATGCTGTCGCGAACGAGAATCGCCATTCCCAGATGTCGTCTGTTGTAGAATCACATCAGAAATGTTTAATGCTTTAGAAGAATATGAAATAGACAAAGTTACCTGACTGCTGAATACAATATACGATACTGGAGATATACCTCAGGAATTACGTAATTCTATATTTATTGCAATCCCAAAGAAATCAGGAGCCTTGGAATGTGATCAACATCGAACAATTAGGATAATGAGTCACATCGCGAAGATTTTGGTAAAAATTTTTGGTACAAAGAGTTACGAAGCAAATACAATCTGAAATAGGAGAAGAATAATGTGGGTTTGAGGGCCTCAACGCCATAGAGGCTCTACCAACTCTTGACCACCTGGACACACTTCCCACCATAACAGAAGTTAAGTGTGCTATAAATGAACTTGCATCTGGCAAGGCTCCAGGTAAGGATGGGATTCCAATAGAGGTTATCAGGAGTGGGCAAGACACACTCACTATACAGATCCACCAGCTAATAGAGCTATGCTGGCGTGAAGGACAAGTCCCACAGGATTTCAAAGATTCAAGCATCATAACACTGTACAAGAACAAGGGCGATCGGAGCGACTGCAACAACTATAGGGGTATCTCACTTCTGTGTATTGTTGTGCCAGAATTGTTCTGCGCAGACTTCAAGTCCTAGGAGATCAAGTCTACCCCGAATCACAGTGTGGCTTTCGACAGAACCGGTCTACCACTGATATGATATTCTCATTGCGACAATTGCAAGAAAAATGCCGTGAACAGAATCAACCACTGTTTATTGCCTTCATCGACCTCACAAAGGCATGTGATTTGGTCAGTCGTGAGGGTCTGTTCAAGGCACTAAAGAAGATTGGCTGCCCACCAACTCTTCTGTCCATTGTGGAATCGTTCCACACAGGCATGAAGGGTATAATCAAGTTTGATAGTGCAACTTCTGAAGAATTTGAAATCAAGAGTGGAGTTAAGCAAGGTTGTGTACTAGCTCCCACCCTCTTTGGAATATACTTTTCACTTCTACTGAAATATGCATTTCATGATCAGGATGGTGGTATATACATTCACTCACGCTCAGATGGCGGCCTCTACAATGCTCAGAGATTGAAGGCTAAGACCAAAATTAGGAGGGTACTGATCAGAGAGTTGCTTTTTGCAGATGATGCTGCAGTTACGACCCACTCTGAGGAAGAATTGCAATGTCTACTATCTGCATTCTCCAATGCTTGTTCTGAATTTGGTTTAACAATTAGCAAAATGAAGACGACGCCGAACTAGAGATAGTAGACCATTTTACATATCTAGGATCAGTGGTAAATAGCAAATTATCCCTAGATCAGGAAATCAACATCCGGATTGGTAAGGCAGCAACAACAATGAACAGGTTAAGAAAAAGAGTCTGGGAGAACAGGAAGCTTACTGCCAAAACAAAAGTCCTCGTCTACCAAGCCTGTGTCCTTAGTACTCTTCTTTATGGCAGTGAAACCTGGACAACTTACTCACGCCAAGAGAAAAGTTTAAACAGCTTTCATATGCGGTGTCTGCGAAGAATACGTGGTATTAAGTGGCAAGACAAAATCACAAATACTGAAGTATTGGAAAGATCAGGTTGTGTGACGATGTATTCCATGCTCAGTCTTCGTAGACTTAGATGGATAGGACATCTTAGGAGGATGGATGATGGTAGAATACCAAAGGATATCTTTTTTGGTGAATTACAGATAGGTAAGAGATCTCAGGGTCGGCCTCTACTACGATACAAAGATGTGTGTAAGCGGGACATGATTGATACAGGCATTGATAATGCACATTGGGAGCAAGTCGCCGCTGAACGTGTTGCATGGAGGGCAAATATCAGAAATGGAATAAAGTCAAAGGAGAAAATTATTGCAGAAAAGTCACACACCAAGCGTTTGAGACGTAAGATGGTGCATGATGGTGGAAATGACCACGTGTTCACATGCACCCACTGTGAACGGACATTTACAGCGCAAATTGGCCTTATCAGTCACACTCGCTACCGCCATAGGTAAAAGTTATTATGCCTTTTTAAAGCACAAACTATCGTCTGTCAAGACGGCAAGGTGCCAATGAATGAATGAATGTGGGTTTGTAGAAGGCGAGTGCCAATGAGCTGTTAGGGGTATGCTGACGCTACACTGGCAAACTACGCTTGAACTCATACTAGAATACACAGAACCACCACGGCTTTCCATGAGTGAAAAACACGCTGAATAATTAGCTTTATTTCTTCACAAGCAGTTCATACAGTTATATACGTGCATAACTAACCTACTTACAACTCGTAGGACGGGGTCACTACCGACCCGTTCAGCTACACCACTAGCCTCCCTCCGTGTAAACATGTCTTCACCGGCATGGCGGATTTACTACACATCTCGCCTTCTGTGCAACTGGTATCAGGAACTATGTCGGTTCTTTCTCCCTGTTGTCAAGCGCTGGTTGCTTGACATAGTCGGACATCTTCCTACTAGAACAATGGATTAGTACGTTCTATGAAATGTACATGGCGGTGTTCCCGACAGACTCAATTCTCTGCTTTCGTGATCTGTCTGTCATGGCTTCCCAACTCCGACTGACTCCCTTTGTCCGTGCGCCCTGCTCGACCCTCCTAATCACGTGGCCTCCTCCTCGCAATTCTATTGGCCACTATCTTTAGCCCGTTACCGGTGTCTTTTTCCTTATCACTCTCCGTGCTTATTTATCACTATTAATGTTTCAACAATCTATGTTGCTGTTAACCAGGTCTTAAGTAATCTGACTCATGGCATATGCCCCCCGCAATTTCAAAAATGTTCTACATTTTTGGGTTCTTCCTTATCTCTACACTTGACATGAGTCAGCTTGGTCGCACATGCCTGTCCCTGGTCGCACATATCTGTCTACTGCCTCATGCCTTTGAGCTTGCTTCTCAGTTCCCTTTAACTTCCCTCTGTGTTACGTTGATATTCTGCCATACCTTCACACAATTATAACTGTCGGACACGAATATCCGTCTATTCCCAAATAGACCTCGTGTGGCCTCAACCCCCTTTGTATTCGGCAAGTTGAGGACCAACCTACTATGAGTCCCAATGTCCCACCCCGGACATTCCCATAAGGTTCCTCATTTATACCTCGGTACAAGCAACTGACACCCTCCCCAGCCCTTAAGCCCTGGGTGCAGGAACGTGTGTATTGCAGACATATCAATTTCACCCATATTTTGTTTAAGCTCTATCTTGCTCCTGAGTAGTCTATGCTACGACTGTGGATCTCTTTGGTGCGAGTACCTATGACTCTTGTATTTGTCTTGTCAACGTGTGTGCGTGGTCGGCTGCCATTAGTTACTTGTGCTCTATGGCTATCTATTCCCTTCATTTGCCCTATGTTTATGCCTGGTGTTCTTACTACCAACTTTTTCCTTGTAGTGTTCCTAATACCATGACCCTTATATACCTTTATATACATCTACTGCCATGCTGAAGTGCTACATGTTGAAATCTTATATGTACACAGTACTACCACTTGGTACTATTATCAATGGTACTACCAATAATCCTATTACACTATCCCTGTATCCTTTCCTTCAATTTCACTTGCACTCTGTTCTCTCTTTCTCATTCCCTCTCTTCATCCTTTCATCGTTTGTCTTTCTCTCTTTTTTTTTTTTTTTTTTTTAATAGTGTTTAATTTTTTTTTTTTTCCGTTTATGTACTCTGTCTTACAACACACATACTAGAACCTCAAATGTTCCGTCTATGCCTGTAAGCTTCCTGTATACTGGTGTGCAAGTATCCCGGTTGTGTTCAAATTGATCCTCATTGGCACAAATTCCTACTCTCAGTCTTCTCGTCCCCTTTCTCTCACTTCACTGTCACTCCTCATATTCTTATGTTATGTACCTGTTACCACAATCACATAAGTTTCTCCTACCAATTGTACATGTCTGTCTTTCCAATTTACAATATTGTCATAAAACCTGAATAGTATATAAAATTGGACTCACATGTAATACCTCAAGCACTATTCAAACTTTCACTCGCCCATCATTATAATCTTTGTGACATCAATATGTATCACTGGTAGTAATGTCTCAGTTACCTTCTTCTTTTCCTTTTATGTTATGGGTGTCATCTGTGATGTATCGTGGTTTTAGACCCACTGTCAACCTTCCTGCTCTAGTAGACGTTGATCCTTCTTTTTTCCTTTGCGATCATTTATCAGTTTCTACCGACATCTCATTTTATACGTTATGTGTTACAATCAGGTAATAGTACAATCAATACTGTTACAATTATTGTTACAATTACATGCATACTGATTACAAATATACATGGCATGATGATCATGATCATAAGAACGTACTGATGTTTATGGATGTACTTAAAGCCATTAAAATTATATTTATCTCTATCTACGTGTATTATGAGTTTTGTTTATTGAATGATTGTCAATGTTATTAACTATTACTCCCTTGGATGGTTCTGGCTGGTATCTGTCTTCGCTGACTGTATCTTCTACCCATCAGATTCCCAATCTTCACTTGCGTCTGTCTGTCTCAGCCTCTTCAGTCAGCTAGTGAGGTAGCATCTTTGAGGTACCGTCGACACTATCTCTTCTGCTCAGTCATTTACACCCCTTAACTATCTGAAATTAATAACAGCCTTGGGTGTATATATATTCATACATACATATTTACATTCACAATTGCATATTATATTACCGCAATCCTATCACATTTCCTACATTGACCTGTTCTCATGGTCAGTACCACAACGTGCTAACCACTGGACCAGTCACCTTGTATGAACGCATGGTTTCCTAGATGATAGTCTTACCGTATGCCCTATTGTACTATCGGGATTTTGTCCCTAATCTGACCAGATCATTTTGTCATATAGTCGGTGTAACATTTCTTAGGCCATGTTATTGCTAGCATTCACAGACTTCATGTATATATTTTAACCACACTATTACACCTCTGTACTGTTTGTATTTTTTTTTTTCTCTGATGACTTTACCACATCATCATGTTACTTCAATCAACCTTATATCTATCAATGCATTCATTCTACTACAACAATTCTATCTACACCAATCACATCCATATAGCTTTTATATCCTCTATAAAGTATCTACAATATACACATATATATATCACAAGATAATAGTGTTTGAAATTGAGACATGTGATGTTATCTTGTGAGTGGTAATATTGATGTTTTATTATTCTTAAATTTGCAATTTCTGTTTGATGCTAATAGTTTTGACACTGCCTGCCGAACCCAGTAAGTATATGCTGTTACCAGTTTTTGATGTGATTTGCCTGGTGGTATAGTGTAAGCGGTGAGTCTTGAGTTTTTTGTATATCTTGGGGTATACTGTTGTTTTCTAACTGTATGTGTTTTTCTTGTATTTACTGTTTTCAACATCCGATGACGTATTTCCTTTCCCATAACTATAGTATTCATCAGAGTTAAGAATATTGTAACCCTAAGTTTGATGCATTCTGCACATTTCTGACGACGCTGCCACTCTAATAAGCCACATGCTATCGGTGTGACTGTTGGCTGTTCATGTGTCAGTGGTTTGTCTGTCTCTTTGTCAGTGACCTGTTCTATGTGGTGAGTTTCTGATTTCTTGTCATCTTGTTGACAGTGTTTCTCACAAGTGTTTTCTATCTGTTGTTTGTTGCTTTTTTCTATTTGTATGTCTGAGGCTCTTACCTCTGTTCGTTTGCACAATTTACATGATCGGACATAGCTTCTGATGTCCTTCTCACAGCCTGGCCAGTAGAACCTGGATAATAATCTCTTTCTAGTCTTGGCCAAACTGATATGGTCTGCACTCGGGGCGATGTGTGCCCGTTCCAGAGCGTTACTGCGCTCTCGCACTGTCAGCACCCTTTGTAAGATACATGTTGCATCTTTCGTGTATTCTCTCATGAGAATTTCATTCATCATTACAAATGACCACTTGCCTAATTTCGATTGTTTAGGTGGGCAGTTTGCCCGCTGAAAACAAGTTCGCAGTGTCTTGTCGTCTCTTTGTTGCTTTGCACGGTCTTCAGTTTGGATGTCTGGTACCCGTCTAGTGTCTGTCTGGTCAGCCCGAGGTATGACCACGTTATCTTCTTTCTTGTCTTTCTTAATATATTGTCTGGAGTCTGTATTCTCCCGTGTCATTTTACCATTCCATCTTTGGGCTTCATCTTTTGCACACTCTGTCACTCCCGGTATGTTACCTATCATTAGTCCTGCAAGTGGACTAGGCAACACTGCTACTCGTATTCTCCCTTCATAGTACGGGCAGGATATATGCACCCATGCTATAGCATACTTTTCCTTTGTACCACCGAAGGTACTGCACGTCACGCTCTCTCCCGTGTAGTCGCTACTCCTTACCAGGCTATGATCTACACCAGCTATTGACGACCCTGTATTCCTAACGCAGGTGGTCAACTTCCCGTTCACGAGTGCTTTGTGGGATTTTAAAGTCCCGCTATGAATACTGCTCGCACTCGACTTCCGTGTAGGCACTATTTGACTACACGCAGGGTTACCGATCCGTTGTCTTTTATGTCTGTCTGTTGCTATGTATCCTAAGTTTGTCTTTTGGTCATGTTCTTGTTTAGTCACTCGTCTCAGTCTACACTCTCTGGCTACGTGGTCCAAGCTGTTACAGACCCAACATTTTCGACTGCTTATGTAGTCTGTGTACCTATCAACTCTATTGGAAGGACGGTTTCTGATGTCTGCGTCGTGCTTAGGGTTTCTGTCGCCTATTTTAAGAGACTCTTGTTGGCGACCACAATATGTACATTCACTTACTGGCTCTGATCGAGCTACCTTAGCTGGTCTCTGTAGAGCCGGTCTATATTGAGTAGTTGGGTGTTCTCCACTCTTGGGTCTATTCTGCTGGTCTTTACCTTGGTTCTCGTTACGTTTCTGGAGTTCTGTCCTAAGTTCTTTCACTGTCAACCCACATCTTCCACCTAAAGCTATGAAATCTGTCCGGTGATCTTTACTCTTGGGTCTATTCTGCTGGTCGTTACCTTGGTTATTATTCCGTTTCTGCAGTTCTGTCTTGAGCTCTGTCACTGTCAACCCACACCTCACACCTAAATCTATGACGTCCGACCATGTAGGCATGGTTATATGATGTCACTACTGCGTGGTATATCTATTACTATCTGTACACGCAGACCACTCAAGTGTTGCTGCTTGTCTTGTTATGATAACATCGACACAGTGTTGACCCTGCTGTAACACTGTTCAAACCAATAATCCTTTGCCGGACATCCAACGGCACTTATCCACCACCGTTTGACAAACTGAATACCTGTGGAGTGAGCAACCCTAATAATGATGGTACATGTATATATAGTCATGAAATGTGCCCAAATGACCCTAAACCAATAAGCAGAATATACACAGTAATCAATAAGGAAGACTTGACCTGTGTATCTCTAGCGCCTGGTGTCCCTGGTGACTTGGTCCAACTGCTCGGCTCCAGCTCCGCTTGTTTCAGGACTTGGTAAGGATCAGCCTGGCTCCACCTCGGTTCAACTGGCATGGACTTGCTCAACTGGGTCGTCAGGTGCCCTGGTGGCTCCCCAAATGTGGTGTAGATACCCTCTATGCTCCCGCTGCATAACCATGTGGACAAATCTGGAACGAATACTCAATGCTGATAACGCGATTAGTTCTTGAAAACACTATAATGTCTGGAGCACATGTAGTGTATGTGGCTGCGCGCCCTTATTTTGAACTTTTGGAGAACTTGAATTATTGTGCTTTATAGGCACCCTGCACCATTAGCCAACCATTGCTGTGGTTGATAGCCATGCTTGTTTGCTGATACTCCTTGTGAAAAGTGTTCCCTTTCATTACCACTGTCTATTTTCACTATCGGCACTGTTCTTAAAGAGACCAGATAACGTCTGCCGTATTCATACAATGTTCTCCGTCGTTAAACACCCCCTTATTGAGTACTTTAATATCGTTGTCTTCGTATTGTTCAACTTTACATCCAATATTGTTCAATACTAGTATATACTTTGCCATCTCTCATAACATCACATGAATCACAGCGGCACATCTATTTCCTATATCCACATTCAATGTTATTTGACCCCAATTACAGGTCTAATCACAGTTAAAACTTTAACTTTCAATGTTCTTTGATCCTCGTACCCATTTTAATTAGCTGTTGATTAATGCCCACTGCGAATTACTTTATTGTTTATATGGCGTTAACTTTGCAGAGTTTACAATCAATGCACTGGTACATTTGTAGCTTTGCCGTGTTCCTGGCTTTTCACTAGCCGTATTCTAGTGTTTGTTCTTAACTTTGATCTGCAACTTTTCAAGCAGTTTACTTTTTCTGTTAATTACCGTTCCACGGTCCTCCTTTGCCCAGTTCAAGTTACCGGCTTGGCCCCCATGTATGCCAATGCGCTGTTAGGGGTATGCTGACGCTACACTGGCAAACTACGCTTGAACTCATACTAGAATACACAGAACCACCACGGCTTTCCATGAGTGAAAAACACGCTGAATAATTAGCTTTATTTCTTCACAAGCAGTTCATACAGTTATATACGTGCATAACTAACCTACTTACAACTCGTAGGACGGGGTCACTACCGACCCGTTCAGCTACACCACTAGCCTCCCTCCGTGTAAACATGTCTTCACCGGCATGGCGGATTTACTACACATCTCGCCTTCTGTGCAACTGGTATCAGGAACTATGTCGTTCTTTCTCCCTGTTGTCAAGCGCTGGTTGCTTGACATAGTCGGACATCTTCCTACTAGAACAATGGATTAGTACGTTCTATGAAATGTACATGGCGGTGTTCCCGACAGACTCAATTCTCTGCTTTCGTGATCTGTCTGTCATGGCTTCCCAACTCCCACTGACTCCCTTTGTCCGTGCGCCCTGCTCGACCCTCCTAATCACGTGGCCTCCTCCTCGCAATTCTATTGGCCACTATCTTTAGCCCGTTACCGGTGTCTTTTTCCTTATCACTCTCCGTGCTTATTTATCACTATTAATGTTTCAACAATCTATGTTGCTGTTAACCAGGTCTTAAGTAATCTGACTCATGGCAGCGAGGTTACAGTAAATGCTGTATATATACTGAGAACAGTAACTGAACGTTCTATAGAAGTAAACAAATATATATATCTCTGCTTTATTGACTACACACAGGCTTTCGATGAAGTGAGACATGTCGACATGATAAAGATGCTTAAAGATCTATAAACTGATGGAAAAGACCTTAGACGTGTCAAAAACATATATTGGAAACAACATGCTGCCATAAGAATTGATAATGAAGTAGGTCAATATCAGCCTATTAGGAGAGGTGTGAGACAGGGATGTGCAATGTCTCCAGATAATTGTTCCCTGTACATTGGAAATATTTTCAGAAATATAGAAGATATGGAAGAAATCAACATTGTGGGACGATGCATCAATAACATTAGATATGCAGATGGTACAGCCTTGGTTGCTGACAATGAACAGGATCTGCAACATTCAGTAGATGCGGTTGTTGCACACAGTAAACTACTAGGGTTAGAATTGAATTGTAAGAAGACACAGATTATAATCGTCACTGGGAAGAAGGAAATACCATATTGTAATATACAAATAAATGGGTATATTCTTAAAAAAGTGAATTGGTACAGTTATCTCGGAACAGTCATAACATCTGATGGGAGATGCCTTGACGAGATGAACAATAATTGCCATTGAGAAGGCAGCATTTTGCAAGATGAAAAACATACTGACCAATAGAAAGATCTCAATTGAAACGAGAAAAAGAGTGTTGAGGAGCTACATAGAGACTATACCTTTGTATGGATGTGAAGATTGGACAATGAGCAGTCGAGGTGAAAAACATCTGATGGCTGTGAAAGTATGATTTCTGAGGAGAATAAAAAGAATACCATGGACAGACATAAAATCCAATGAACAAGTCCTTCAAGAAGCAAATGAAGATCGTAAACTGATTAGAGAGATTCATTTTTTTTTTACTGTTGCATATCCTTTACAGGACGTTGCAGTCAACACCAGCATTTTTCAGCTGTTATGATGTACTAGGCAAGATTACGCTCAGTAGTTTGCCATTGCTTTCTGAGCGTTAGAGAGATTAGACGTTGACAATCAACATATTTTTGGACATGTTATGAGAAGAAATGAATTGGAGAACTTAGTGACAACTGGCAAGGTCAAGGGGAAGAGACCCATGGGAAAACTGAGAAGTAAATACCTGGATGTCTTGGCCACATGGCATGGTCGAGACAGAAACACGGAGCTGATCTACGACTCCGATCGAGTGATATGGCAAAACATGACCTCCCGCGCTTCCCGGCATGGCACATAATGGATGGATGGTGACATAATTCAGATGTACGCACTGTTATCTGTAAACATGTAACTTAATTCATGCACAACCATTTGTTTAGTTGTAGATATATCTACATGTGATGTACTTATCACGATTTGGGAGAGAAAAGTTGAGGTCAAGTTGCACGACGGAAGCCCCACAATGAACGCGACTATATATTTTCTTAAACTTGTGTAGGTGAGTGAAACCCGGCACTGGACACACCGAAGATCCACTAGATCCTGGACATGTGGCTGTATTGTACAGGAAGGATACAATGGCATTGCACAGAACGTCCACACTTGTCCATCGACCTATGCTGACATGTTTGCTACATCCGTGAGGGTGAGACACTATAAACAACAATGGCTGCCTGTCTAGATCATGCCGTCTTTCTTTAAACATAGAGATCTGGGGTGCTTTAGTGTATACCTTTGCTTGAAGTTTATTCATGTGCTTAATTGTCTGACGAAGTCTGTGAGCCAGATCCAGGTCATGGGTGTAATGCTCCATGCGACAAACGTCGCTGTTGACATCACTGCTCACATCATACATGCCAGTGAGTGTGACGACACCGCTACAGGTGTCTGGTGTATTTCCTCTGTCAAAGAACAGATGGCACGTGGTGTGCTCTCCCTCAAGGTTGTCAAAAACAACATGGGTTGCTGTCTCTATATAGAACACAGCAAAGTTCGTCGCCGGTGTAGAAGAGTTCCGACACTCATTACATTCACAACGTTCTTGAAGCATATGGGTCGCTTCCTCTAATATACGTGTTGGAAAGTCCCTCGCCAGTGTAGAGGAGTTTTGACACTCATTACATGTACACTGATTTTCAAACACACAGACACGGCTCAACCGCCCGGTCCCTACTGTCATCCTCCTCAGGCCCATGCCAAGGTAACCTGGGTACGGTTTCCCACTACCAAGAACAGTGGCTGGTCTCCTGTCGCTGACATACTTGACTGTCACACGAACTGTCAGCTCCGACACTGCCCGGATATAGTCGAACACATCGTTGTCACGGTAATCTTCTGGGAGATCTTCTATACTGAACTTGTCTACAGGTATAAAGTTCTTGTGACCTGGATTCTTGACACAGCTGTTATAGTGTCGATAAAGGTCAGCCTCTGTCCCATAACTGTACTCAGCCTCCTATGGACCTGGCAGATAAACACAGGATATCTTGTCATGGACAATATTACATCATCAATGTATGGAGCTGATAGATATATACAGGACATCTTGTGTGAGACAATATTACATCATCAATGTTAAGGAGCTGATAGATAGCAACAGGACATCTTGTGTGAGACAATATTGCATCATCAATGTATGGAGCTGGTAAACAGATACAGGACATCTTGTGTGAGACAATATTACATCATCAATGTATGGAGCTGGTAGATAGATACAGGACATCTTGTGTGAGATAATATTATATCATCAATGTATGGAGCTGGTAGATAGATACAGGACATCTTGTGTGAGACAATATTACATCATCAATGTATGGAGCTGGTAGATAGATACAGGACATCTTGTGTGAGACAATATTACATCATCAATGTATGGAGCTGGTAGATAGATACAGGACATCTTGTGTGAGACAATATTACATCATCAATGTATGGAGCTGGTAGATAGATACAGGACATCTTGTGTGAGACAATATTACATCATCAATGTATGGAGCTGGTAGATAGATACAGGACATCTTGTGTGAGACAATATTATATCATCAATGTATGGAGCTGGTAGATAGATACAGGACATCTTGTGTGAGACAATATTACATCATCAATGTATGGAGCTGGTAGATAGATACAGGACATCTTGTGTGAGACAATATTACATCATCAATGTTAAGGAGCTGATAGATAGCAACAGGACATCTTGTGTGAGACAATATTGCATCATCAATGTATGGAGATGGTAGATAGATACAGGACATCTTGTGTGAGACAATATTACATCTTCAATGTATGGAGCTGGTAGATAGATACAGGACATCTAATCTTGATCAGTGTTATCAATGTAAGACACTGTTAGATAGATACAAGACACATGATGATGAACAATGTTATCAATTGTAAGACACTGTTAATAATAATAATAATAATAATAAAATAATAATAATAATAATAATAATAATAATAATAATAATAATAATAATAATAATAATAATAATAATAATAATAATCAACTTTATTTAAAAAAGGGTCACAAATTGGGCACGCAGGCCCGTCTTACATTCGGCCCTTCCAATCTCTCATCTTTCGTTCATCAAGAGCATTATACATGCACATAGGAAGAAAAAAAAACATTGTGAAATGAATGTTGTAAACACAAATAGGACACATGACAATGTTATGAGGCCAATCTCCCACCTACCCACACATCACCCTACCCCCACATCACCCCACCCACACCCCCCCCCACTTACCCACACACACACACCCAGGGACACATACGTACCCCACCAACTGAACCATCCCCCTCCCGCACATCCCCCACCCACACACACTGCCCTCACCTGTTCCCCCAACCCAAACACATTCGCAACCCAGACAAACATCCCCCACCAACCCACACGTCCCGCGCCCACCCACATACACATCGTAACACACACATCGCACCGTCCCCCACCCACACATCCTCTCCCCACCCACACTTCCAACCACCTATCCCACAACCACACCTCTATCGACCACATATTCCCCACCCACAGCACACACATCCCCCACCAACCGACACATCGCAATCCACTCACACATCCCCAAACCTTACACAAACATCCCCACCAACTGACATCTCCCTACCCACACAAACACACACACACACACACATCTCCCTAACCACCTTTACATTCCCAATTCCACTCACACACACACCCACCACATACACATTACATCCTCCATCCACCCACACATGCCCTAACCCACATCCCCCACCACACACATCCCCCAACCGCACATCACACACATCCCCTACCACACAATATTCCCAACCCACGCAGCACACACACATATCCCTCACCTACACATCCCACACCAACATACCACCACACATCCCCCACCTACACACCACACACATATCCCCCACCCATATACCACACAATATCCCCAACCACACCCACACAGATACCCTCAATTGTTACCCTCAAAATGTTAGATAATTACAGGACAGCATACGTTTCAAAAATTGCATTATTGACACTTCCATATGTTGACGATATGTGCATTGATGTCATATCCACCGTCTGCAGTTATTATGGACGTATGATTATGTTTTCATATGTCAAAGTAATTGATATATGTCTATATTTAATTACACACTTGAGAGTAGCAATGTGAGCGTGACAATGTGGGAATGAAAATTTGAGAATGACAGTAGGAGAGTGACAATGTGAGATTGACAGTAGGAGAGTGACAATGTGAGAACGACAGTAAGAAAGTGACAATATAACAATATTACTATAAGAGTGGCAATGTGATAGTGGCACGCTAAGAGTGACAATGTGATAGTGGCACCGTGTGAATAGATAAATGCGAGAATGACAGTGTGAGAATGATATTATGACAGTGACAATATGACAGTGACAATATTAGAATGCCAGTATAAGAGTGGCTATGTGATAGTGGCACTGAGAGTGTGACAATGTGAGAACGACAGTATTAGAGTGGCAATATAACAATGCTAATATAAGAGTGACAATATGATAGTGGCACTGTGAGAGTGACAATGTGATAGTGGCACTGTGAGAGTGACAATGTGATAGTGGCACTGTGAGAGTGACAATCTGATAGTGGCACTGTGAGAGTGAAAATGTGATAGTGGCATTGTGAGAGTGACAATGTGATAGTGGCACTGTGAGAGTGACAATGTGATAGTGGCATTGTGAGAGTGACAATGTGATAGTGGCATTCTGAGAGTGACAATGTGATAGGGCACTGTTAGAGTGACAATATGATAGTGGCACTGTGAGAGTGACAATGTGATAGTGGCATTGTGAGAGTGACAATGTGATAGTGGTCATGTGAGAGTGACAATGTGATAGTGGCACTGTGAGAGTGACAATGTGAAAAGTGGCAATGTGAGAGTGACAATGTGATAGTGGCATGTGAGAGTGACAATGTGATAGTGGCATTGTGAGAGTGACAATGTGATAGTGACAATTGTGAGAGTGACAATGTGATAGTGGCACTGTGAGAGTGACAATGTGATAGTGGCACTGTGAGAGTGACAATCTGATAGTGGCATGTGAGAGTGACAATCGTGATAGTGGCACTGTGAGAGTGACACTGTGATAGTGGCATTGTGAGAGTGACAATGTGATAGTGGCATTGTGAGAGTGACAATGTGATAGTGGCAATTTGAGAGTGACAATGTGATATTGGCACTGTGAGAGTGACAATCTGATAGTGGCACTGTGAGAGTGACAATCTGATAGTGGCATTGTGAGAGTGACAATCTGATAGTGGCACTGTGAGAGTGACACTGTGATAGTGGCATTGTGAGAGTGACAATGTGATAGTGGCATTGTGAGAGTGACAATGTGATAGTGGCAATTTGAGAGTGACAATGTGATATTGGCACTGTGAGAGTGAAAATGTGATAGTGGTATTGTGAGAGTGACAATGTGATAGTGGCATTGTGAGAGTGACAATGTGATAGTGGCAATTTGAGAGTGACAATGTGATAGTGGCACTGTGAGAGTGACAATGTGATAGTGGCATTGTGAGAGTGACAGTGTGATAGTGGCATTGTGAGAGTGACAATGTGATAGTGGCACTGTAAGAATGACAATGTGATAGTGGCATTGTGAGAGTGACAATCTGATAGTGGCACTGTGAGAGTGACAATGTTATAGTGGCACCGTGAGAGTGACAATCTGATAGTGGCACTGTGAGGGTGACAATGTGATAGTGGCACTGTGAGAGTGACAATCTGATAGTGGCATTGTGAGAGTGACAATCTGATAGTGGCACTGTGAGAGTGACACTGTGATAGTGGCATTGTGAGAGTGACAATGTGATAGTGGCATTGTGAGAGTGACAATGTGATAGTGGCAATTTGAGAGTGACAATGTGATAGTGGCACTGTGAGAGTGAAAATGTGATAGTGGCATTGTGAGAGTGACAATGTGATAGTGGTATTGTGAGAGTGACAATGTGATAGTGGCAATTTGAGAGTGACAATGTGATAGTGGCACTGTGAGAGTGAAAATGTGATAGTGGCATTGTGAGAGTGACAGTGTGATAGTGGCATTGTGAGAGTAACAATGTGATAGTGGCACTGTGAGAATGACAATGTGATAGTGGCATTGTGAGAGTGACAATGTGATAGTGGCACTGTGAGAGTGACGATGTGATAGTAGCATTGTGAGATTGACAATGTGATAGTGGCATTGTGAGAGTGACAATGGTATCAACCGCAGCCAGTAACATCAATGCGCATATACATTAATTCGCCGGGTTAGGTACCATTTTACTGACACCTCTGTTTACCTCCGGTCGGAGCTTCCTGGGAAACACTCTTTTAGTTAATTATACTGTCATGTTACAGAGAATTATAAACTTCCCACACTGCCATAATGCAGTCTACAGATAATTATAAACTGCGTACACTGTCATAATACAGTCTTCAGAGAATTATTAACTTCCCACACTTTCATAATACAGTCTACAGAGAATTATAAACTTCATACACTGTCATGATACAGTCTACAGAGAATTATAAACTTCGCACCCCATGATGTGAGACGCCAGAAAAGCAAAGTCAATTCCTAGAGATTAAAGTAGATGATGCGTATCCCACGCCATTACAGCCCGAGTGGAGAGTTTGCTAGTATACACATTTACACGGGTAGATTGCCTACCAGGATACCATCACAAAACTCGAATTCTATCAGCTGGCACTGATTTAACAATTCAATATTAATGGATTAGTCAACAAACCAACAATGAAGAGTAATTGTCCACAAGGCAATAATGAGGATTACTCGGCCATGCCATGACAGCATTCTACGTTTTAGTACTAGTGAAGTTCGCTTTTTGTTATGTCTGCATATGCATGGAACATGTGTAAAATGAGTACAAGCATGAACAGCATTCACCTAAAGTATTTGATCATTGCTACTGCTACAATATTTTAAATACATGTTGGGGAAACGAGAACCAACCTTGATTTTCCCTGTCTAGTTTGGCTAGGGTCAGAGTGTCGGATGTGGTGTCCTCACTGACTAGGGTCAGAGTGTCGGATAGTGTTGTCCTCACTGGCTAGGGTCAGAGCGTCGGATGTGTTGTCCATGCTGGCGAAGGTCAGTTTGTCGAATGCTATGTTCATATCTGGAGAAAATATACAGTGTAGCTTTGTAATATAAATATTACACATAAGTTTTACCATAACATTAGCTAGTTGAAGCACGGTAATCGTAATTTCATGGTAAATATTGCCTAGAACTGTGTAGTGCCATGACCCTCACATGTATTAAGTAACAGCGTAGTAAGTTGGAATTGCCAGCTGCTGTCCGTGCAAGATATCAACATCAGATAATTATAATAGGTAAGGTTCGTGTCTTAACCCTCAGAGCCTAGCGCCACATCTCCTACACCAAATCACTTCCCTCCGTGACCTGACACCATCTCAGGCCTGTTTACTACCAAAAGATGACATCTTTCAAATTCGTGTAGCAACCAACATGCACTTTTTGACATAGCAACAGCTTCCGGTTCCCAACATGGAAGGTAGGCATTCAAATGGTTAAGGCCTCTGAAGTGTGAATGCTTGTGGCTACCGTTTGGGATGTTTGTGGCTACCGTTTGAATTCACATTTTCATCATGTTGGACTGGAAGTACATGGTTCCGTCGCCCTGCTACTGAGATGAGTGCATGGCGCGACACTGCGAGCTATGAATTTCTTGTGAAATTCTTTTACATCTGTCCGCGGTTGTTTGTAGCGTGAACTGCATGTTTGGAATAATGGCGGCCAACTTAGTCGCAGAACTGACTGGTTTGCCTCATGCAGTAATGAGTGGCTACTGATTTTCTTGTGACTGCCGCTTCCATCGACGATGAACTGTATTTGTCTTGAAGGACTTTTGTGTTGACATTCTGGCGGCGGCATTATGCACAGTGTACCTGTGCCCACTGTTGGTTTTTCGAGACTCCTGTATTTTCAGTTTTCACATAGGGCAGCGAGGAGCATTTTGTGTGATAGTCACTTGCACTGGAACGAAGCATAATGGGAACGACCCGTTGCCGTGAAGTTTGAACCGCGAATAATGACCAATGACTAATTCAATCAATCAATCATGAGCCATGCCGGAAAGCGTGGGCGGTCATGACTCGCCATTTCACTTGATCACCAATGTCATGGATCAGCTCAGTGTTCCTGTCTCGACCATGCCATGTGGCCAAGCCATCCGGATATTTATTTCTCGGTCTTCCCTTTGGTCTGTTCCCTTCGATCTTGCCAGTTGTCACTAAGCTCTCCATTTCATTTCTTCTCATAATTTCTTCTTCGTCTTCTTCTTCTTCTTCTTCTTCTTCTTCTTCTTCTTCTTCTTCTTCTTCTTCTTCTTCTTCTTCTAAACATTCCGAGACATTGAGGTTCTTTGCTGCAGATACAATCTGTCTTCATTCGTCTCTCTGGTTGAACTTCTCTTGCCAATTGCTGATTCCAAATGCTTGTAGGTCTGTATGTATATTATCTCTCCACCGTCTTCTTGGTCTACCTCGGGGTCTACGGTCATTTATGTATTTCTTTTCATAACATGTCCAAATAATTTTGACTGTCTACGTCTAATTTCTCTAATCAATTTATACAAATGGATTAGTCAACAAACCAACAATGAAGAGTAATAGTCCAGAAGGGAAGAAGGCGAATTACTCGGCCATGCCATGACAGCTTTCTACGTTTCAGTACTATTGAAGTTCGCTCTTTGTCACATGTGCTCATAGTGGAGATGTATACAATGGATAAAATCATGAACGTTATTCACCAACAATATATGACCATTGTTACTGCTAGAATATTGTAAATAAATGTAGGAGAAACAGGACCAACCTTGATTTTCTCTGTCAATCCTGGCTAGGGTCAATGTATCGGATGTGTTGTTCTCACTGGCGAAGGTCAGTTTGTCGAATGTTATGTCCGTATCTGGAGAAAATATACAGTGAAACTTTGTAATGTGATTATTACAAATTAGTTATTATAATTACTATGACACTGACTGCTTCAAGAAATGTCATCGAAAGCCTGTGACAAATACTGACGTACGGTTGTGAAATGTTATATCCTCACATATACTAATTAACAGCGTAGTAAGTTGGAGTGACCAGCTGACATCCTTGCCAGACTCCATAATGAATATCAGACAATCATAATCAGTACAGGTGTATATCAGACAATCATAATCAGTACAGGTGTATATCAGACAATCATAATCAGTACAGGTGTATATCAGACAATCATAATCAGTACAGGTGTATATCAGACAATCATAATCATATATCAGACAATCATAATCAGTACAGGTGTATATCAGACAATCATAATCAGTACAGGTGTATATCAGACAATCATAATCAGTACAGGTGTATATCAGACAATCATAATCAGTACAGGTGTATATCAGACAATCATAATCAGTACAGGTGTATATCAGACAATCATAATCAGTACAGGTGTATATCAGACAATCATAATCAGTACAGGTGTATATCAGACAATCATAATCAGTACAGGTGTATATCAGACAATCATAATCAGTACAGGTTTGTGTTTCCAACATCAGTACCCAGAACCTCACCTCCTACACCAGACTACTTACCTCCGTGACCTGACACTGTCTCAGACCTGTTGCCCACCAAACGATATTGATTTTTTGAAATTGGTGTAGCAACCATCATGCATTTGTTGACATAGTAACAAATCAATCAATAAACAAGTCAAACGATACACAGCCATCTTAGCTGTTTACAAAAGCGCAATGATTGTTCCATTACATTTGTATAATTAGGCTACGGACATAACAGAATAATAATGAAACAAGTAAATATAGTACGTTTCGACAACAAGAATCATCTTCAGTCTCCAACCTTACATCTATCGAACGCTATTTACTGGCCTGTAAGAAATAGGAACTCCAAAGGTTACCGCTAAATCATCTAGTCTTTCTGTTTCAAACTGTCCATGTTTCTCTCACTATTCACTCTATCTATTTCAGCCTCTCACAGTGTCTCTCATATTTAATCTATCTATTTTAGTCTCCCCCAGTGTCTCTGACATTCACATCTCTCATATGTTTACTCATATGCCCATCTCATATTCCCGTATGCCCTGGTCTCTTTACATTTTGCCAATAACTAGTTCCTACAATATGTTCCCTTACAATGTTCCCCTGTCAACATCTTCCCACATATTAGTTCCTACAAGATGTTCTCTTACAATGTTCCTCTGTTGACATCTTCACTGGACTAGTTCCTACAAGATGTTCTGTCACAATGTTTCCTTGTCAACATCATCCCATGAACTAGTTCCTACAATATGTTCTCTCACAATGTTCTCTTGTCGACATCTTCCCCCAGACTAGTTCCTACAAGATGTTCTCTCACAATGTTCCTTTGTCGACATCTTCCCCCAGGACTAGTTCCTACAAGATGTTCTCTATCTGTTGACTTCGGCAGGTTAGATCCAATGTTGTAGTGGAGGAGAGAATACATTCATGGGAGCATCAATCATCTTCAACAGGTAAGTTCTAATGCTCTAGTGGAAGAGAGAATACATTCACGGAAGTGTTATCATCTTCAACAGGTAAGCTCTAATGTTCTAGTGGGGGAGAGAATACATTCATGGAGGTATCATCATCTTCAACTGGTTAGCTCTAATGTTCTAGTGGAGGAGAGAATACATTCATGGAGGTATCATCATCTTCAACATGGTTAGCTCTGATGTTCTAGAGGAGGAGAGAATACATTCATGGAGGTATCATCATCTTCAACAGGTTAGCTCTGAATGTTCTAGTGGAGGAGAGAATACATTCATGGAGGTATCATCATCTTCAACAGGTAAGCTCTAATGTTCTAGTGGAGGAGAGAATACATTCATCAACACACGGATTGATGTCCAGTGTGTCAGTTTCACTCTTGTCCACGCGTCATACTTGTTCGTGTGTGTGTGTGTGTGTGTGCGTGCGTGCGTGCGTGCGTGCGTGCGTGCGTGCGTGCGTGCGTGTGTGTGTGTGTGTGTGTGTGTGTGTGTGTGTTTGTGTGTGTGTTCTTTTTGCTATACAACAGTACATAGATACGGTAGTTAAATTCTACTTTCCATATAACAATAAGTAAATAGATATAGTAGATAGATATTAGTTAGTACGTAACTGTAGCAAAATTGGCCCGTGTTCCGTCATCGCTACGACCTTGTCAAAGGGAAAACACTGTACAAATTCTTGCCCAGAGGTTTATCCCAGGAATTGACTTGCTCTCCCTTTAATCTGTTCCCTGAATGGAACATTATAGTTATTGCGATTGAGGTTTTGGTTCAATATTTGCGCGTGGCAATTGTGCCGATGCGAGTAAGTCGAGCGCTGCCCAGCTCAAGGTCGTAACTGAACTGCTGTTGTCAAGTCAGTTGAGTTACAGGCAGTGAATTCGCAGGACGTCGGTTTATTAGAGCTGTGTGTTGTGAAATAATGGCCCTCAAAGGGGGGCTTTACATTTTCGGTAGCAAGAGGACCAGGTTTCTTATATTAAAAGGTATTTGCATGTAATTAGAATAGTTAGTTCGTGTCGATGGTTCGTGTTACGTGCGCGCGCCGTAGGGTTCATGAAGCTAACTCATGCATAGTAAGGGTTCGGTAAATGGGACTTAGCCAAAATTGTGGGGGGGGGGGGGGGGGGGGGCGCAGAAGGGTGGCTTTTGATAGAGTACAACATGAACGACTAACTACGTGCCTTCAAGATATAAGAGTAAACGGAAAGGACATCAGACTTATTAGTAACTTGTACTGGGAACAAGTGGCGTCTATTAGATGCGGTAATAACCATTCGTCGCCTATAGAGATCAAAAGAAGAGTACGGCAGGGATGTGTACTGTCCCCAAGCCCTCTTCAACCTATACACATAAAGCATTTTAAAGAAGTTGAATGCCCGGGCTCAACATCAATGGAAGAATCATAACCAATCTTAGATATGCGGACGATACCGTGTTACTAGCAGAAAGTGAGCAAGAGTTGAAAGACCTAGTGGAAGAAGGGAAAGTTGCATAGAAGCCCTGATGATGTGGATATACAGACGAATTGGTCGTATTTCATGGAAACAAAAAAACAATCAAATGCAGAGGTCATAGAAAAAATGGGAATGAAGAGAGCGTCGATGGAAAAAATAAATAGGAGACACGTGAAATATTTTGGCCACGTTAAAAGCCATGATTCTCTTATTAAAAACCATACTGGAAGGCAAGGGTTGAGGGCAAGACGAACATCAGCCTTACAGAATTTACAGTCAATGCGAGAGACAGACTGTGTTGGAAATCCATTGCAGCCAACCTTCGTTGCGGAGACGGCACATGATTGATTGATTGATTGGTGAGTGGCATTCTAAGTGGTTATGGCTATGTAATAGCCCAATAGGAATAGGATTTTCAGACTCAGGGCAATTAGGCCTTTAAAATGAATCTATGCATGAGGTGGTTTGGTGACATATATCGATGGACGAAGCCAGCGTGGCAAAGAGGAGCGACCAGTGACTTCCGGTAGACGCTGTGGACGCTGTGACGCGACAGGGCGACACCTAAACCAGGGTGTGTGACCTATCTAATTACTCGCGAGGACGATTGGCGTCGGTTGCAAATCTCGGCAGAAGCATTACTAGAACGACCGAGGTGACGACGACCGTCTCCGCTAGTTCGGGCGGCCACTGGATGTTTCTATTTCTACTTTCCTCCCACCTGTCCTTTGCCTATTATTCTTTCTAAAAGGACCAAAGGGGGGGGGGGGGGGACATTAATTATTTCAGGTGGCGAGAGGGAGATAAATGAAACCGAGGTAAATAAAAACCTTCGGCACACAATACTATTTTTCCAAAGAACATTAACACCGTTCTACTTACTCACCTATTGAACAGAGGTGAGACGGCGGAGTGGATATCACCCGCTACAGGGGAGATAGACCAGGTATTTACCCAGAAGATGGATATCACACGCTACGAGGGGTTAGGACCGTATATTCCCACAGAGGATGATTGACACATACGACATGGAGAGGAGACACCATGGATTACCAAGCCATTGACTCGAATGAAGATACATCTCACCCATCTGGACGATGGGAATAGGGAAGTAGCTGAGATGGTTGCTCGGGTATCAGAGGAGTGAGAGAAACCTAACGTAGGGTCGGCGGAGTGGCCGAATATCTCTTCAAAAGGGTTTGTTGAGCGTTTACACTAATGCCTAACCGTTAATGCATAACAAGACTGAGACTTTTGCAGGGACCAGTCCGAGCTGCCTTACGGTTCTCGAGGGACGACGCTCTTCCTGGAGCGATCTGACCAATGAGTCCAAGTTATCCCAGTTGTGACATAATGTCCCAGTTTACTCCAGCTTGCAGACGATTATAAATATCTTTTCCAAGAAAGGAGAATTTCACGTATGGGGGACTGGCGGTTGCCTTATATGGTAATGCTTAGCGCACATATCATTGTTCAGAACGAGGGGAGGAATGTGCCAGTAGCTCCAAAATAGACTGGAATAGCTTGGTAAAACTCCCGGGCTTCACTTGAGTCTGAAAGTCCCAACTATGTAGACGTGATTTGTTCAGGGAGTGGGTATAGGCCCATTGTGGGGCCATTTTTGCCTCTATGTTGCATTGGTGAGCTTGCATATGTTTTTTTTTTTTGAATGATAAGATTTGTGTTAGTAAGTTAATACAATCTTTGTTTGATATGAGAAGTATTCTACATGTTATGTAGGTATTTGGCGGAGATTGCTACGGCACCGTTACTTCTGTAAGAAAGCCAGCCTGAGATTTGAACGTCTATACCACTGTCCTATATTCCTATGCTTACAATTCATATCCAATTCTTATCATGCTATGATTACGGCTTCATCTTCTTTTGAAGAGTATGATGTCTCTGTAAATTCTGTACTGTGTCTGCAGAGTTCAATCTATCTTCACTTTTGGTTCACTCTCATTTAGGGAAGAGCCTATCTTTACCGGACTTTTGGTAAAGTATTCAGGTGTTACATAATGCCTTTGTTAAAGATTCAGATATTGTACGCATATATATCTTGTGTGTGTGAATCTTTACTTTATCTGTGTACAGAATATGCCAGGGGACGGAACATATATTTTGTGTGTATGACAGCTTGGGGACACAGTTAGATAAGACACCGCCTTTGCTTTTGTCGGATTTGGTGGATCTGTTATGTCAGTGGCTCAATTATATTTATGAGAACGGTTCGCATACCTAAATACTAATTTTTACCTGCCGTAAATCGTGCAGTGTGCTTGCCAAAATAACAAGACATTGGAGCCAATATTTCCCAAACCCCGACCTTAGTCACACCCCCCCCCCCCCGGTCATGTTCTGTAACAGATTGTTGTCCTCCCATATAGAGGAGTGTTTGTATGTGGGAGAATATATCTCCATTTGGTATCTGTGATGTCCTGTTCGTTGTATAGGTAGAAGAGTGAGGTTGGTAGAGTGTTCAGATTACCGGCCCACCTTCCCACCAAATAGACCCATACGTTACAGGCCCACAGGTGATACCACTTCATGATATGGGTATTGTCCTCGGACTATATGTCCAATTGTTGTCTCTGTGAGTCTTATGAGCCTGCATAATAAGCTAGAATATTCACGGCTTGACATTTTTGATTTTGCAGACATTTTGAGGCAGGCGGGGAACATCTTGGTTGGATCTTGGCTGATTTTAGCTGAATCTAAGTATAGACAACTTTAGCTGTAAACATCTGGCCGATCCGTTTTGACTAGAAGTAGTGTAAGAGGATGGACTGTCTAAGCCAGGAGCTCAGTACTCCTGGCCAGCGGCATTTTTTTTCCAAGAATCGGAATCAGGGGGGAAGTAATCCCCTATTATTCTTCTAGCAACAGTGAGAAACTCCAGACGGAGTTATCTCCTTTTTTGGGTTTGGCAACTCTTGTGACATCAAGTATTGAAAAGCTTCAGTTAATCATCACTGGCGTCTGACGAGAGATGACACTAATCTTCTTCCGGTAGTAACCGGGAAGTTATAGTCTGCAACAGCTTACGGACTGCAGGTTACTCTCGATGTGAAGCAGTCATAATTAATGGAGTGAACTATGAAACCAGTACGGATCCTCCCGTTGTTACAATGTCCCTCTGCGATATTGTGGATGCATCTTTTTCTTTGGACGAAGCATGTTACCCATTTATATTACGGGAGGCCGCCTAACGATGTTCAGCCAGCTATGACTCCCAACGTATAGAGAGTTCTTCGTTCGCTGAGAGACCCCAGCGACTTTGTTGAGAGTCTGTGCTTTATTCGTTCCAGAATGTTGGGAGAGGGGCTTCTTATTCTTCCTAGTGAATCATGGAAGTTATAGGTCTGCCGAAGTCACAGATGGGATGGTACTTTCCTTATGAGAGGTCATCATAATTTGACTTAGATATGAACCCAGCTACGTTTCTCCTGGTTTGTTTAAATGTCGTACTGAGACATTTGAGATTTCGTCTTTGTCAACGATGAAGCATGCAAGTCTTACCATCTTCGGGAGATCGCCTAGAGAGGTTCAACTAGCTATGACCCATGCTCATGGAGAGTCCTTCCTTCACCAACAACCCCAGTACGTCGTTGAGAGTCCGTGCTTCCACTTTTCCAGAATGATGGACATTACTACCAAGGGGTGAAATCCCTATTTTATGCAGACATATTTTCCTCTCAAGACCAACGCCATATCGAGTAGTCCAGACTCAGTCACACCATCATCATTTTTATAGAAGGGACAAGTGAAGACCGTTCCTTTTGTTGGTCAATTATGACTGTCTTTTATCAACGTCAATGAGCCGTATCCCCATTACCGTGTTCAGTATCCCAGAACCTTGTTTTTTCTCAGTGGCACATCGTAGTGTTTGTCAAGTTGGGATGGGGAGAGCCCATCTATTTCAGCAGTAAAATCAGAAGAGGAGTTTGGTTAAAACAGTAGCAGAGTCGTCATCGAACTGTTGTTGTGGGAGAAGTGTAGAGAAGCCCTGTGTGGAGTGAATCTACATTCTCCTGATTTTGAAAATTAGTGTCTGCATGAACTGAGTTACAATAAGGACACAATCACCAGTCAGATCTCTGATCTATATTCTGGTTGGTTTTTCCGTGTGATAGACATCAGGTAGTGGAGTATCTGCCGAGTAGTGATTAAACGGCACATAGTAGAAACAGTCATCCCGAGTAGGGCACAACAAGCCATGTGCGGGTGATTGGGTTTTAGGTGCAGGGCAGAGAAGAGGAGGAGGGAGTTTTTAATTATAAATAGAATGACATTACTTGATAATGTATTTGTTTTGTTTGATGTTTGATAGATTGTAGTGGAGACAGAGTCTTGTACTTCCATATTACTAGATTCTGTCAATAAAATATATATGTTCGTCAGGAGAGTTTTCATTGTCTAGTGACCAGTGTAACACTGTTTGTTATTGTAGAGAACTGTGCTACTATATGTTTTTCTGCAGAGAATCCAGTGGGAGGTCGACCAACACACAGTCTCAGATATATTATCCAAGAATAACAACTTGATAGAGATCTGTGGTTAAGTTACCTATTCTCTGTTTGAGTCTTCAGGAAGGTAGTTTATCTTGTAAAGTGGGTGGAGTCTATCCGACCATAACCCCATTCTTACTTCAATAGAGCCAATAACTACACTATCCCTGGAGTCTTTTTGGGAAATAAACTGTCTCGATCAACTGCCTTTATGCGGCGACCCTGAGGACCAAATATTTATTACCCCTAGACACAATCTCAGTCCATTTCATATGGTATTCTCATTAATTATCCCACACCAGTCCAGGTCACAACAGAATGCTGATAAGTCCAGGGTCATTTATATTTTATTTTCTCTCACCCATCTCTCTCTCTCACTCTCTCTCTCTCTCCTTCTCTCTCTCTCTCTCTCTCTCTCTCTCTCTCTCTCTCTATATATATATATATATATATATATATATATATTATATATATATATATTTGGGTAGCGGGGTAGGGGTACCCGCCTATCAAAGGATAAGTAAGGTGCCCCCTTCCCTCCGCTAGCCTACAGGACACCCTTGAGCAAAGTGGAGTACTCGTTTAGCCCCCCTTCCCAACAGGGTAACGCGAAGCCATGGGAACAGGTGGTGGATTGGACTTGGGAGCAGCCGACAGATAGTTGTTGGTTATGGTTTCAAGTCAGTGACGGTGGGCAGAGGATCTCTCAATAGAGATAATGGCTACGTCATCCGATCAGTATAGTCACTGCCAGGAAGGAAGAATGGTAGACTTCCCTTCTTATTGATTCCCGGCAGAGGAGGCTCGTCAGCCTTAGTTGGTATCTCTTCTAAGAGAGGGAACTCTAAATCTCAAACTTCCGCTGCCTTGAGGGTATACCCATATGCGAAAGGCTTCGGGAGTAAACCCTGCGCACAAATCCGGAGTTGGAATCCCTAAGGCAGTTCCATGTTGTAAACAACATAGTTCTAGCAACTCCTGCAAGTTGCATTGGTTATTGCCTTTCCCTTGATCAACATCGGCGACGTAGAGAGGGGGAACTTGCTACTAGGCAACAGCTGGTTCTCCGATTTCCATTGCCCAGGCTTGTACCCTGAAGAGGTCACTTCAGCACCGCGTAAGTCGGTGACATAACACTGGAAGCAGCATTTATCGGTTATAAATCTTAATACTCGATTTTCGTACAGCAAGGTGCAAGGGGCTACTTCCAACGGTGGGAGAGATAATCGTATCTCACTAGACAGCTGGGCATCCCCCCAGTCAATAAGATGTTGTCTCGCCACGGTTCATCTGCTCCTGAGGGTGTGTGGAGCTTAGGGGGAAAATCCTGACACATGGACCGCAATCTATACACCTAGCAACAAGAAGAAAAAATAACAACCGGACCGGCCCAAAGGCTGGGAACATGGAACGTAAAAACCATGACCCCTGGCATCTCAGACGATCTAAACGAGATTGTGTATGCCCGCAAAACTGCAGTGATAAACAACGAACTACTCAGACTGGGAATAGACATTGTCGCCCTGCAAGAGACCAGACTCCAAATATCCGGAAACATCAAGGAGAGGGACTTCACTTTCTACTGGCATGGCAAGCCGTGCGGAGAGACCAGGGAGCATGGAGTTGACTTCGCTATCAGATCAGAAACAAGCTGCTTAATTCCATCATACCACCAAGTGATGGCACTGACAGAATACTGAAGCTCCAACTCCAGATAGAGGCAGGCCCAGTTAGTATTATAAGTGTTTATGCCCCAAAATTAACGGCAGCATCAGAATCCAAAGACAAGTTTTATGACGACCTTAGCAAAGAAGTCAGTGAAACACCAGAGAAACATCTTTTTATCCTAGAGGATTTCAATGCCACGGTTGGCTCAGACCACAAATGTTGGCCTTCATGTCTATGATACTTTGGCGTTGGGAAGATCAATGACAATGGACAAACGTCCTCTTGGAATTCTGCAGCCACCATAATCTGTGCGTGACCAACACTTTCTTTGACACGAAACCTCAACACAAGGTGTCATGGAGGCACCCTAGATCAACGAATTGGCACCAGCTCGACCTAGTGCTCACTAAACGCAGCAATCTCCGCAATGTACGGCTGACTCTCAGCTATCATAAGTGCGGACTGCGACACCGACCATTCATTTGTCTCCAGCAAGGCGAAGATAAAGTCCAAGAGAATCTACAGAAGCAGAACAGAAGGAAGACCACGCATTGCCATCAGCGGCACCCAAAACAAAGAGAAGGTCAATAAATTCACCCAGGCTCTAGCGGAGATACTGCCTGGCCCCACAAAAGGAACTGCCACCGAGAGATGGAGTCATTTTCGCGACAACATCTACAATACAGCACTATCAACATTTGGCAAGAAGCAAACTAAGTCAACCCACTGGTTTGAAGCACACTCTGAAGAGATGCTCCCAGTCCTTGAGATAAAGAGACATGCATTCTCAATGTATAAGACATCACATTCAGAGAAAACATTGCAGGCATTGCGAACGGCCAGAAATAGAGTACAACAGATGGCAAGAAAATGTGCAAACAGGTACTGGCTACAGCTCTCTGCTCAAATACAAACTTGTGCAGACACTGGAAATATAAGAGGAATGTACGAGGGCATCAAGCAAGCTGTCGGTCCATCAAAACATAAGATGGCCCCTTTACGATCAGCAGAGGGGATAATCATAAAAGATTGAGCGAAACAAATGGATAGCTGGGTAGAACACTACTCAGAGCTATACTCAGTGGAGAACACTGTCGGAGAAGAAGCTGTGGAAGTCATCAATCAAACAGTCCACCATGCATGCCCTGGATAACGAAGCTTGCCTCACAGTTAGTTAGTTAGTCGACAGATCATCCTCGTTGCACATCGAACCATTCAGCCATAAGTGCTCGGATCCCCTCCTCAGCAAATCCCGCAGCGTGTAGCTGCTAACGACGCCAGTTCTGTGTTGGTTTATCAATCTTCTTTGGCTTCCTGCGTAGTGTTCTTGTTTGGCCACCCCTCTTTTAATTTGCTGCTCTCGCAGTCTGGCCATTGTTGTAGATTCACAGTCATCACTTGGTTCTCGCAAAAGTCTCACTTCTCGTAGAGCATTCAGAATGTCAGCCTGGTCCATGGCGCGTCCGCCCTCCACAGTAGCCTCACCTGCGAGCTTGTCAGCCCGCTCATTTCCTTGTACTCCCGCATGCCCTGGCACGAAGATGAAACTAATCTTTGCCAGCCGAGACCGCTTCAGAGGCAGCAACCATTCTCTTCGGATCGACCCCTCCTCTATCCTCTTGATCATGTTCATTGAGTCGCTAAGGAAACAAGCCCTAGTGAATGTCTGTGTCTCGAGCCATGTTATTGCTTTACTTACTGCCATGACTTCCATGGTCAGGCTACTTGTGGTTTCAGTGAAAGCACCAGAGTCCTCCTTCACAATTCTCCCTCCGGCCCTAGCTGTAAAGGCCCATGAGCTTCTCACATGTCGGACGACCGACCCATCTGTGTAGATGACCGCGTCACCGTCTAGCGAATTCTCGAAAATCAACGCTTGTACTTCAGCCTCAACAGCAGCCGGATTTTCTTGTCTGCATTTTCTATCTAGTTGGATGCAAACTGAAAAGGATGTGCAGAAGTCTGTTGGCACTTGCACCCACTCCTCGCCAGGTTCTAAGTCCTCAAGTGAACACACCTGTTGAAGAATGTCTTCGGCTTGACCCATCCACGACCGTCCTCTTTTTAACCTGCTGCCCTTCACAGAAATCAGCCTAGCACTTGACATTCTCGAATCCGGCAAGGCACCAGGAAAAGATAGTATTCCACCTGAAAGTTTAAAAAGTAGCAAAAAACGTAATCATTCCAGAACTGTATGCAATATTTGAGCTCTGCTGGAAAGAAAAATCAGTAACACAAGATATGAAAGACGAACAATTGTTACCCATTATAAAAACAAAGGCAACAGATGCGACTGCAACAACTATCGCGGCATTTCCCTATTCAGCATTACAGACAAGATTTTTGCTCGAGTAATGCTTAAAAGGTTACACATTCTTGCTGAAAGAATCTACCCCGAACCACAGTGCGGATTTAGACCCAACATTTCCACCATCGATATGATTTTCTCACTCCGGCAGCTCCAAGAGAAGTGCAGAGAACAGAGGAAGCCATTATATATTGCCTTTATCGACCTCACAAAGGCATTTGACCTCGTGAGCAGAAATTGCCTTTTTTAGGTCATTGAAAAGATAGGATGTCCACCCACCCTTCTTAGTCTCGTGAAATCATTTCACGAAAACATGCAGGGGACCATTTTATTTGACGGCTCAACATCCCAGTTATACAGCATCAGCAGCGGAGTAAAGCAGGGCTGCGTGCTTGCTTCTACACCTTTTGGTATCTTCTTCGCCGTTCTCTCAAGGCAGGCATTTGGGACTGCCACTAAAGGCATATACCTCCATACAAGATCTTATGGCAAACTTTTTAACCCATCAAGGCTCAAGGCAAAGACCAAAATAAGATCAAGATGCATAAGAGAACTACTTTTTGCAGATGATGCAGATCTACTGCTCTTACAGCAGAAGATCTCCAACGGCTCATAGATTGTTTTGCAGCCGCCTGCAAAGACTTTGGGCTCACCATCAGCCTAAATAAAACACAGGTGATGGAACAAGATGCTGGTGCGCTTCCGTCAATCAAAATTTCTAATAACAAAATGAAGGTCGCCCACGAGTTTGTGTATTTGGGGTCGACAATATCAGATAATCTTTCATTAGAGACAGAAATCGACAGACTCATTGGAAAGGCAGCCACAACATTTTCCAGGCTAACTAAAAGAGTTTGGGAGAATAATAGACTCAAGTATATAAAGCTTGTGTTGTTAGCACACTACTCTAGGGGTCTGAATCCTGGACTCGGAACGGACTCATGTACGGAACGGACTGGTGCTATTTGAGGGCAATCTGATCCAACAAACCGAGGATAGGCGGCACAGGCTTAAAACGCAGTCACTTACTGCGGGACTTGCCTCGTCCTACAGATGCTTAAATTGTGACATAGTTTGTCACTCTCGCATTGGACTATACAGTCACCAGCGGTACTGCAAGGTACCTTCCCAGCGGCACAACTCTATAGTTCTTCAAGACTGAAAGAGGCGTACTATATATATACACTAGCTGACCCGGCCTGGCTTCGCCCAGGCCCTGTGGGGATCTATCTGTCTGTCTGTCTGCTTGTTTTTCTGTCTGTCTGTCTGTCTGTCTGTCTGTCTGTCTGTCTGTCTGTCTGTCTGACCCGGCCCAGCTCCTGGTGGGGAGCATCTCATTTAATTAATATAAGTAGTCATATAAGCTCCCGTTCCCGACTATCTGTCTGTCTGTCTATCTGTCTGTCTGTCTGTCTGACCCGGCCCGGCTTCACCCAGTCCCTGGTGGGGAGCATCTCATTTAATTCATATAAGTAGTCATATAAGCTTCCGTTCCCAACTATCTGTCTGTCTGTCTATATGTCTGTCTATATGTCTGTCTGTCTATCTGTCTGTCTGTCTGACCCGGCCGGGCTTCACCCAGTCACTGGTGGGGAGCATCTCTTTTAATTCATATAAGTAGTCATATAAGTTCCCGTTGCCGACTGTCCGTCTGTCTGTCTGTCTGACGACCCGGCCCGGCTGTCTGTCTGTCTGTCTGTCTGTCTGTCTGTCTGTCTGTCTGTCTGTCTGTCTGTCTGTCTGTCTATCTATCTATCTATCTAATCTAATCTATCTATATATCTATCTATCTATCTATCTATCTATCTATCTATCTATCTATCTATCTATCGATATCTATATCTCATACTTCAAAGGATAGGCTTCTTTTTTTTTTTAGACAGACAAAAAAAAAAACACACCTGCATTTGTATTGGCTTGATGCGTGTAAAGTATGCATAAAGTATGAACAACACACACAAAATTAACTTAAGAATGTCCTTCCACACACCATGTGCTCTCTTTCACACCGCACACGCGGTGTACTAACAACGTTAATTGTATACAAAAACAATGTCCTTTTAGTATTTTAACAGGCGTGCTGACAGGGCGTTCAAACATCAAATGACATATTTACATAGTATGCATAAAGTATGAAACAAAAATGTTCTTCCACACAATTGAATGAAAAACCTGATGTTGACACACACGTGGCCGACCTTTTTTTCTAAACAACAACAAAATCAAGCATATACACATGTGAATTGTGTATTCTAATGTATCTAAAATAAATCCATTATTTTTAATGAAAGCTGTTGTTAAATCACCTACATGACTGTAGATAACTTCTTTAAACATATAAAGATAAGTTAGAAAAGTTTCACTATTTAAATAGATGCATTATGTTTATGAAAACTTTGAAAACGCCTTAAAGATTATATCACTATTTATTATAACTCATATGCCTGTAATTAACTATAGACAAAGAATTTATAAATCTTTGAAACAACGCAACAATCTATATATGAAGTAATAGCAATGTTATTAAAAGTTATGCCCCTTGAAATAACTTTTCTTATGTTAAGTCCCCTTGCTATATTGAAATGACGATGTAAATTTAATTATTAAATTTTTAGTAAGTAAATACTATTTTAGTTAGTAAAAAAACAATGACAGTTGGTTGCATGGGAATGAAAAGAAGAAGTGTAGAAAATTTCATCTCAATCGGATGGACCGTTATCGAACGCATTCAATACATCCCCAACTACCAACCCACCCACACACACACATATATTCTGTTTTATATATATTGTACCCTTTAAAAGCTGGAGAGCCTCACTTCCATGTTCAATAGGTGCTGTTTGCTGTTACCAGTGGCTCTCAAAAGGTTGGTTTGTTGCAGAGCCTGTCCTGGAGTGTGTACCAGACGGGCGTAACCCCGGCCTGTGAACCTACATCATGGAACGAACCAAGAAATATTTGGGCATAATTTTCCGGTTTGGAGGTAGCGCCCAGTCATTCCTGGCAAGCTTGAGTTCCAGACGCCTTTGGGTTTTGGCAGTCATATATGAAGCACTCCAAGTCCGTGAACAGCAGGAGGGAGAATTGTGAAGGAGGACTCTGGTGCTTTTTGCTGGAGACCAAAAGTCCTGACTATTGAAGGTCATGTCGTAAGGAAGAGCAATAACATGTTCCAGACACACATTCACTAGGTGCATGTTTCTTTTAGCGACTCATTGAGCATCTCAAGAGAATTGGAGATGGCGTGGATCCGAAGAGAGGGGTGTGCTAGTCCTCTGGTGTCGATCTCATTCTATGCATAAGATTAGTTCATCTTCGTACCAGGGCATCGGTGCCAAGGAAATGCGCGGGCTGTCCGGCGCGCAGGTCAGTCTACTGTGGAGGGCGGACGCGTCCTGGACCAGGGCTGACCATTCTGAAGTGCTCTACGAGAATTAAGACTTTGCGTGAACCAAGTGATGACTGTGAATCTATAACCTTGGTCAGAGTGCGAGAACTGCAAATTAAACGAAGTGTAGCCAAACAAGAACAGCCAGCTACCATACCTCCGTGAACAGTAAGGTAAAAGATGCATATACCGTGTTCATATCAATTACTGCTGGCCAGTAAAGGCCCACAAGAGACTTGGCCGACCATCTAACGGCCTTCTGTACTGGAATTGTGTTAGGTTGTCCGTTATTATTGATTCCTGAACGTGGTAGTGAGTCGCATTTATTAAGACATTGACCTGTGTTAAGTAATCCTTACGGAGAATTGTGGTACCCAGACATGTCAAATTCCCATAGACGCAGTGTTCCAGAGTATATTCCTACCAGGTACCCTAGCTTATCTGACTGAACGTTAGTATAACTAAGGACACCCTGTAGAGAGTGAAATGCTAGACCACTTGAGTGTGACTTCGCCATCCACGACAACTTAGACTCAGTGGGAGGGAACATAAAGAGTTACTTACTGCCAAGTGACACCAGCACTTTACCAGGGGCACCAAACTTGAGCTGCTACTACTCCCGTCTGTCCCATTTATGAGGAGGACCATACATCAGTAGGGTGAGAGTCCTTCTACCGCAGACTACAGCGACTGAAATAGGGACGGCTCGATGAAGACAGCGTTACACCTATCCTGCTGATCTGGCCTATATATTAGTCTGTTAACTGTCTCTGTCTACTTTATGTATTTTGACATTCTGTTATAGATTAAATGGTTAGTTATGTTTGGTTCAAACCAGAGTTGAGTCAAGTGACCTAGATGGAGGGCTAGAGAGTATCGCCCATTGAAAGAAAGATTGTGAGGGGGTTGTCAGAGGTTGGCGGGTTGGTAGAATAAATCTCAAAACCATACTCCAGACTGACCCCACGGTAGGTTTGTGTAGCTAGCTCCCCTCACCCCAGGTTTGGCGACAGTACAATAGTGACAGATTGGGTAGATAAATCCTACTTTTCTATATTACAGTGCGTAAGATAGATACGCGATCTCCCTGGTGATGGAGATAGGCATGTTGTTCGTAATCCGTATATTCGCATGTGTGGAAAACAGCTGCGTCGAGATCGGCGAGCGGATCGCTGCCGCGTCGTACATTAACAGTGTTATGTTTAGCGGTCGTTTGAGAAAGCAATAGAAACTACTAACGTAAAACTGCCTAGTACACTCACAGCTGCTGAAAATGCTGGTGTTGACTGCAAATCCTGTTTAGCGATTGTGCAACCTTTAAAACAAAACAAGATAATATACAGGATAGATATTAGTTTCTTCTGTGTAACCTAATCAAATAGATCGATTCACCTTTTTAACATAACAATACCCATACAATACATAGTATAACACAATAACCATAGAATACTTGTATGGTAAATACATTCTACCCGGTATATGATAAAAAGTAGATATAAATGGTAGATATATTCTAATTTCTAAGTAAAAATATTAAGAAACCTTGCATGGTAAATACATTCTACTTTGTATATGATAATAAGTAGATATAAATGGTAGATTATTTAATTTAGTACAATATTAAGAAACCTTCATGTAAATACATTCTACTCTGTATATGATAATAAATATAAATGGTAGATATATTCTAATTTCTAAGTAACAATATTAAGTAACCTTGTATGGTAAATACATTCTACTCTATATATGATAATAATTAGATATAAATGGTAGATATATTCTAATTTCTAAGTAACAATATTAAGTAACCTTGTATGGTAAATACATTCTACTCTATATATGATAATAATTAGATATAAATGGTAGATATATTCTAATTTCTAAGTAACAATATTAAGTAATCTTGTATGGAAAATACATTATACTCTATATATATGACAATAAGTAGATATAAATGGTAGATAGATTCTAATTTCAAATAACAATATTAAGTAACTGTCAGCGTCTCACAGTCATAGTACAAGGGAAACAATACACGGAAAGAACCAGCGTCCAAAGAAGGGAGATAAGAACGACTCGAACGTTCTAAGTCTCGAACGTTCGGTAACATAGAATTGCCTACTGCGCAATAGACCCAGGCGGAGTTGGTCTAAAGCGTGAGAAGCAACTCTCACGAGGTGGGCGAGACACGCCGTGTCCATCGGATACAAGTCGAGGGGCAGACGGCAACTGGACAGCGGACTGAAAGGAGGGTTTAGCTTCTAGGGACAGAACATATAGATATTGGTTTAGAGTCTAGAGATTGTTGTTACTAGACTAATGCTGTGATGTATACATTATATGATGCTCTGTCGATGTGTATGTAAGATATCATAAAAGAAGTGCTAGATGACTGTTCATTAGATCTACCTGATATTAAAGTAGATTGATAATGTTTGCACTTGGAGTTATGTTAGATCTTTGATCGCCTGTCTGAACCCGAGTCTTCTATCCCTAGATCTGAGAAGTTGACAGGATTACTTGGGGGCTCGTGCCGTTTTGGCAAGCCCAAGACAATTTAAATTAATAAATTGACGGCTCTTGGCTTTGCCTAGTAAAAACAATTGTTATATATGACATAGTTTCGACATATTACAGCTATCATTGTATCATTATAATGTTACAATGCTTACTCATCCATTAACATGAGATTGACATGACGACAAATAACTGTGACCAAAATACTAATGTTTTCCTCTCCAACAACAGATTGTGCCATGACAAGTTTTTCGATGTAAAATTGTTCTCCAGCAGAAGTGAAAAACCGGAAAACCAAACAGCGATAGTACAGCACAGACTTCAGTAAATCAGATAAGTCCCATATATTTCTTACATATTGTATCTCTAAAAGATGCTCATTTTTTCACATGTAAATTGTCTTATGTATTGAGATATTGTATTCATATGCACATTTTTTGTCTAAGTAAAACATACTCGTGTGAGTGCTAGAAGTAAATAATTAAGGGACATAACCAAAAGTTGTACATCAACATTTTTTATAAGGGAATTAATTTCTAACAACTTAATAGAACTTAAACGTACAAAATGTCAACACTAGAAACGTTGCATTGAGCTAGGGCTGAAGTTAGGATATACAGCAGATAAACTGGCAGAATGGAGTCAGAAAACACACGCAGAAAATATAGCGAGGGAGGAACGTGCAGCAGAACGAGAACAAAAGAAACTAGAAATTGACGCGGCGAACAAAAAAGTAGAGATGGAAACAGAAGCTGCTAACAAAAAGGCAGAAATTGAAGCGGCGAACAAAAAAGCAGTAATTGAAGGGGCTAACAGAAAGGCAGAGTTAGACGCAGAAACCAGAAAATTAGAAATTGAAACCAAAAAACTAGAAATAGAAGCAACGATTAAACAGAAAGAAATTGAGTCACAGACAAAATTAAAAGTTAAACAATTAGAGATTGACTCAAATATGGAAATTTCAGTTAAGAAGCAAAGAAGAAGAACAGAAGTATAACAAGTATAAAGGGATCATCAAACCCTTCTGTTCTGGCGATTCGGTCAGTGCATGGTCTCAGAACTTTGAGTATTTAATGGCCTACTATAAAATTCCGAAAGAGGACTGGCCGATGATATACATGAGAAATTAATCATTGGAGCCATTAAAAGTTATTGAATTTATCCCACAGGACATGAGAGGAGACTACGATTACATCAAACGTAGAATCATGCAGCATTTTTCTTTATACACAGCAGGATACCAACTGCAATTCTCAAAACTATGTCCCAAACCTAATCAAACGTTTATAGATTACGTTTCGACAGTTCAGGATATATTCAATAAATGGATCTCATCAGCTAAAGTAAACAATTGCTTCGAAAAATTGAGAGATCTTATGATTATAAATAAAATCATAACATCAGTACCAACAGCATTCTCTAAATTTTTACAGCAGAACGATTGCCAAACTATCGAAGAAGTCGAAAACAAAGAGTCGGCATTCTATACAGCAAACTGTGACATCTTTCTTCTAAACACTGTCAAAACGAGGTGCAGCTGTCACAAACACAAACGATTTAAACCACCTGAAAATAATATGATCGAAACCAAATTGAACACCCTGCCAGTACTGCAAATTAGACACGAAGAGTATGCTATTTGTGATAAATCGCCAAATTACAAGCACCACCTAAAATGATGGTTGAGAAGCAGAAACCCAAACAAGATAACTTTAGAAGAGCTGTTAAATGTTACTTCAGTAAAAGTTATGGCCACTATTCAGCCCTTTGTGAAGGACGTAAAATGATGAAGCAAGCGAATGCAGTACTAGTTGACATCTCCGTGAAGATGAACTAGAAGTGCAAATCATCTGAAGAACATTAAGTGAAAGTGAAATAGTGAATGCCCTATAAGTCATTGACATCTTTGACTATGAGGGTGTAACACATGTTAAAAGAAGTTCCAACTAGACACAACCTTCGAATGTGGCCTACATACCCATATCAATGAATGGCCAATGCCGCCTTGTCATCAAAAGTCAAACTTCAGTTTGTAAAAGGTTTGTAAATAACCACCATGTAAAGTAATGCGTGACAGCGGGGCTCGACCCTGGTTGGGTAAGGAAGATACTAGTGAAGACAGTGACTGTACAAATGACTATTGTAACATGTCGCACATTTGCAGGCACATTGAGAGGTACCCTAGCAATGACCGAAATTCGAACACATTCGTGTCACCGACACGTGCTGGGGTGCCGTGTGCCATATGTGCTGAGTGATCGTTGGGAAGTCCGACCGTAAAAGCATGTTCAGAAAAAGAAATTTTAAAAATTGGAACAAAAAATTGCAAAAATGAAACAAGCAATACTCCATGACACCTGAACAAGTGTCACTCCTCCAACTGGACAAAGCATATAAAGACCACCATGACAAAATTCGTAAGAATTTAATGAGGTGTACGACACAGTGGTTGTTCCATCTATAAATGAGGCCAAAATAACAAAACCTCGAACGAGTTTACTTTCAACCCTGAAATCCTGCACCCTGCAACTGTGCAACATATAACAGAACACGTTGACGCAGTTTACCATATCACTGAGAAAACCCATAACGATCAACTGAACGGATCTATAGAAATTAATGTCCCCTGAGTCAAACCAACACTGAAGTCAGAGCAGATAAAACATCAGAACCCGAAATACTAACAAGTTTCCAGGACACTATCATTGACACAATACTACTGAAAACAAAATGTCATTACACGTGTTCCACCCAAATTTGCCATCTTTCAATAACGCATAAAAGAAAAACCAAGATAACGAACACATCTGCAAAAAGTTGTACAGATACCAAGATAACATCACCATATAACTATCATGCAGACAAACAGCATGCACATAAGACTACACAAACAATTAACTTTAGACAAAATCATACGGGCAAACAACCACATACGAACAAACCGCTTAATCGCATAAACAAAAACAACAAACGATTGTTCACAACACCCGTCGGCACGAAAACAATCAACAAAGTTGAAACAACCTCACCAAATATCAGTCTGGCAGACAATTGCATTAAAAGCTGCGTTATTAAACCTATCAGTCTGGCAGACAATTGCTTTAAAACACACAACGCAACCAATAGAACAAAACACTCACATTCACCAAATAGTAGAACTGACATAGGGAAACTACTGACACTTTTGCTACTTTTGCTATAGACACAACTTTCAACAACACTGCTTATCTTTCAAAATATATCTTTGACCACAATCTTGAGAACAAACCAACTATCCATATTATAATCACCATCTCACTCATATATCAGTCAACATTGCGCCATATCGAAATCGAAAAAACCATGATACAGTTCATTGACTCCTACTGGTGCAAAATTGTTGATATAGTTCTGATAGATGCCTATTGTAAATTCATATCCACTCTTACATTGTTTAGGACTATTATTACATCTATAATAATACAATTGTATATTATTTGGAATTGTAAGAGTATCAGTTTAGAAGATGCAATTTGTAAATTGAAATCCATTTTTTTCTAATCCACCCATCCTGCGGTTACCAAACTTAAAATCTCAATTTATATTAAAAACAGACGCCAGTACTATCGCCATTGGAGGCTGCCTAATGCAGACGTATGAAGGAGAAGATCATCCTATCCTGTATGTAGGTCGTAAGTTGAAACCAGCTGAGACAAAATACTCGACAGCGGAACTTGAAGCATTAAGTCTGGTTTATTGTGTTCTAAAACTACAGAAATTCCTACGAGGCGGCCACTTCCTAGTCCAGACAGATAGCTCGCCATTGCTGGTCATCAAAGATGTAGACCGAAGAATAACAGAATCGCCCGCTGGTCCTCTTATTTTGCAAGATTTCAGTTTTGAGATCCACCATATTAAGGGCTCGAATAATGTTATACCTGATATCCTATCAAGATTACCAAATACATCAGAGTAACGTCAACTACTCAACCAGTATGCTATATTATAAGCTGTGATAGTATTTTTTGTAGGACGCATAACAGTTAGTGTATCGGTACACTCACCAGAATACTGCAGCTTACGTACCTACAGCAGATCCGACATTGTTATACTGTTTCAAACGAAAGAACTTCGAACCTAAGTTTGTTCACTACTGAAGGAACCACCAATCAGTTACATCAAACAAACATAGAGAACATTGCTATTACTTAATATGAACTCATCACCAACTACAGAATGAAACAAGACAGTGGACATAATTCGATCTACACGTCACTATTAGTACGACATTGTTGAAAGATCCACACTAACTGTGACAGATTCCTTCTATTTATTAACTGGGACAGGACCATCTACACACGTCGGTAAGGAACGACAACACTAAGATCATCGATGGAATTAGTTAGTTTAATTAGTTAAATGTTAAGTTAATGTATATATTATTACCTGTTTAAAATTTATTAACATGTTAATTTTCGGTCAATTGTTTCAATTATATACATTTCACATAAAATACGTTGAACAGGAGATCAACGGAAAACTTCTATATAAAGATGTCGTTTAAACTATTAATTTTTTTCTAAATCACGTTAAACCATGTTATAAACTAATGAATTATTGTCGGTACAATCAGTACCCATTTGTCACACTATATTTTTCACACTTCGCCAAATTTTCGAAGGGCGATAACCTGTACCTTAACTTAACTTGTCAATTTTAACGAATAAGATGTTTGAATGAAAGACGAATGAAACAGGGCGTGAATGAAATAAATGAAGGAATGATGTACATAGCGTACAAAGTGTACGCACAGCTAGTTAATTATCATTTGTTTGCGTCTGATGTAAAATGTAACACTTGTCTAAAGAGTTTTATACATGTTTAGGCAAACTACACAATATGGATTAGGGTTAGTCTAAGAATCACTGCTCGGATATCCAAGTCATGAATTACACATATTGGGTAACTCAGGACAACGGAAAGTCAAGCTCGTGACGCTTAGAGAAATATTAAACACCACAAACAACACACACACACATACCACACACATTAAACACATCAATTTAGAAACACATTCACAATACTTTACAAAAACAGTTAACTTACATACACATTTATAGACTGACAAAAGGGAGAGTAGTACACACTAACAGGACAACATGGACACTAGCAATTAGTCGATGAAAACAAAGTATTCAGGTATTATGCACTACACGCAACATACGGAATTAAAAGTGTATTACAAGTACACATGAAGGGGAACGGGTTTGCATTTATTCTTAAACAGGCCAAGGCAATTTGCCTTGATGTAACTCTGTAAAAGGAGTACATTATCCTGGGTATCATATTAGATACTTGAGAAGGGCGTAGTGTGGAAACACAGGAATCGTCAGGATACTTCGGTCTGGGTAGCTAGAATTTAAGAATAGGAAGAGAAGTGAGGCTCTGTAGCAACCACCCTAAATCACAGTACTCAAGATGCATGAATTGCCAGTGTCATAATACAGATAACTGAGTTCCCATCCACTATATTACTATCTCAAAGAAGAGTTTTATTCCTGTGATCCCTTGACAGAATTAGTTCAGACTAATTAAAACATTGAAAACCACAAGAGAGAGGGGGGGGGGTGGGTGGGGGTAGGGGGGGGGGGGGGGTGGGGGGGGGAGGGAGACCCTGTCAGAGTCTCACAGTCATAGTTCAAGGGAAACAATACACGGAAAGAACAGCGTCCAAAGAAGGGAGATAAGAACGACTCGAACGTTCTAAGTCTCGAACATTCGATAACATAGAATTGCCTACTGCGCAATAGACCCAGGCGGAGTTCGCCTAAATCGTGAGAAGCAACTCTCACGAGGTGGGCGAGACACGCCGTGTCCACCGGACACAAGTCGAGGGGCAGACGGCAACTGGACAGCGGACTGAAAGGAGGGTTTAGCTTCTAGGGGCAGAACATATAGATATTGGTTTAGAGTCTAGAGATTGTTGTTAATATACCAATGCTGTGATGTATAAATTATATGATGCTTTGTCGATGTGTATGTAAGATATCATGAAAGAAGTGCTAGATGACTGTTCATTAGATCTACCTGATATTAAAGTAGATTGATAATGTTTGCACTTGAAGTTATGTTTGATCTTTGATCGCCTGTCTGAACCCGAGTCTTCTATCCCTAGATCTGAGAAGTTGACAGTAACCTTGTATGGTAAATACATTCTACTTTATATATAGATAATAAGTAGATATAAATGGTAAATAGAATTTAATTTCTAAGAAACAATAAGTACATAGATATGATTAATAGATTCTATTTTCTATGAAACAATAATTAGATCCATATGCTTGATTGATTCTACTTTCTATATGACAATAAATAAATAGATATGACCCCAACAGATCCTGTTAAAACTAATATCAACACCTCAATTGAATTACTGCGCACATTATTTAGCAGAGTCTGTGAAACTGAAGGAGTGCAAAACAGACTAGAGAGGATATCTGGTGAAGCTGTCAAAGAAAGGGGACCTACAGGTGTGTTAAAATTGTACAGAGATACTGTTGCTGTCAGTGCCTATGAAAATATTCAACTGGATCATTCTGGAGAAACTAAGAGATGCCACTGACAAACAACTATGGGATGAACAGGCAGGCCCTTGACCATACAGATCCGCCATTGTCCAGATAGTCACATTATGCATAATAATAGAGCAAAGCAACGACATGACATCGCCTACTTGATATTGGATTATTGGACTGCAGAAAGGTCTATGACAGAACTGATTGGGAATATCTGTGGAAACTGCTGAGCCACTACGGGATCATATAGAAAATTGTAACTTAGAAAGGCAACATAGAGAGCCATTAGATGCAGAGTTCTCCGTGAGAGAAATCAGAGACATCCGAAATCAGAACAAGTATGAGACAGTGATATCATTGTCACTGGGTATATACTGGGTAATGCAGACAATAACAATTACCGGAGAATTGGAATTCAAACGATTCCTATGATAAATAAGTTCATAGATCTGGGTTTGTGTATGTTTTTTGTGTACATCAAACTGATTGCAAAGGTAAGTAATATAGGGTTGGATTATCTCCCCATATATATTCAACATATGTGCAGAACATGTTCATGAGAAAGGTCAACATTGACGAGACCAGGGTCAGTTGTGATCCACTGGAGGAAATCTAGTTTCTGAACTAAGATATGCAGATGACACAGTGCTCCTCTCAAATAGTGCTAAAGGATTACAAGAGCAGATCTTGTCTGCCAAGAGACACGGTGAAAATCAAAAGCTGTTTCTGAACTGAAACAAAACAAACATAATGCATGTGGACAAAACTAGGTACCAACCATAGATCACAATGACCAATGAACAAATTAAAAATGTCACAATCTGTGAAAATCTTGGCTACATAATCAACAATGAACAAATTGAAAATGTCACAAACTGTTATCATCTTGGCTCCATAATCAACAACAATGAACAAACTGAAAATGTCACAAACTGTGAACATCTTGGCTCCATAATCAACAACAATGAACAAATTGAAAGTATCACAAACTGTGAACATCTTGGCTACATAATCAACAACAATGACGGCTGTTCACAAGAAGTTAGACACGGGCTGGCCATGACACTACAGAGTTTAAACGGTGTTCACAATCTGCGGCTGGCCATGACACTACAGAGTTTAAACGGTGTTCACAATCTGCGGCTGGCCATGACACTGCAGAGTTTAAACGGTGTTCACAATCTGGGGCTGGCCTTGACACTGCAAAGTTTAAACGGTGTTCACAATCTGGGGCTGGCCTTGGCACTGCAAAGTTTAAACGGTGTTCACAATCTGCGGCTGGCCATGACACTACAGAGTTTAAACGGTGTTCACAATCTGCGGCTGGCCATGACACTGCAGAGTTTAAACGGTGTTCACAATCTGGAGCTGGCCATGACACTACAGAGTTTCAACGGTGTTCACAATCTGGAGCTGGCCATGACACTACAGAGTTTAAACGGTGTTCACAATCTGGAGCTGGCCATGACACTACAGAGTTTAAACGGTGTTCACAATCTGCGGCTGGCCATGACACTACAGAGTTTAAACGGTGTTCACAATCTGCGGCTGGCCATGACACTGCAGAGTTTAAATGGTGTTCACAATCTGGAGCTGGCCATGACACTACAGAGTTTAAACGTGTTCACAATCTGGAGCTGGCCATGCCACTACAGAGTTTAAACGGTGTTCACAATCTGGAGCTGGCCATGACACTACAGAGTTTAAACGGTGTTCACAATCTGGAGCTGGCCATGACACTACAGAGTTTAAATGGTGTTCAGGATCTGGGGCTGGCCAATGACACTGCAAAGTTTAAAACGGTGTTCACAATCTGGGGCTGGCCATGACACTACAGAGTTTAAACGGTGTTGACAATCTGGGGCTGGCCATGACACTACAGAGTTTAAACGGTGTTGACAATCTGGAGCTGGCCATGACACTACAAAGTTTAAACGGTGTTCACAATCTGGGGCTGGCCATGACACTGCAAAGTTTAAACGGTGTTCACAATCTGGGGCTGGCCATGACACTGCAAAGTTTAAACGGTGTTCACAATCTGGGGCTAGCCATGACACTGCGGAGTTTAAACGATATTCAGAATCTGCGGCACAACAATAGCAAACAAGTCGACTCAAAATTGTTGAGGCATACAATTTTCCTTGACAACATATGGATGTGAGTCTTGGACCATCTTTCCAGTGGCAACACATGGATGTGAGTCATGAACCATGTTTCCTGTGGTAATAAATGGATGTGAATCATGGACCATGTTTCTGTGGTAATAAATGGATGTGAGTCATGGACCAGTGAGTCGCAATAACTATGGAAGACAACTGGGGGTTTTAGGGCTCAAATGTTACAGAACAATTGTTAGAATATCGTGGATCGACAAGAAGACAAACACAAAAACTCTACCAGATCTGACCATGGAAGACAACAGGTTCATAAACAGCGTCCTGTCCCAGAGACTGAAATACTTTGGCCATGTTAAACGTGACAGAGAGGACAGGGATGGGAGGCGAGGTTCTTGGTAGAAGAGGCTGGGGTCGACCAGCACGAAGGTGAATAGGGGCATGGCAGACAGCTTGGGCATGAGGGTGACTGAGGCAGGGGAAAATGGCCAGGGATCGTGAGGGTGTATGAGGCAGGGGAACTATCCAAGGAACTTGAGCTGCAGCCCACGATGGGTGACGTTGTAATATTCTGTTGTGATAATTTGGCCGTGTCCAGCGTGTGCCGTGTGGTCTAGTGTTTACACACCCGCTTCACACGCCAGTGATCCGGGGTTTGTTTCCGGATCCGGTCAAGGATATGCACTACTGACGAGCTCAAACGAGAGCGAAACTCGAGTCTAGTGCTTCCATATTGACGTGGACAAGGCCTTAGGTTCATGCCAGTAGAGTGAGTTGTGCTCAATATTTAATTGAAAAATGACATTAAATTATGTTTGTAAATCGGAAGCAGAAATTCTCATAAGTGACACATTGTCAGGTTGTCATTACCAAAATCTCTTACGTTGTGATCTAACGACACAGTCTGTTCCTACAACCAAATGTTCTATGGAAGTGTCCAACTTTGTATGATGCTCTCTTGTAGAGTGTTTTATCTAGACTGTGACAACACATATGGTCGGAATTTCCCGTTGTAGAATGACATCGGCCTTTTACCTTAGATATAAATAAACTTTAATCATATTTATGTGCATTCTGCTCTTGCTTCTTCATTCCTGCTTGGTGTCTATTGTAGCCTGACTGTAGAGAGACGCATTGTATGAGTCAGGCCCTAGATGTACATAGACACTACTTTAGAATTTATGATTACTTGTGTACTCATTCGATTTCAAACTTACTTCAGATGTTCCCGAATAATGCTTCAACAATGCCCGATCTAAATATATCTTTATGGGAATTCCCATATCTTACTTTTAGTTCATTGCTAGTTAGTTAGTCGCGGTTTCACAGCCTTCTGTCTGGTGTAGCCTACTACCAAACATTTCTATTACTGATGTTCCTCCATGTCATGATGTGAAACTATCCAACATCTTTTCTTTCCATATTAGATGTTTTAAACCACATTAAAGGAACATTAACAGAAAGAATGAATGACATGAATAGAGATGTATAATTTATATTTTGCTTTATTGACTACATTAAGGCACTTGTGCAAGTGAAACGCGGAGAAGTAATTACAGTATTGGAAATGTTAAACATTGACGGTAAAGATCAAAGAATAATAATAAAGAACATGTATTGGCAACAAAGAGCAGCATAAGAACTGACAACTAGTTCTGAACTTGTCAACAAATTAACAAGGCGACAAGGCACAACAACGGTTGTGTGTTACCCCGTGATCTGTTCAATAGGTACAGCGAAATATATGGGATCAATACAAGACATGCCAGGAATATCTGTTCATGGGCATAATATAAACGACATAGTTTTGTTTGCTGAAAATGAAACGCAGTTACAATGATGGATATAATAGAAACGGAGTGTCAAAAGAAAGGACTCAGTCTGAATAACAGAAAAAACAGAAGTAATGGTTATTACAAAGGAAAATAATATACTCAGATACAAATCAAAATGGAACTAACCTGAAACAAATCAATGTTTGTAAGTAATTGGGTGCATCATTACCAACAAATGAAAGATGTATTCAGGAAGTTAAATGTAGAATAGATCAAACAAAGGCAACATTTCACAAGATGACGAATGTTCTCTGCGATCTATCTTTGTCAGTCGAGGTAAGAACAAGAGATTTTAAGAGTTATATTGTACGGTAGACAATGACGGTCATCTCATCTCATCTCACCTCATCTCATCTCATCTCATCATGTTCCTCTTGTACCTTGCGGTGTCGAGGTGAAGTATAAACTTCGTGAGAGTGCCTGATTATGGGCTTCGTATAATGACGGTCAATTAGCTGAAAAGTGAGAATTTATGTGGAAGTTGTCGAGATATGGTTGTATTGTACGGTTGACAATGATGGACAATTAGCTGAAAAGTGATAATTTATGTGGAAGTTGTCGAGATGTGGTTCTATTGTACGGTAGACAATGGTGGACAATTAGCTGAAAAGTGAGAATTTATGTGGAAGTTGTCGAGATGTTGTTTGCATAGAAAAGTGATGAGAACACCGTAAATTGGATAGAAAGAGCAATGAAGACATCTTGAAAGAGGTTAACTCTGAGAACTGGTTACTCCCAACTGAAGTCAGTCCATATTCTTTGGGCACATCATGAGAAGGGAAAAGCTGGAATATGTCTTCACCACGGGGAGGTTGGAGGGGAAAGAGGGCAGTGGTAGAACATGAGAGATGATGCCGGACAGTTAGACATGATGACATGAGGGAACGTCGGTATTAGAAATGATTGGCAGCACAAGAGAGACCAACGTCACACGGCATGGGATGTAAGAAGAAGGAGAAGAACATTTCATTTGCTCATGCTTTCTGTCTGTCTGCTTGCCTGCCTGTCTTTTGATTGAGTTTGTTTATTTTTTGAAACTCTTAAACACGGACACACTTGCGAGACGCACACTCACACACATGTGTCTTTGTAGGCTCCTCAGCGAAATGACAAGTCCTCTATGTACATGTCTTGTGCCTCTCAGATGTATTTCCTTCATTAATTGTATCTGTGTGTTTCACAGATTCATTACATGTCTTGTGTCTCTCAGATGTATTTCCTTCATTAATTGTATCTGTGTGTTTCAAAGATTCATTACATGTCTTGTGTCTCGCAGATGTATTTCCTTCTTTAATTGCATCTGTGTGTTTCAAAGATTCATTACATGTCTTGTGTCTCTCAAATGTATTTGCTTCATTAATTGTATCTGTGTGTTTCACAGATTCATTACTCATTACATTGGCACCTTGCCGTCTTGACAGACGCTAGTTTGTTACATTGTGCTTCAAACAGGCACACTAATTACAAACCATGACGGTTGCGAATGTGAATGATCAAAACAATTCACGCTGTACATGTTTGTCCTCAATGGATACATGTGAACACATGGTCATTTTCAATTTCACACACCATCTTACGTCTAACTCGCTCAGTGTGTGACCTATCTGCAATCTTTTTCTCCTGTGTCTTTATCCCATTTCTGATATCTGCCCTCCATGTGACACCTTCGGCGGCGACTTGCTCCCCATGTCCATTATCAATGTCTGTATCAATCATGTCCCGCTTACACACATCTTTATATCGTAGTAGAGGCCAACCCTGAGATCTCTTACCCATCTGTAATTCAACAAAAAAAAATGTCCTTTGGTATTCTACCATCATCCATCCTTCTAAGGTGTCCTATCCATCTAAGTCTACGAAGACTGAGCATGGAATAAACCGTCACACAACCTGATCTTTCCAATACTTCAGTATTTGTGATTTTGTCTTGCCACTTAATACCAAGAATTCATCGCAGACACTGCATATGAAGGCCGTTTAATCGTTTTTCTTGGTGTAAGTAAGTTGACCAGGCTTTACTGCCATAAAGAAGAGAACTAAGGACACAGGCTTGATAGACAAGGATGTTTATTTTGGCAGTAAGCTTTCTTTTCTCCCATATTCTTTTTGTTAACCTGTTTATTGTTGTTGCTGTCTTATCAATCCTGGTGTTTATTTCCCGATCTAAGGATAATTTGCTATTTACCTCTGATCCTAAATATGTAAAATGATCTACTATCTAAAGTTCGGCGTCGTCAATAAAGATTGATGGTACCCCATGTGCATCTTGTGACATAATCTGTGTCTTCTTTTTGTTAATTGTTAAACGAAATTCAGAACAAGCATTGGAGAATGCAGATAGTCGACGATGTAATTCTTCCTCGGAGTGCGTAGTAATTGCAGCATCATCTGCAAACAACAACTATTTGATCAGTATCCTCCTAATTTTGGTCTTAGCCTTCAATCTCTGAGCATTCTAGAGACCGCCATAAGAGCGTGAGTGAATGTGTATACCACCATCCTGATCACGAAAGTCATATTTAAGTAGATGTCAAAATGCATATCCCAAAGAGGGTGGGAGCAAGTATACAACCTTGCTTAACTCCACTCTTGATCTCAAACTCCTCTGAAGTTTCATCTCAGACTTGAGTATACCCTTCATGCCTGTGTGGAACGATTCCACAATGGACAGAAGAGTTGGTGGGCAGCCAATCTTCTTTAGTGCCTTGAGACTTGAACAGACCTTCACAACTGGACAAATCAAATGCCTTTGTGAGGTCGATGAAAGCAGTAAACAGTGGTTGGATCTTGCCACGATCCAAAATTAGCTAGAATAGAGTTAATGTGATGATCTATATTAACAGGGCCAGAGAGAGTTAAAAAACAGTATTCGTGAGCAACTCACGAAATGGGTAAAACAGATGTTGAGACGAACGACGGTCAAATAACATGGGGACTATATATATAGAGTAGCTCTGTTAAAGGGGTTTAGATGGCATGGTGTGCAAAGGGAAAAGGGTCTTAGTAGGTGATGCACGCGTGAGCACCCGGTAGTTAAGTAACTAAGGACGCTCACGCGCTGACGTGGGGGCAGGGGATGTATTAGTTACCACCAAGATCTCAGGTCAGCAGGACGTGGCTCTACATATATGCAATATGTTACGTTTTTGATATGACGATGTCTCCTGCAATAAACTTAGACAATATCATACAGTTGCATTCGTGTTCCGTTGCTCTGTTATAGGACGCGAAATGGAGCCCAGCTGACCAGGATTCTAAATCATGGGTTGTCGCGGAAAATCAAAGTGCTGTCCAAACTTACACATGTGAAAACCTTCAACTTGATCGGCTCGTACTGACGCACAATTGAGAACTACAAGAAAACAGACGCCATGAATTTTGTTGTCAACTGCCCATGCAAGGGTGAAGAGATGGCGTAAAAATTTCAAGTCAACACGTTTTTCTACCCGCGTTATCAAGTCAATCTTGAGCTCTCTGCTGGGTTGTGAAGCCCGCGTTATCAAGTAGATCCTGAGCTCTCCTCTGCTGGGTTGTGAAGCCCACTGTCCAAACACTCCCGTACGTTACTGTTCGTGAGACTTGCTATTAGGATCGTTTTTGGGTGTCGGATACCTCTGATCGTACCTCCCAGTGTTGCAAGGTGGAAATCATTTCAAGTCAGTCATTTTTGGAACGCCGCTCAAGGTTGAAATCATTTCAAGTCAGTCAGTTTTTAGAACGCCGCTCGAGGTTGAAATCATTTCAAGTCAGTCATTTTTGGAACGCCGCTCAAAGTTAAAATCATTTCAAGTCAGCCGTTTTTGAATGCCGCTCAAGGTTGAAATCATTTCAAGTCAGCCGTTTTTGAACGCCGCTCAAGGTTGAATTCATTTCAAGTCATCTCCGGGCTATGTTGTCGTGAGAGCCGCTATCAAGTTATCTCCGGGCTCTGTTGTCGTGAGAGCCGCCATTAAGGTCATCTCCTTTACGCTGCTGTTCGTGAGGTTTGCTATCAAGATCGTCCTTGGGTACCAGATACATCTAACCGTACTTCTCACTGTGTCAAGAGCGAACCCAGAACTGAAGCATTACTCTGTGTCGAGCGTCTACCTGGCCCTTATCGTTTTGTTAAGTGGTCTACAGCTTGACAGCCAACACTTGTAACTGAGGACCGAACTATTATTAAAGTAGAGTATCCTTTTAAAAATTTAATTAGAATTTTCATTAGAAATTGATTGTAACATTTGTGAATTAGATAAATTATAATACTATATAAAATGTATAATAGAAGCTCAGGATCTCTCATTGGGTCAACATACGGAATAAATATGCACCACCTCCATAGAGAATTGGGACGCGTGACTGCATGGTTAAAAGAATTGAAAGTAGCAGTCAGTGAGGTTGAAAATTTTGTAGAAAGGTTACGAAGAAGAACAACTGGGCAAGAGACTTATAGATTTAATGTGGACTGCAATAGCGTAGGAAGGAATAACAGGAGACGACAGCCAGTACTTAAAGAAGACAGAAGACGATATGATTCTATGTATGCAGCTGGTTACGATGAACCAAGACCCGACGTTTATAAGGTAAAAGGCGGTGGAAGGAGAGGTAATTGTGAAATGTCGGACTTGTATAGGTGTCAAAGATACAGAGGTGGGCCTGAGAAAAACCTTTCCAGGAAACAATGGAATTGGCCGTCTGTCGTATATTCTGAAGGGACTGGGGATCACGGCTGTGCATTACCCATATTCTGGTTTAGAAGCTGGGCCCCATCATTTTCCAATATGTAATTAAATCAAGAATACGACCCTTGAAGTATTACAGACTCGTGTTATTTGTTTGTCTAGGAGTTAATGGTCCTCTATTGAGAAGTAGTGAGTACTAGAGTTAACTATGCCCCTTCACCAAGATTCTAACAGTTCTCGAACCCCCATGGTATTCTGTGAAATGTCTGAATAGACTTCCTCAGGGTGAATCAGGTGAAATGTAGCATGGGTCAAGAACATAAAAAGGATAGAGAGTCTTCTCAGTTCCCTCCTATCATTTAATGAGTTTTGTTAGCAAGTCTGTTACTTAAATGATCTAACCAACAAGGGTACACATTGTCACTTTGTTAACACAAACAAACAGGAAAATAACAGACAGATTGAACTGGCACAAAGAAAATAAAATTCAGTTCCTATAAATATCATTTATTGACTGGCCTGTTTCTTCTGGCCTTTTGATACAACTTTCCCTTTTCTGGCAATTGTACATAATTGTCATAATGTTACATTGAAAAGTGCACATTAGTGCCAGGTTTAGACAAATCAGTCAACCACAATCAATCAATATGTAAACAAAGTGTGATACATTTTTCAAAATGATCTGTTCCTGATTACAGTGGCAAGAACCTAATTGTTCAAGCTATTCATTGTGTGTGAGAGAGAGTGTGTGTTATGGCAGGGATACATGTCACCTCGCATTGGCGGACAGGGGCTGGCCTGGGTCCATGGACTGATGAATCCAATTCAGTTCTGAAGGCTGCCCTTGTTCTGCTCAAGGCTATCGTCCATCTCATATGTATGGGTCATGTCTCTCACTGCCTTCATATATCTCTGGTCAGGTTTCTGGGTTCAGGTTTCAGGTTTCAGGATTCAGGTCTCCACCAAGACATCACTGTGTAAAATTTACAGAGGTATATACAATCCTATCAAAGTAATTTTTCCAGCATGTTATTAAGTGGGTACACAACATAACAGGAAAGACAAGATCAGAAGAAGTGGTGTTGTGTTAATTTGTGTGAGATCAGTGATTATTATACTGGATGCACCTGCTATCTTCTGGCACCTGCTGTATGCATTCCTCAGTGTACCAGTGATTCAGTGAGAAGTATACAATCAGACAGAGATAGGAGTGATGATGTGTTCTTTCTTGGATCATTCAAGTCATGCTGATAATGCAGGACCACACAAGAATAAGATGCATTTTTATAAATGTCATACCATTAAACATCTTCATCAACTCATTGGTGTATGCATTGTGTATATATCTCTATATGTCCCATTTAAATTAACTATCTGTTTTCTTCTTCTTCTCTCCTGCGGTTGTTGTGATGTTATGTGAAGTGCTGTGTAGTGTAATGTGTTGAGTTAACTTCTGTTGAGTGGGGTTCTCATAGCTTGTACCACTTGTCTCCCCCCATCTTCATTAGTTAATATGAGTTTAACTCATTAAGTGTGTTATTATTGTTATTCCTGTTCAACATGCAGAATTTCTGATGTGTATTTTGTTACAAAATTTAATCTATACAGAACCATGAAAACAATACATTAGGCAGAGGTTTTTACATCAAGTACCTCTTCTAACCCACCTCTCTTCTCCTCCATGTTAATTATTCTATACGTCTGCTACCAGTGCACATCATGTTCCGTCTGTTGGCGATCAACAATTGGCAACAGACCAAGGTTTATTTACCTTTGTGTCCGTCCAGATTAACAAGGTCGTCTGTCACAAATGGCGTCTTGTGAAGCGTAACCTTTTAAAAGCAAAAGCATTTACTAAGTGCTTTGTCTGAGTTAAAATCTGACACATGAATACAATTTTTTCTATCAAACGGTGTTATTTTAATTCGCAAAGAGGAAAGGAAAGGTATGATCCTTCTCTCAGCTCCTTAAATTACGAATAGACAGAAATAAACACAATTTTAGGCGAGGCGGTGTTCGTAGGCACAATCTGGCTGGTGTTTTGCAGACAGTATGTGAAAACAGTTTTGATGTATGCATCAAAATGCATTTGAATTTCTGCCCTTGCATTGATTCATGTGATAGATTGATGTAGTATGCACATTATAAGGCTAACAGATGCAGTGAACAACTTCAGAGTTTGCAGTTTTTAGAAAGTGAAAATTGGTGAGTTTGCCGGGGAAATGGCTCCAGAGTATCTTGCAGAGTTGCAGTCGCCAATTTCACTTCAGAGACATATTTTACATTTTAATTTGACATACAAACACGGTATACCTTCACTGCACACTGGGTAATACATTGATCTTTAGGATTCACAAGCTTACCTCAGGTTTCGACCAAACTGCAGTTGGTAAAATTTGAAAAGCAGGACACATAGGCGTTGCGACTGTTCGTCCGCCTTGAAGTTTGGGAAGTGCGCGGTATCTATGAAACGACGCCTCAGCTGGGTCGACGCTATAATCACGTGACTTTATTCTCCCAATGGTCTTCATATCTGTTGACGCTAACTGTCCTATTTTTAACTGATGTCTGTCTATCTGAGTGTCAAGCTGTGTTCGTTCCTGTCCGTGCGGTCAAATTTTATGTAGTTTTCTGGTGTTCGTGTGAAACTGTTGACGCACTGAACAATGTTGGATAGTGAATATGTCACACCATCCCACAATGCAACCGCAAGAAAAAGATGTGATGACTGGTTTTATCAAAGACAGAGACAATATATAAACTCAGGTATAAGAGACAGAGTTGAATCTGTAAATAAGATACAAAATACCCCTAAGGTGGTTGCGAATGTGACTGTTAGACAGGAAAAGACGACGGTATTAGTAAAGAAAATAGACCAGGAGACTCAGACGCAGATGATTGAAGTGGTAGAACAGAACACACAGACACAAATTGATACCGTGGAAAAGAAAGTCCAGGTACAACCAGCCAGCAAGATAACAAAGGGAGGTCAAACCGAGTTGGTAGAAATTGCAGAAACTCCTCAGGTGAAATCAGAAAAGGGAGACACAATTAAATTTAAGAAACATAGACAGACAAAGACTAAAAGAAGACAGGTTAGAAAAAGTGTTAAGGATAGAACTGCAACTAGTCTATTAGTCAATGTAAGTACGACTGGTGTATCAGGTTCCTCAGATAGAGACATTGAGTTTATCCCTAATCGGAGCGCGAAGGGTGGCGGTACTGGTTCAGATTATAGAGACGTTACTTCGTTCTCTACGGCATATAATAAACAGGCTGATAGGACAACTATAGACACTGATTATTCAGAGGACGAAGAGTTAGGTAGATATAAGCAATATTGAACAATGTCAGATACGGCTAACGAACAACCATTTAAGAGGAAGAAACGTAATAAGGGGGTGTCAAGAATTTCTATTAACCCGACGTATACGGAAGAAGACGCGAGAAAGATTAGAGAGTATATGCTTTTAAGACCTGAATTCTTCACACTTACAGATATTGAAGATGAGGAAATCTGCTTTGATTAAAGTTAAAAGATTGCTGAGAATTGACTGCAGGTGATGTTGAGGGAATCTAAGTTAAGTTGTTAATAGTGTAGGATGAGGTGATGAGGAGGTTGAGGAGAAGTGAGTGAGTAGTTGAGTGTCGGAGTGATTTGTCTGCTTATGCGTTGTCCTTGCGTGCGTAAACGTGTAGACAAACCTGTTTTCGTTGCGCTGATTGGAGAAGGAAGGGGGAAATTTTGAA